>CM022537.1:600000-998422 GCA_012273795.1 Dendrolimus punctatus
ATATCCATTTACCACCAAGTGGAGTTATCGACGCGATTCCATGAAGCAAAAACAACATTAGCAGGCCCGTATTGAAATTGCAAATGATTATTAAAATGTATGTTTTTTTACAAAACCATCCATCTCGGGACCTCATTACATTTTCGACGTACCTGCCCAAAGTTAATCAATTATACGAGAAATAATGATCAAAACGTAATTTGTTGTTGAGGAATGCAATCTTGCAAATAACTACCTTGTTTGAATTGAGAATCAACCTCCATTACTGTTTGTCAGTAAAGTTAATTATAAGTATAAAATAAGATGAAGTATTTATTGCAAATGCAGTTTTGAAAAAAAAAACCTTAATACCTTTGAGGTGACTGCACGTTTAGGCTGAGCAAGAGCAGCAAAATCTTAATTTAAAAACAAGGCTAAGTACAATCGTACAGCGTACTCAAGAACGAACATTTTTGGATACCAAAATTATGTATAATATCGGAAACTATTATCAGTGAGGTAACGGAGAAAGAGTATTGATTCCTGCGGTCGAGTGGCTAGTCGTAAGTGTGACAAAACAACTCACAGCCAGATGGTAGGGCATTTGCCTGACTAGATGCCTACCATCCTTGTTTAAAGCATGTCGCTAAATCCAGTTCTCGTTCCAGTCTATAGGCGGCGGTAATAATTTTCTCTCAGGTAGGCTGCAAGGAGCCACTGGAATTCCGTTATTACCATAGTGCCAGAATGCTCCAACACTGGAGTCATAATGGTTGTTTTTGTACGAAACCCCAACAATTATAACACCAACGGTCGAATATTCTGACACTATTTTAATAACAGAATTGGAGCCCTGTTTGTCTACGTTATGTTATAAAAAATTGGTAAACGAAATCATTAATTTGCTCATTGTATTTAGTAATTATAAATATGAAACTTTCTTTAAAGATCCTTTCCATAGAATTTTTTACCTATGCGTCTGGAAGTTAGACCTCCAGAAGTGCTATTTTACTAAAGTGCTGATTTCAAATGTATCGAAATCTTCGTTAAATATTCTAGTAATAGGGGTCAAGAAGTAAATATAGATAACCTTTTCAGCCCAGCAATAAAACACGCGAAGCGCTCGACCTTGCGCCGGCGCATCGTAATATATATTACAATACAAACACGTTATTAAGTACGCATGAGTGATTGATATGTGACTGCAGTGGTTCAAGGGTGAGAACTGGTAAGGTACAAAGATAAATACTAGAGGTCAGAAATGAAATTATAATTGAAGCAATCAAGGTTATAAAACGCAATGTGGAAATTAAGAACCAGAGCAAATAATCAGATAGGATGGGACGAGATGGCATTTATAGGGAATCCGCTTCGAACTCGTTTTCTGATCATTGAAACATATAACTTATATCTATTGCGCAAGTACAAAATCATTACGAATTGATAAATTTAAAATACATTAGTGTTTCTTTCGCTGTTGTGCATTCGTCCTAACAGCTTGCAAGTCGAACATGGATTTCAATTTTTTCATCAAATTTGTGATTGTGTAAATATCGAGTTGCCATATAAATAGAGCTATGTTAACTAATTTCGTCTCTTTCTAGCGAAATTCATCGCTATGCAGCTTTCTGGTCTGATAAGCACATTGTAACAATTGCCACTTGCTGCTGAAAAGTTTGTGAGGAAACTTATGCATGCATTGCATGTCTTCGGGATTTATTTTTATTGTGGAATTGGCTCGCGTTTGACCTGGGATTATGTTAAGCAAAGATGGTGGTCTAGGATGATTCACGTTTACCTAGAATGTACCAATGTACCTAGTCACAAGGAATTTAAAGAAACCAAATCTTAAGTATGTTAAGAACCAACGGGACGGTGACCAGTTGGTAGTCCCAGACATCGTTGGAGGGACGTAGTGAATGAAGGATGATCTGCGCGAGCTTCATGCCGATGACTAGCAGGAGACAGCGCTGAGCAGGGAGGAGAGGTATTCTCATTTCAGAGGCCAGGATTCATTTTGGGTCGGTGACCCGCAGCAGTTAGTTAAGTCTCAAGTATTAGGAAATAAAAACTTCGGTAGATAGAGATGCTGATATTTGAAAATAAGATTTGCATGATTGATTCATCAATCATACATCACTGTATCGATAAAGCGCTACCATACATTTAAATAAATAAATCGGCGCAAGCGTTATTTATACGATCGAATAAAGCGATCAGCAAGCTGTTCTGCCGTCAGTTCAATAAAGACACTCGATAAATTTATTCTTATTTACACAACAACTATGCTAACTACCATGTAATCAGCACTTTCACTGCATTTTACCGTCCCTGCACTACGCCATTTCTCTTGCTCATTAGCAACTCGGCCATCTCGCTCTGACACATATAACCCAGTGAAAGAACAAAAGAGAAGGTCGTTATCGAAGATCGTTATTCAAATGTGGTATTCGATGACGAAGAAGCTTTGGAAAGGTTCTTTGTTGGAATGTTTGATATGTTGTATAGAATATATATATATGTAGGATTTTATAAACAATAATAAGGAAGATTACACAAATTAATAAAATAATATTAATTTTACACGTATACATAAAATATAAGTAGTGTTATCAGAAAGTCACGATGCCAAAAATGTGCTTTCTTTGTAAAAAGGCCGTTACCTTCTACAAGTAAAAAAAACTTCGTTTAAAAAACCGACTTCAAAAACTAAAACGTATAAAATAACTTATTTCTAAAGCTATGTGTTATTATTAATATAAATTATCTAAAACATTTAAAGTCGGGGCATAGTAATTTTCAAAATATAGTCATTTTTAGGTTTTTTTGCACCGACTTCGATAAATAAGTTATTTTTAATTTTTGAAGTCGGTTTTTTTTTAAATATAGGTCCCAAGAAACGGGAACATAAAATGTTCGTAAAATATAAACAACTAGGCCAAATTATGTTAAATTTATGGGACATTTCCGCATCAAACAAAACAAGAATCACGTAAATCGGATCATAAATCTCGGAGCAATCGGTGAACATACATACATAAAAAAGACAAAACAAAAAGATCCCGACGAATTGAGAACCTCCTCCTTTTGTTGAAGTCGGTTAAAAATACTTACAGAAATAGACCTTCTAAAATAATATTGTGTATTAGTTTAACAAATATCTATAAAATTCAATGCTATTACGTTACTGCATAATATAAAAAAAGAACTTCGGAATCTATAGCCTCTGAAAACTAACAATTAATCAAATTACATCGATATATTTCAATGTCAATTTGCGTTTTCGATATACTATCAAATAACACGCGGCATTGAGCGCCACTTTCCATTGCCACGCCTGCCATTGTGTTTGTTCGTTCGCTTGACTGATAGCTTGTCAGCGGTCGACAAATCAAGATCGATTCCGATACTATTCTTAATTTGAATTTAAACCACATCCTTGTCTGGCGTATGTAACTTTTAATTGACGCTCTCTCGCTCTAATGGGTCGTGAGTTCGTAGTTTATGATAGTCGCCATTTGTCACGGTAATTCTTTTTTCGAATTTAGATAAGGGATTCGTTCTGACACGCGATAAATTGGATGAATAAAAATTATAATAGAGGCCACTGCTACATGTTAAAAGTAAAAAGTAAGCGTTCAGTTTAAATGAACATAGACATAGGTACTAGCCATTGCTTGACGGTATAAATTGATAAAAATATCATCAGTACGAAAATGTTTAGTGTATTATTTAACATTTAATTTATTATTTAAATTTATTAAGAAACGATAATAACAAATACACTGGAAATTAGAATGTATTGGAATCTTCAGTTCTTCTGGTTTCGCTTGTCCCAAAATATCACAGTTCCTACATTGAACTCTATTGTTGTCATTATTTTCAAAGAACGTTAAGAGTTTAAAGGTATCATTTTACAATAGAATATATTTTTTTAAGGTTTTACACCATGAGTTACATACTTTGTTTTTTTTTATTATGGCCAAGTATTGCAAAATCAGAAATGCAAGTAATTTTTTTTAAATAATTGTCTAGAAATTTCAGACTCGCTCATGTACGTATCAAGCTGATGATAGACGTGCGAGTAAGTACACGACTTGCTTGCATATCTGTCACCCGCTTTATTATACCATAGTAAAGAAGACAAGACACGATCATTCGCAAACTCGATCGATATGACTCGTTCACACGGTAAGGCGGAAGGCACGCGTGGCCTGGCATTTAGTTAAATGCGCATGCAGCGCATCCTTGTGACGCAACGTTCCCTTGTCGTCTCCATCAGGCAACTGTGTACTTTAAACCTTTAACCGATTCCTAGTTTTAAATAACAAATTAAATATAAATACAGTAGAAACCGAATATAACGACGTCATTTATAACAACAGATCGGTTATAACAACCGGTCCCGGCCGAATTTTTATATAACTAATAAGTATACATAACGCCTATAACGACATCGGATACAGCGAAATATCGCTTTACAATTCTTGAATATGTACATCAGAATTTTGTAAATGTACATTATTACTATCATTATTTAATCAAATTACCGAAATACGGCTAGCGCTATGGGTTGGACTGAGAGAGGAGCCAGCCTAGCGCTGCCGTATGCGTGAGAGAAAGATATTAGAGTAATGCAGATTATCATGTCAAACAGTGCCAGATAAGTTTAAAAAAAACGCATATTCGATATTTAGTTGTTCCGATTAGTAAATAATTAGGTTATATCTAGATAGGTTAGGTGGCGCGCGCGCAGCCGGCGTGGCGCCTTCGACGACTTTCACTGCGCGCGGGGTCAACGGCCGACAATCGAAGCGCCAAAAATAATTGCGTCGCGGCGGCTGCGCGGGCTCATCTCGCCGCTGTTACGTCATTACGCGGTTAGGCGCGGAAATGGCGGAATAATTGAGTTGTAATGCTGTCTTTACGCTGAGGCTTTTTAATAATATGCAACAGATTACGTCGGATTAAGTTGACTATTGTATTTATTTTTAAAGCGCTTCGGTTACATAAATAATATTTAATTGATTCAATAATGTTGATTATATAAGAAATATGTTCAAGGAGATGTTAAGAAGAGTTTGTAATAATATAATCACTGTTTTAAAATACACTACACTAATACACTTCATCCGTGCAGGAACGGAGAAAGAATACAATTCCCTGCGCCGGGCGGCGCAGGAAATAAAGTAAGAGGCGACAAAACAACCCAAAGCCAGGTGGTAGGCATTTGGCATTTGCCCGACTGGATGGCTACCACCCCTGGTCTAAAGTATGTCGCCATAACAACCTTGAGTTTTGTTCCAGCAATAGTAACCAGGTTCCAGTCTCCCTTAAGAGCAGCGCATTTGTAGCACCTTTGGTGATGCAAATGTCTATAGGCGATGGTAACTGCTTTCCATCAAGTGGGCCGTCTGCCTTTCTGCTGAACTCCTGCAATAAAAAATAAATAAAAAAAACACTGACCTTATTTAGAAAAACGAACAAGAGAGAATTTATATAATTTAATAAAAATATTTTTTGTAAATAAAATTTATATAATAAAACACTAGTCACTACTGGTCCATGAAATTGTGGTCAATAAAATCAAAAGAGCAAAAACAAGTGCTTTTGAATCGCTTCCATATTTGAAAAATTTTGAGATTCAGCAATAAAATCCATACCCAAATTTCCTTACTTCTACCCTACTACTTGCACTTGCAGTAATCGTCATATTTCGGTTTTTCCCTTCTTTTGCGGAAATGGTATCCCAAGATCGCTAATTTATAATATAAAGCTTGATTTTTTGAAGTGATACTGACTGTAATTCAGGACCGTGAATGGGCCCCCTTTAAAGGTAATGGTTAACGGTTCATTCGTTGTCAGACACTACTGTGTCTGATAGTAAATCAGACTCGAGAATAATTAATTAACCTTACCGGAAAATAGCAATTAAATTTGTAAAGTAATTTAGTCTTGCATAATACAAGTTGTTGGAATGTCGTTTTATATTCGTCGTTCAAAAAATTAAAAAATGTCGCCAACTAGCGGATTTATTTACGACAATTAAGCAATTATCGTTCACAATTTAAAGAGGTTTTAATTTGCATTATTCCGTTTTTAATCTTTTAACAAAACGGATAATCTGTTCAAGACAAAAAGATATTTAATTAAATATATTTTCTTATTATGTCTTAATAATTGGGCAACACTGTGAACTTGTATTTATGCGTGGGGAGTTTTTGGCGGGAATTGAAAGGAGACGTTGTGCTGTGCAGTTTTATTTTCTAAAAATGTGTATAATTACTCTAAAATGAACAATAGTTGCAGGATATTGATAGTTTTGAGTAGAATTATGTGTTTTTGTGAGAAATGTGAACTGTATAGTCAGGTGTGATCTTTCGAGTTTTCACAAGAACTCCGTTGAATGGCGTCGGTTGTAGACTGCAATACAACTGCGCTACTATACGAAGACCTATTAATTAATATGTTTCCGACTGAAAGACTTTGATTCTATGGTCATGAATAAATTAATAAAAAAAATAAAAAAAAGTATTTATGCGTGGGGAGTTTTTGGCGGGAACTGAAAGGAGACGTTGCGCTGTGCAGTTTTATTTTCTAAAAATGTGTATAATTACTCTAAAATGAACAATAGTTGCAGGATATTGATAGTTTTTGAGTAGAAATTATGTGTTTTTGTGAGAAATGTGAACTGTATAGTCAGGTGTGATCTTTCGAGTTTTCACAAGAACTCCGTTGAATGGCGTCGGTTGTAGACTGCAATACAACTGCGCTACTATACGAAGACCTATTAATTAACATGTTTCCGACTGAAAGACTTTGATTCTATGGTCATGAATAAATTAATAAAAAAAAAGTATTTATGGCGTGGAGTTTTTTTGGCGGGAACTGAAAGGAGATGTTGTGCTGTGCAGTTTTATTTTCTAAAAATGTGTATAATTACTCTAAATGAACAATAGTTGCAGGATATTGATAGTTTTTGAGTAGAATTATGTGTTTTGTGAGAAATGTGAACTGTATAGTCAGATGTGATCTTTCGAGTTTTCACAAGAACTCCATTGAATGGCGTCGGTTGTAGACTGCAATACAACTGCGCTACTATACGAAGACCTATTAATTAACATGTTTCCGACTGAAAGACTTTGATTCTATGGTCATGAATAAATTAATAAAAAAAAAGTATTTATGGCGTGGAGTTTTTTTGGCGGGAACTGAAAGGAGATGTTGTGCTGTGCAGTTTTATTTTCTAGAAATTTGTAAAATTATTCTAAAATGAACAATAGTTGTAGGATATTGATAGTTTTTGAGTAGTAGTTATATGTTTTGTGAGAAATGTGAACTATATAGTCAAATGTGGCCTTTTGAGTTGTCACAAGAACTTCGTTGAATGGCACTAGCGGATTACCTACAGTTCAGCTGTGCTACACATAGGCTAAAGAAAATGAAGAAATTATATTGTAAACGAAGATTTGGCTTAAAGGCCTAGCTGCCAAGCCATAAACCTAAATAATAATGTTGTATTTATGCGTGACAAACTAACATTTAATAAACTTTCAATATGGCTCCCTTGCGTCTTATTTCGCCTCCAAAATTAATATAATTTTGCCCCTTAAAGTAACAGGCTTGACGGCCTAGCTCAATAGAACGAAAAGGCTCCAGGTTCGATCCTGGTATAATAAATTTCGTAAAAGACTCTCCGTTATTTACTACGGGATCGTGCCTGGGATCGGCCCAAGGATGCTCTTTTGTATATGACCCATATCATACACACATACACATAACCATTATTTATTTATTTAACTAAAATTAAAGTCTCTTTGCTTTAATAAGTACTATCGAAAATTCACGTAATCAGAGTCAAAAGCCACTCAACGCCTTCTCTTTATGCTAAAAGTCAAAACTGACATATGAATACACTTGAATACAGATAAATAAAATGTCAAATTACGTAACAACCATAGAAGTTTTCAAATAAACTTTCTCCATTCGTTTGATAAAAATAAACCTTTTCGGTTTTTGAAATTCGAACACGCCTACTAATATGACCTTCTCGAATACCTTGTCGGATTAAAAATGTAATAAGCCTCCAACTTTTTTTCTATATTGATTTATAATGACATTCATATTTAGAAAAAAGGTTTAAGTTCTGTTTGTGTAATTTTTTAAATTTACCTTCAAATTGGTTTCGTGGTCAGTGCTAAATTACTTTTAATTATAGCAGACAGGAAGTGGAAACAAGAGGAGACTACCTTCATCCCCCAATTGATGGATTACGGTTGATATATAATTATTACTAGATGCAACTTTATTGGAAATTGGATAATTTATTTATCTATAATACTCTATAATGCTTTGAGAACTATTAACACTACTCACTGCCTACAATCCTGAATTACCAACAAATTACCACACGGTAATCTTTATGTATCCAGAACTTCTTTCGAGAACAATGTATATCATTATTTTATTTTTATTCAATACTCAGATCAAAACCACGTGATAATATTAATCCAAAAATATCGTACTTATAACTTATTTCGACAAAAACAATTATGAGTGAAAAATCTTAAAACAAATAACTTTCCTAGTCACATCCTGTAAAATGAAATTTTCTGGGAAGCAATATGGTCTTCTTCTGCGAGGGACGAAAAAATAGATTTCTGGTAGCTATAATAATAATCTGCCAATAGATTGCGTATAACATATGCCCTTTGCCTGCATTCCTAACCCACATCATTGAAATGAGATACGGGTGCCTACAAAACCACAACGTCCTCTCTAACGTTTAATAACTATAAGATTATAATTCCTGAATATATGAAGGAAACAGTCACCTGCTGACTAAATTGGAAACTGAAAAGTCCTCGAGCCAGGCTTATCAATTTTGTATTCGACGTTGGATTTAAATTGTACCAACAACATGATGAAGTAAAATTTACATGCATTTATTTTATTACGTTGGTATGACGCATCAAATGAATGGCATTCATTGGTTGAGAAACGTTGACACCACGACCTTGGCAAACGAGCCTCGGATCAAGCAGGTATTTGAATATCGAATTAAGAACATTTTAAGGATTACATTCTTAACGTGCCTACTTTTGTTCACCTTCTTAATTTAAATAACGGATGTGGTGTTTTTTTTTATTAAAAAATGATGACCGCAAAGACTTTTATTTTGTTTTGCAGTTTTATTTCAAGAAATGTATTCGTCCCCTTTTATTTATTTTTCTTAAAATGGACAATAGTTTGAGAAAGAAAATCAACAGTTTGATTAATGTTTTTTTGAGTTGTTGTTTGGTATCAGTTAAAAAAAAATTGGTCTCAAGCTTGAGTGTGTGGTTTCTATCGCACTACATTCGTATATTATATACATGTTTGTTATACATTATTTTAATAATATGTATTGTTATGAATATTAACAGTGGCTAGATAAATTAACTAACTGTCCAAAACCATATTGGACAACACCGGGAAAGGATAAAGGGGCCAACCGATTATCCAGAAAGGCAGTCCACCCAACAGTCCACCGCGTAATGCAGGACTGTAAATTTTGTTGCAGCCTGCACTACGTCCTGCAACACCGAGCAGAATGACTCTTGAGTCCTGCAAGCTTCGCCAGCTGCAGAACTGAATTTAGGTTAGTAAATGGACCTCTAAGGGATTCTTGCTCTCTTTACTTATACACTATTCTAACTTTGCGTAGGGTTCCCTGTACCCTGTCCCTGCGCATGGTCAAATAAATGCAATTCTATACTCGACTAGTGCCTAATATAAACATTTTTAGCTTCAGAAAATATCCTCATTCATTACCACTACTCATCGCATTAAGGTATTAAAGTACAATTAACCTATTTCCTATAATTGGCCGATTAAAAGTAAAAAGTACATCGACAAACAACTTTTTACAACAATTACTTTCACACGTTATTAAATCACTTGTTCCCAGCATTAAAGCGACAAATCGTTGCCACAATCAAATAGGGCTGCCAGAGTATAAAGGCCCTACAATTTTAGAGGTTTTTCAAATACAACAGGGATGATGGTTTTTGTAAGCTATACACTATATTGTTCAGCGGTGCTATAGGAAGAAAAGCAGAGTGCATTTTATTATTTATTTATCATCTGTCCAATAGACCCCACCCTCTGGCCCGGTTTGCAATGGTACCTAACTAGTCCTTAAAAGGGGGAGACGGCTTACCTGCTGAGCCATCACGACGTTGAAACCGAATGAACGATCGAAAATTATCTGTCACCTGGCCAAAACAGAGTTAAAAGAGCTTATACCTCCGCTTTCGCAGATTTGTTTATGCAATGTCTTACAGCTACCAGTATATACACGTGTCAATTTTACTAAGGCTGGGTTTCTATATCTTACCGACCGTTCATTTGCCATATTATCGTATCAAATTTGGCATAAGCTTCATACTAATAATGTCAAACTTCAACCAATGGTAGGTATGGTAGACAAGCGATACTTTAAAAATGACCATTTAAAGCCCTCTAATCTGTTAATATGAAAATATCTATTAGTTAACTAATTTAATTAATAGTCGATTAATTTCGGCTTCTCACTATTCTGAACAACACGGACAGCACTAGCGATGCTTTTTTCTCTTCCATTCACCATTGTATTAGAACGTGTGGAATAATTAAAAAAATAATTAGTAGTTAAACTATCTTTTAATGCGTATGCTGAGTCCAGCTTTTAGTTTTGCGAAAACTGGCAACACTGAACACGCATCGTGATGCTGTGCGCGTCCACAGCACAGGTTCAACAAACGCTCAGAATTGACATGCATTTCGCGAAAGGCACAGAGGGCGGTCACGCGCGATTTATACTAAGATATGGCGGGAAAAATAAGATTTATTTCAGTTTAGTGTATGTGATGAGAGTTAAGTAGATAACCCTTTACTTGCGGCCTGTATTTTAAAATAGAGATCATAGACAAAATAACAATGTAGAGTAGGTTGAGAAAAGAGGTATCCAAGAAGAACATCGTTCGGAAGTTAAGGGGTCCACAGAATATTTGTCAGTGGTAGGGCATTTGCCCGCCTGGATGGCTACCACCCCTGGTCTAAAGTATGTCGCCATAACAACCTTGAGTTATGTTCCGGCATTAGTGACCAGGTTCCAGTTTTCCTTATGAGAGCAGCAGCGCATTTGTAGCACCTTTGGTGTTGCAAATGTCCATAGGCGATGGTAACCGCTTTCCATCAAGTGGGCCATCTGCCTGTCTGCTTAACACCTACAAAAAAAAAAAATATCCTGTGAAGTAGTTCGCTTAGGTCCGCCGCGTAAGTGGAAGAGGCCCAGTGAGCGGGGCCCACGCCTGCCAGGGCACGCGGAGACGGGATAGCCTACACCCGTAGCCCTGGCATAAGGAGCAGGACGGAACACCCAGGGGTTTTAGTGGGTATCCCTAACTGGGGAGTGGCAATAGCGTGGCTCCGGTTCTGACCGGGCACGCTAGTGCCACCCCCGATCTGGCGAATCCCACACTCTCACCGGGTCGCGAGCATCCCCAGGCTTCTGTGCTGTCGCGGCTTAGTCTCAAACGGATTTCCCCTGGCCAAAAAAAAAAAAAAAAAAAGATCCGCCGCGTAATGTGAGTAAGATCGAAATCATATTGTTTTTAAAATTTAGTTACATGAAGATAACTATGTAAAGTTTTATTTATTCAATAAGTTTATAATCTACATAATATTTTGAAGTAAAATTAATAAAATTTTAATATGGCTACTATTTAGGATTAACATGAAAAACACTATTATTTCGCAGTAATCATTTAGCAAGTATTAAAGTCATCACTTTAGTCGGCGATCATGTTGCCTTATAATTGGGAGTTACAGATAACAGACCACTGCCATGCAATTTAGCCAAATTTGCCGAAATATTTTAGTTCCGTTTTAATGAGAACGGCATTAAATCATCCATAATTGCGTTTTGGCACGAACGCCTAACTACCTGTCTTAAGCCACCTGCGTGGGTGGCGTTACAATGCATATAAGTAACAGTTACGTCTTTTATTCTTCAATATAGTTAAATAATAATCGTAATAAAATTGTTAGTGTGTGTAAGTAATAATGAAGTGTTTTGTTTCATTGAAACTTAATGGAGATTAATTCATATTGCAGGCTCTTCATTCATTCATTTATCATTTAAGAGCATGCTCTTGTCGGTGGAGCCTCTTCCAATCTTCTCTATTATGGGCCAGATGTTTTACTTCTGTGTAAGACACGACACCCACTTTTTCTTTTATTTGGTCTATAAATGCTCGCCTTGGTCTTCCCTTCCCTCTCCTTGCTTCCACTTTGCCTTCAATTAACGTGCATAAGAAGGTGTCGTGTCTTAGCAAATGGCCAAACATCTTCCCTTCTTTCCTCTAGAGTTTTTAATATTGTGCGTTCTCCTTTACCATGTCCAGAACTTCTTCATTAGTCTTCTTCTCTTTCCAACTTATTCTCTCATGCGTCTCCAACACCACATTTCAAATGCTTCTAATCTATCGCGATCTCTTTGTGTCATTGTCCATGCTTCACACCCGTATAAAGCTATGCTCCAGATATAAATTTTAATTAAACTTTTTTTAACCGGTTGTGCTATTTTAGATATAAATAAATAGTTTTTACTAATAAAAGCTCGTTTTGCAATTGTTATTCTCGCTATTATGTCGTCTGTGCATCGAGAATCTGATGTAATGAGGCTGCCAAGATATCTAAATTTTGCTACGTGTTGGAATGTATGATCCCTTAACTTTATTGGGCTTGGTGTGTATAGATTTTTGGTTATTGTCATTATTTTTGTTTTGTTCGTGTTTATTTTTAGGCCTATTTCTTGAAATGTTGAATCCATGTATTCTATTAAATTTTCTAATTCTGATTTTGAATCTGCTAAAGCGGCTATATCATCTGCAAAACGTATAAAATGTACCTTTTCTCCATTTACTTTTATTCCTCCAAGTTTAGAATGTATAAACATAATAATTTTCTATGCAGAACACCATTTTTTTATTAACATAAATTTACTGAAAACCAACTTTTTAGTTACTAAATTTGCATCGAATGCTCAATTATGAGCCAATAAATTTTTCATATGTTTAGTACTCGAGAAATAAAGTTTTGTTGCCTGAGATGGCATCTTCGAATTCAGTGCATCTGGTAGTTACATTAAAGAAAATGCACAATACACTTTTTACACTATTTACGGCGAGATACGAACAGAATTTGCCAGATAATGAACGAATTTACTTAAAAACCATAGAACCTTTTGTCCGGTTTACCAAGATTTACTTGAGCGGACAAGCATTGAAAAAAAACGGACTGTCCGCTTTTCAACCGGATCTGGCAACTCTAGTTGCGTTAGTAGTTCTAGTCTAGTTAGTTAAAGCGTGAAGTGTCACAAAGATTTAAAATATTAAAATAGGATAATGACTACTTTAGTTTTCATTACTGTTTCAAAATAATTAATGCGTTATTTGAAACTGGTTAAGTAAACTTCTTTGGTAAAACTGCAGTATTAGAAGAATATATCAGTTCTAGCTAGACTGGTAACTCATTGCGCCGTGAAAGTGGGCAGCTGCCTCTAATACAGCCTTGATTGGTATTTAATGATGTGTGGAAGTTTCTGTTAATAGAACCAGGCGTGGTGTAAATTTTTATTCTAGTCTTTGAGGAAGTCGTTACGTGTGTCAAGTGACTTACAGAAAGGGTTTCTTTTAGATAGAAAACTGGTTGAATTTAGGATATATACAAGTAAAACAAACACATTTGAAGTAATAAATAAAGCACAATACAAAAAGAGAAAACGACCACAAAGTATCAGAATACATACAATTTTAAAATTAAATACGATCCAAAAAAGTTCAAATAATAATGTTCAATTGTGGGTATACTCTAAAACGTACTTAATCCCTAGACACTTTTGATGTGTGTATGTAGATTATATAGACTGTCACAAACTTGCTATTTCAGGTTCTATTATGAAATAGAAGAAATTACGAAACTGCACTCCTTTACTTAATTGCGTTCGAACTAATTATATGAAGAGTAAAATAATAAACGACTGGTAATTAAACAAATTCATTCATCAAATAAGGTCAAAGAAGAACTATACAAAGGAAGCGAATTAAAACGAAGGTCTTAGTACTCTAAAGAAATATATTGAAGCACAGGATGTTATGTACATAATATGTCGGCCAATGTCAATCGTTTACTTAATAAAATGTATTAACATTCTAACAATGTGACTAAGTAATTACGTCCAAGGGGCCTAAGGCGGCCGCTTTCGCAGACAGTTATTGAGCTTAATAACCCTGAAATTGCTATGAAAAATATAAACGTATTTTCGATAACCTAAATAACCCCTAATATATATGAGCAAGGTTGTGCTAGTAAGTAATAACATGTAATTGTTTGTATAAAGAAATAGACAAATAAAAATGTAAATGTATTAGAAATTAAGTTTATTTTGAAGAGAAAAGAAAAGAAAAGAACAAAAAGAGAAAGAAAATAAAATAAAAATGCCCTTATTTCCGTACATAATATTAAAGATAAGATTAAAAGAGAGATGAAAAAGCAAATCTTGGCATATTACGGAGGAGAACGGCGAAAAAAAACCTAAATGATCCCAGGATCCTACGAAGTATGATAGGTTTTGGGAAGCAATATTACTGGCTATAAAGCTAAACGACTAATATAATATTATATATATATATATATATATATATATTTATATATTTATATATATATATATAAGAAACAATAGGCGACTTTAGCGCTTAAACGGATCTCTTCCAGTTAAGGAGATTTTTAAAGAATAAATAAACGAAAACAACAAACATATTGATGGTAGCACATTAACAGAACACGTGGATCTCTTCAGATCATCAGAAAAAGATCACAAGATCGTGATAATAGATAGATCTGCACGACGAGCAATAATCACTGATATCAGTATCCCGCATGGCGATAACCTCGTGAAGAAAGAAAAAGGAAAATTAAGTAAATAATTAGATCTTGCTTACGAGGTTACCGCTATGTGGCGTCTGGAATCAGCGATCGTTGTGCCGATAATTGTCATCGTCAATGGTCTTATAGCGAAGAGCCTCAACCCTCACATAGAGAGGCTTTCGCTAGGAACCCGGGTGAAGGAAGGTAACACTCTTGGACACGGCACGAATTGTGAGGCGGTCCTGTCTCTGGAGCCCTAACCAGCGGTAGTTTGGACTCCAGGTGCCACTGGCGGTGAGCTGCTTACTGAGGAATATCAAATAGAGGTGAAACAAACAAGTTTTGTATCTATAAAAATCATAAAAAAACTAAGTACAAATATCCGCAGGAAATTCTATCAACCAATTACACAAATAAACATAGACATTAGACAAATTACAATATCCCCAAAAGCCTATGATTAAACAGTGTAAGTATAGTCAGAGAGATGATTGCACAAAAAATCCAAGATGGCTACTTTTACCGGCCATTACTGCACTCGCAACTAATTTTACACTTTTACTTTTAACTCTTACTAAAACAATGATTTAGCAAATATATACGGGACCAAAAAGAATTTACGTCATTGATTAGATGAAGAATGAGACTGGTCGTCGAAGGAGAATAATTTATAATATGCCTATTAAAGCTGCTAAACTTAAGTGTTTCGGTAACTTTAATTGATTTACACTTTATGATGTTTAAAAAAATACCAATAAGAGATTTTTGCGTTAAGAAAGCCAAAGTTATAAATTACCAATATTACAACAATTTATAAAACGGGATCTTTTTTGAAAATTACGAGGTTTTACTTAATTATTTTGCATTAAACTTAGAATTTTTATTATTTATTTTTATTTATTTTTTGTTAATCTAACGTTTCAACTCTTCAATAGTAATATATTTACATGGTCACGTAGTTTTAAATAAACTGTCACAATTGCCGAGATCTATGAAAACATATTATTTAGCATGTGGCTTTACATGTAACGAGATTTATAAACCATAATAATATGATAACTGTACATATACATGTACATACACATTTGATTTTTGCAATTTACTAGGTGACTAATGTTAGATTTATATAAGCGTTTTTAATAATGTGATTTTTGTAATAAATAATATATAATGGCCAGACAACATTATAAACTGCCTGTATTCCGAAAGGGCAAACTCGTTCCTATAAAGAAGACAACATCTGTTCTATCTTTAATTATATATGTATGTGAGAGCTTACGCAATAAAAGACGTTCTATTCTATTATAATTATCCTCTTAATGAACAATATCACTCTTGTTTAAGGAAGCAATAATTATGAGATTTCTTAGCAGAATTGCCATATATTCGAGCAACTTAAATAAATTATTATCTATTTCATCAACCAGTAGAACTCAGTTTTAAAATCGATTTCATTACAATGGGTCAAAGCTACGTATATAATTTCTATGAATATAAAAAATAGAAACATCATTATGGTCATAATCTATACGTTTAGGTAGAAACATTATAGCATTGACCATTCTACATACGTATCTCATCGACACCCAATCACAGACAATCATGAATCATACAATCAAGTCACCGATTCTACATTTGGAAGCATTTATTTTTTTTCTATCTCAGAAGCAAAATTGTGGGAAATGGATGACACAGCATTAGCCATCGTGATACAGTGCTTTCGGCCCGGTTTAAAGTGAAAATCAATTAAACTTTTAGTGAGAAAGTTAGAGACGATCCTATGAGAGATTTCATAGATTTATAACGAGAAAAATAGCCGCTGTGAGGTCATCGTTTGATAGTTTTTTCCATACAATGGAAAGTGGAACGACAATGGGCAGAATTCAATTGAAAACCTACCTACCTACACACCTAGACTTTATTCCAATATTTTAATTGAGAAATTATAATGAACAGATAAACTCTAGCTCATAGAAAATGGTTACCGCCGCCTATAGATATTTGCAACATCAGGTGCGAAGCAGTCAGTCATAAGACGGGATGAAGAAGTCGGGATAGAATATAAGAAGAAGAACATAAGAAGTTGTATTAAAGAATATTGTACGATAGATACCATAAAAAAGGAAGTACGCTAAAATAAGTAAATAGTATCATATAAGCTGTAACAAAATATGCACAAATAATAGTATAATAAATAGATATAACTGTAGTAGCAAAGAAGCTGATAAATAATTAGTATTATGTATAAAACCATACAATAGAAATAAATGTAATAGCAAGTAAATAGAATTAAGCGGTAGAACGAATTAGTGAAAGTAAATTGTAAGAAGTAAAAAAATAAAATAAATAGCAAAAAAAACACGAAATCTAAATTACCCTTGAACATAATATCGTGACAAAAAAACTACGTCAGGAGAGGAGAATTAAAATAAAGAATGGAAATATTGATATGGAATTGAAATAGGAGAACATGTTGTTTGTAGGTTAGGAATTGTATTGTCTTTGATATCGATCATTGTGAATACATAACATGCATAGTGAGCATTATATACAGACTGAAATGACTTCATCATCAACCAAACGGTAAATCCCGATTGTATTCGGAGTGTTCGCTTCGACGCCTACAGTCCGCTTTCCTTTCTTTTCCACTTCGCGCGGTATTCTGCATCCCTTGTATTGAGACCATTGGTACGCATGTCATCATCCTTCACAACGTCAAGCCAGTATTTCTCGGGATTACCCTACCGACCGGGTCCCCACGTAGCCGGTCTCCTTAAACCATGGCCTTACTAGCGTGAGCGACTTTCTTGCAGCTTGTCTGCTATGTTACGGACATGAAGACTGCCGCGGATGCGGGAGTTCCTGACGCGATCATTACACGTAACTCCACACATCCACCGCAACATATATAGAAACTGAAATGTGTCGGAAATAATTGTGAAAATAGGATAGACTTATTAGTACGTCGTTATTAATTTGTAAAATAAGTCTTACTTATATGTTGCATTTTAGTCTGCGTATAAAATTTGGTACATGGACTTGACTTTCATTGACTTGATTACATTCAGCTGAGATGAGAATGTGGAGATGGATGTGTGGTGTTACAAGAATGAATAAGGTGAAAAGTGAGTACATAAGGGGATCTTTGAAAGTTGCACCCGTCACTGAAAAATTGAGAGGAAGAAGATTAAGTTGGTATGGGCATATAATGAGGAGGGGTGAAAGTCACGTGACAAAAAGAATGTTAAACTACAAGATAGAAGGGTACAAAATGTAAAGTTAGACCAAACAAAAGATGGATGGATTGTGTGAAGGATGATATGTGGTGTGACAGAAGATGTATATCAGAGTTGAGGTGTGTGGAAGGAATAGACATATTGTGCCGACCCCAAGTAATTGGGATATGGTGGAAGAAAAGAGAGAGAGGACTTCACTTTCATATTACACGACAGATTGAAAAAAAAAACAGTAAATTTAAAAAGTGAACAAACGTCATATTTAGTATTCTTCGTCTCAGGGACAGAGGTGGGTAACTAGCAGTATGTAATTCTCTCTCTACACTCACGTGTAACATCCCTTACGTCATTCCAAAACTGAAGATTAAACGTCATTTCATTTACGAATTCATAAAATCTAAGAAAATTGTAGAATTCAAATCGATTATCCACGGTTTGGTGGAGAGTGGCGTCTAGATGCGCCAACTACATATCATGTATTTTATTGCTTGGATCAAGTTACGTGTAATTTCGGTGAAAGTAACAAAAGTAGTACTTACATATATGAATATTTTAGGTGGAATGTTAAAGTGTATTAATTGTTATGGCACGTAACAAGATATTATTCATGAGAGCGGTATTATAAGGTTCTATGTAAACAGAATCTCTTTACACAAACTAAGCTATTTGGATAGAATTAATGAAAATATAACCCACAATCTAGACCTCGGATTCGGACTTTTGGTCAATACACCCTTAAAATTTTGAGGCTGTATAAACCAGACTGACCCCAGATTCGCAACACTAAAGGTGTTACAAGTGCGCTGCTGCTCTCTTAAGGGAGACTGGAGCTTGGTCAGTAATGCCGGAACACAACTCAAGGTGGTTATGACGGCATACTCTAGACCAGGGGTGGTCGCCATCCAGTCGGGCAACTGCCCTACCATCTGGCTGTAGGGTATTTTGTCGCCTCTGGACAGGCAGCCCAGCCGCAGGAAATTGTATTTTCTCCATTCCTGCATGAACAAAATACACCTTTTTATGTTGAGTCCACCTATTTATATATTTTGAAGGACAGTGTTATCGGTGCAGGAGAGGAGGAGTAATACCAATTCCTGCAGCCAGGCGGCTTTTCGTAAAAGGCGACCAAATAATCCACTATATAATAATTTGGATAATTGGAATTATTTAGTGTATGTTTGTTTATATCTTAGTACACATTACAAATACGATAAGTAAACAAACATTAAGCTTGTATCGATCATGTGGGAAATGCGTTTTTCCTGTTTTCGTCATATATGGAGAGATATTAGAAGTGACATATGTGACTGAAGCAGTTGAACCTGATTTATACAGGATTCCAATTTCCCTTTACATAACATGATTTAAGTTATCGTTGCAGTTTCACTTTCAAACATTAACTTTCCACTCGTTTGCTTACGTTAACAAGTGGATCCCATGGAAATTACTACGTTATTAATAACAAAAGTCGTCTGCCATCACGTTCGTTATCAAAATGATTTAGTTATGTAGATTTTTAAGCCATTTGGTTGAAACATTAGGTCCGTGGGGCTATCGGCAGAGAGTTTCTTCAAAGAATGCCACATCAGACTGTCAGTCTCACAGTCCAACGAATAAGTATCGCCATACAGCCCGGCAATGCAGCCAGACTTCTGGGCACACTCCCACCTGGCAGGTGTTTTATTACATAGTTTAATACTTGCAATCTATTGTGCTCCTTGCAGAAGAACTTCTAAAGGCATTTGGTTTCGCCAGCCACCTGCTTTCGCACAGCCGGATAACAAGATTCGCCGTTAACGGATACATCAAGGATGACTATATACTTGCAACAACTCAGAAGGGTTTTTGGCAATAAAAGAACAGCAACTGGTCACTATTTTTACAATCAGAGAACCTTACATACATATCACCCACTGACTCTTCACACTTGACAAGCATTTTTAGTACACCTCGCCATCTCTCCAACAATTTTACAGTATAAAAAACTTAGCAAACTGGCACAACCGATACCGGATTGAAGTCATTGATAAAGGATTATGAATGACAAGAATTTAATACATTATTGTTTGGAAATTTTAGATACTATTTTATCATAGTTTTATCTATATTAATTATAAGTTATAATATTTATAGGTTTATTTTTGGTAATTCATTATACTACTGGTCGACAAGCTATAAACTATACTACGGCTATACTATATGGCTATACGGCTATTCCTCTATAATCGCAGATTTCACCAAAGCTTCACTGTTAATTTGACTTTAACAATAAACAAAAGAATATACATGCGTCTGTGTGTCAAATACGTGGTAGTGGATGTAATGGTTTTTTGGACATGTGTATTGTATTGAAAATGTAGCCTGAATACCCGTGAGGGCCTAAAGCGTTCGACTTTGGAGTATCGCTTAGTGAAACTGACACGTGTCTAGATATACCGGTAGTTGTAAGACATAGCATACACATCCACTTTACGTTGATACTTGTCATGTTCATCATATGAATCTCCAAAAACGACCTCTTTAGGCGCTCTGACCTGATAGTAAAACATACCTCATTTGTGAAACAATCGCGCAACTCGCGTTTTAACTTATTTGATGTACATACCTGAAATCAACAAACTCATAAATTATTATTTGAATTAAACATAAATGCTGTATATATGGAAGACAGGGTTAAAGTTTCTTGCATTGGAATTTTATTACAGATCGCAATTACATATATATAAAATGCGAATATCATAGTTTATTAAATTTTAAGCCGTAGTCACATACTTGTAGTCACAAGTTTCAAAGTATTGTTACATACCGACAAAGAAATGCGCCGTACCTGGTTTATTACCCTTCCCGTATTCGGAGTTCTTTTGTTTACTTCGTATTTAAAATTTTCAATTAGACAATAGTCTATTGTTATTATTTTCGACTTTGGTGGCCATTCGTAGGAATAATTAACCAGATGTGCATATTACGGTTTCCCGGAAACCTCAGTCTCGGTCCTTTTTTGTATTGTGTAGTTATTATTAAACAATGCCCGAACGGAGGGGTAAGGCAGTCAAGCCACGATTACGATACTAGCAAGACGTGTGTACATTCGTCAAGTTATAGTTGTTATATGTTATTGAATCGTGCAGTTTGTACTAGTAGTGTCTAGTTATATTTGTACCCGTTTTATAGGTGTTTGTATAGTTCTAATAAATTCTATAGTAATTCCAACGGCATTTTAATTTGAATAGTAGTAATAGTATGATGAAAGAATGACTAAACAGATATACAATGCAAAAGTGGATGGATGCAGAAGTCGCGGAAGGCCACGACACACCTTCCATGATCAAATTGATCGTGTACTAGAAGAAGGTGATGTCAGGAGCCTTAAGAACAGACGAGCGTGCATGACAAGAGCTATGAATGTCAAAGAAGCAATTGAGGTGTGTAAGAATAAGCCTGTATGGCACTCTGTTGTTCATGCCTACCCCGCAAGGGACCTGGCGTGAAGTTATGTATGTATGTATTTTAATTTGAGTCCTGCATAACTCGTAACAGTATTTTCGAATACAGGAGCACTTTTTAACCTTGTAAGAGTGTGATCCTGCTGCCTGGCTCACATAAGCTATTGAGAGACATACTTACTGCAGATTGTGCAAGGTGCGTGCCACCCTTTATCTCACATAATGTATTGTATAATAAATGACGTCATTTTCGTGAGATAAACGAATACGACGATACAGGTGGCGCTATTATCCTGTTTTTTTGGCGCTTCCTGCTATTCTCTCTAACAAATACGTCATCATTATGACAACAGGAATGAATTTTCGCTGAAACATATGCCCATTTTTATTTTGAGTTAGCAGACAGGCACACGGCCCACTTGATGGAAAGCGCTTACCATCGGCTCAGATGTTACCATTGAGCTACCACTCTCTAAAAGGAGACCTGGACCTGGCCACTTATGCGGGAACACAACTTAGGTTATGGTAGCATACTCTAGACCAGGGGTGGTAGCCATCCCATCGAGTTAAAATCCTACCATCTGGCAAATTAACGACTAAATGTAAACCTATCTTTAACACGTTTTGAAAAAAAAGGTTGAATAAACTAGATATTCAGATAAAAACGAACAAATAAAAATTATGTTATGAAAATATTTGTATCGGTTTCTCACGGAAATTATGCAAAATATAACATTTAAAATAGATTCGAATTTAAAATGCGCGTACGCATATCGTGAGGGCAACATTATGTATATTAATGTAAACATATTGAAATGACTTGTAAGTAAATGAATGAGATAAAAAGACTGTATGATACCGATAATTGAGCAATAAGGTGCGAGATTTTATCGCCGACCTTTTCTACTTTGAACGAAAATAAAAGACAAAACATACTCGTCGAATAATAATAAAAATCTTTAAGAGCAGTACTATCAAGATATCTATGGAGTCCTGCCTACAGCTATGGGCCGAACTCCATCCACCGTCGCGCCGTTCGTATCGTCGACGATCCCATACTAACAGGTCGTTTAGAATCGCTTAGCCTACGAAGAAACTGCGTCCCTCTGCGTATTTACCGCCTATATAACGGGAAGTGTTCGGAGGAACTGTTTGATCTGGTGCCATGATCCGGAGGGAACTTGCCGCCGCGGTTTTCCCTTAGCGCTATGCCATTGGGTTTTTGAAGAAGGGCGTTATAATATTTCTTAGGGGTCGGTAACGCGTTGGCCACACTGACAATTAGCTTTGATCAGTGATAATTATAACACGATTTTTGAAAACGGAATAAAAATTTAAGCAATGTCTACATCTTAAGGAAAACTGCCCTTAGGTTTTTTTGCCCGCAGATCATGAAGGTGTCACGTAAGATGTACCCACCAGTATAATATATGAGCAGTCCGCGTGGCGGCAGTATATTCTTCTATTACAAGCAGTTTATATAATAAAATATAAAAGCTACTTGCATCGATAGGTAACGTTGACAGGCATGTAAATGGTGAAAGTGAGAGTCGTCGTTCGGCGGCGCGTCATTCATATATCATCGTGATGTATGTCGCCGATTCGAATCGCATTCGTATCAAACGCTTAGTTCATTGACAGTTTAATTATGCAAGAAATGAACTACAAAAAATCTGCATTATCTATATATTAATACGCGAAGTAAAATCGTCGTACCCCTTTTTACGAAAATTGCGCGGACAGGGGAGTATGAAATTTCGCACTCTTATAGTTTATACAGAGACGAAGAGACGAATGCTAACATTTTTAAAGTGAAACTTCTTTAGGCGCATCAGGGTAATTTTTTTACGGATGGAACGCAATTTAGCGTCACTAAGATGTGCAGCGTTTTTGTCGAAGAAGAGGGAGAGAGCGATGGAGACCGATTGAGAGAGAGAGTGAGAAAGAGCGAACTTAGTAATATATCTGTTATCTTGTTTAAGCCCGTGATATCTTTCGAATGGAATGTCTGAATTAAATAATTCAAAAAGTTATATAAAGGTATTGAAGCAGTCTTGAATATGAATATCAAGATACAAATGAAGAGTCTTTTCTAGCGGCGGCATTTTAATATTTTTTTAAAAAAATACAAGAGCACTTATTGTGGCATAACTATAAAAATCAGACATATACTATCGCGACACTTTTTGTAAATAATGATGTGTTCTGCAAAGTCGTAGTACATTATTTTATTCTATCGTCAATAATTTTCGCAGGCCGCATTGTAAAATTTTTGAAGTGAACTGTTTTAGGCGCATGAGGGTAATTTTTACGGATGAAACGCAATTCGTTTGAATTTAGGTAGTTTTAATATTTACAAATAACATGTGGCATTTTAATTTGCCACTCGTCATTTAATAATTGAAGACTTAAAAATTAGTTTGCGAAAGAAGTTTCACTTCTGACATGTGTACTTTTTACACACGCAATTTTTTATCGTTTTTTAAATTATGCATAAAAATACAATAAGTCATCAAAAAAAAACATTATACACACGGTTGTCTGGAATAGATATCTTTTTAGCGATAACACCGCCCTTTGTACACAATTAGAATAATACAAGTTCGTAAGTTTTCTGTAATGGCGTACATTCAAGTGTTATCTATCTATCTAGTTTATAAATTCCTCAACGTAGGTATAACGCGATATAGTGTATAAAGATTACGAACAGAGTCGATTCTAAAGTGGGTCGTATGCAAATGTCATGGTTATTCTGGTACTGCAATAATGGCGCGGCATATCCGAGATAACGCTATTGTAATGTCATCGTTTAAAATTACCTTTATTACGAATGGGTGGCTAGTATTTGAATGTTGTTTTCTTATAAACAGAAGTGTAATCTAATATATAACTCTCGTGTAGCGGTGTTAGTTACCAAACTCCTCCGAAACGGCTGAACGATTTGTATGAAATTTGTGTGCGTATCAGGTAGTCTGAGAATCGGCCAATATCTATTTTTCATTTCATCATTATTATTAGGGGTCTAAATGATAAGGGGACCCATCCTTAATATTTTAATTTTATTTTTTATGATCTCATTAAAATACATACAACCCAAAATTTTCACCCTTCTACCACTAACCACATTTTTAATACCGATATAGTATTTTATTATTTTCTATGGGATCATTTAGATTCAATTTGAACTAAGCAGATGGCGCTGCAATCGAGTACCAGAATTTAGGTTTTAGTTGTGGTTGTATGTGTTCAAGTTTGTCCCGGTATGGTTTAAAGCAACGATTGGACCCAGTAGGTGGCGCCGCGATACTTCTAAACGGTGGACCTGATTTTGAAGTATTTTTTGTTTATTCAAAAGGATCTAAGAATAGTTTAGATTAATATTTGGACCCAGTAGATAGCGCTGGTAATGGTTTCTAGATTTTTATTTTAAAGCCTGAAACAGGCTAACAGGCAGACGGCCCACCTGATGAAAATGTTTACCGTCGCCTATGGACGTTTGCAACACCAGGGGTGTCGCCAATGCGTTGCCGACTTCTAAGAAATTTTATAACGCCCTTCTTAAAGAACCACATGTCATAGCGCAAAGGCAAGGCAACGTCTGCCGGGTATTGCTAGTTATATAAATAAAAGTGAACTATAGATAAAAATTAAAATAAAACGTTTACGTTTTGAATTTCTTGTTCCTTCTGACAAGCATTGTAGTACTTCTAAATCCCTTCTTCTCAAAGCTCCCACACACTCTTCGGCATGTTATAGTGGTTCTTTCTCCGTCCACGCAGTTAGATTATGGAACGCCCTGCCACATACGATCCGAGATAGCTCATCGGAGAGCAGTTTCCAAAAAAAAGTCAAAGAACACTATCTATGTTAAATTATCCGTATATGACTATATTTTACATTATATATGTACGTATGTATGTATATATCTTATGAGAATCTTGTATATAATTTATTTATATTATATAACGTAAAATATCTTTCGCGTACACAACCCTGCCTTCTGCTTCTCCCCTTCTCGCTAGACTCATAGGTTTGCTGGAAGAAAACTCTTTTAGGGTTAAGCTCGCCTTTGTACATCACCACTTTTTTATTATTGTGTATGTAACTTTTTGTGTACAATAAAGAATAAAAAAAAACTACACTCACACACATTCGTACATATTACGTACGTATAATAATAATTCACATCCAACTATTGTAGTTGACAAGGCGCAGATACGCATGTAGATGTGTCGATATAAGTATTGCGCAACAATGAAAGCCACCACACGAGTGTTGCCATTACTTAATAGAGAAATTTCGATGGTTACGCGCGTGCGCACCGGCACAATTGGCCGATAAGGCTAACCAGTTGACATATACTATACTATACTGTAGCGAGTTGCAGGACTCGAGTAAAAATGCAGTTGGAATTATTATAGAATTTATTAGAACAATACAAACATGCATAACACAGGTACAAATATAACCGGACGCAATAAATACACGCGCAAAGTCCGTCACTAAATATATTGACGAATGCACGCAAGTCTTGCTTTGAACGTGGTTCTCGCTCAACTGACTCATTTCTCAATTGGGGCATTGCTTTATACTGTACAAATACAATATGTCTGCTCGGCCTCGTGGACTGAATTTCCTAGAATCACACCTGGGTAATGACTACCATAAAAGATTACAATACACAATGGGCTGTTTTTCTAAACACAAAGTAAACAAAAGAAGTCCAAATGCCGAAAATGTAATAAAATGTCTACAGGTATGCAGGTGTGAATTTAACTTTTGTCGGCGTTCCGGTCGTCACACTATTTAAGGTATATCCCTATTTTCAATATTCAATAGCTTATTTATTTGTAAGAACGTAGTTTTCTAGAAGTATAACTAACTTCTTGCTCCGATGTTTTGATAAAAAATGAAGGGTACAATGGTTTCCTGACAATAATTTGGAGACGATTTGGTGTTTTTTTTTTCTTAACTTAAAAATAACTAAAAAAAAGTTACGAAACAACCACGTTACGTCTCATATCATTAAAATTTATAGTACATTTTTTGGTGAATTATTGATCAATAAATATCAACGAAAAGTTCTTTCGTTTACACCCTACTTTCGACCTTTTACGGCAACAGGAGCCTTAACATCAGATGTGATGGCTATCAAACGCGAACCTACACACATGTGAAAACACTGTTAATTAGAACTGCAATCCGTTTCATATTGGATTTTTTCAGTGTACAGTTATAAGTATAACAAGGTGCTAAATGCCCATCAATTAGTGGCCACTTTTAAACCACATATTGAAAGGTAACTTGTTCGGTTCCGGTGTGCATCGAGTGTAAACATCGTGTTTACACGCTAACAGCTTTGTTGACACAAGTCCGAATGTTCGAGACCTTTTTAAAATCTATTTACATTCCTGTCGAAAATAGTTTCCCAATTGACAACTATTTCATTGCAACATTTTTCGGATAACGTCTTTTCTATTTTTATGTACGTGATGCAAAAAGACATCAAAAACTTTGTAACGTTTTTTACGAAAATTGCGCGGACCGAGAAGTATAGTAAGTGAAGAAGAAGCGTAGAATGATAATATTTTTTAAAAATTATGCATATAAATTCCCAGAAGGCTAGCTACTGCTGACTGGCTGGCATCCAGGAAATATTTATTTATGATACTAGCGCGGTAAGTTAGTTTCTATAAACGAGCTGACTTACCATAGCCACGATTGTAAAAATCGGCAATCACACGTGTCATAAAACGTTTTTGGACACATTTGCGAGAAAACAGTACAATAGGTAATTTAATATGAAAATGGCGCCACGGTTAAAATTAAAACACATCTTTCGTCTCATTTTCTCTACAGCATTACAGTGAGACAAATGTATTAATCAAAAGAGCTTCTAAGGAGGTTCGATTTTTCAACATATTTATTTTCGTTATGTGAAACTTCTCGTTGGAATGCTTATATTCTTTTCATCTAAGTACTTGATATTTACTAAGCACGGTATGTGGTAAAATTGGTACTGAGATGAGAGCACTTATTTTACCGCACGTATTATTATGTGGTGGTGCGTATTGAATACCAAAGTACTTTTCTTTTACTACTACTTGTAGAAGTTCGTAGTACAAATAGTTTTAGTATAGTTATTTATTGTTTGGCATAACTTACATTAACATTAGCAAAACTGCGTAAAAAACTAGTTACATATAATTAACAGAAACGACAATATGCAAGTATTTTCTTTGAAAGTTAATTAAATCTGCATAAGCTGGAACGATTGGTACGATAATGTGATCGTTTAAAGACGATATAAACCTGCATGTTAAATCTAAATTCTAATCCTGGCTTTAAGCTACGACGATGAGTTTATGATCCCTTTATATTATAATGATATAAAATTATATACCGATATCATACGCTAAGTTGTTTTAAAACATAAGTCTCTACGAAGAGCTCAAGAAAACGCTTAATCGAATGTTCTGGTCGTCAGAGAGTTGGTTCTTACCACGAATGCAATTTAATCCTTAAGTTTTATCAAAACAGGTTAAGTATTATCTACATCTTTATAAATTAGATGTTTATAAATAATTTGTTTTTTTTTAAATTATTTAACTCATAATAAATTAATAATGCACATGAAAAACGATGATGTCTTTTTATTTTATTTTTTATTGCAGGCAGACGGCCCACTTGATTGACATTAGCAACACCGAAGGTGCTAGAAATGCGCTGCTGCTCTCTCCAGGAAGACTGGACCTGGTCACTAATGCCGGAATACAATTCAAGGTTGTTATCGCGCCATACTCTAGACCAGGGGTGGTAGCAATCCAATCGGGCAAATACCCTGCCACCTAGCTGCGAGTTGTTTCGTCGCCTCTTACGACAGGCCGCTGGCCGCAGGAAATTGTATTCTTTCTCCGTTCCTGCACGGAAAAAATTGGTGTCTATGCAATCCCCGGTATCGCCGAAAAAATCCTCAAGGGCATTCGCGTGGCAACAAGCCTTAACGTTGTTTTAATATATGTAATTCCGTAATAGACGTAAAATTAATTATGGTAAAATATTTGACGGTTAGAAACAACTAAAACCGTTTTAATGGTTATTTAATTCAAACTTATTTCACACTCTTAAATAATTAACGTTGAAAAATGACATTGTGTATAAAATTAATGTTTTAGCCGCAAAAACATTTAGGCCACAGAACGGAAGTCAAAACAGGTAGTCCAACATATAAAATGAAATATGTATTATGGTCAACAGAATCAGTTTAATTAATGTTTAGATTTTGAGTGTTGGATAGCCATTTTTGCAAAAACAGACCCTTTATAAACAAGTAGTCAGTCTGTTAATGTGTTTACGTGTATGAAAGAGATTTGTTTATAAACGGCCACTATTAAAAATCATATTTAATAAAATACTTTTCTCTGTAAATATATTTTCGCTAGAATATTCAAAAGCCAAACCAGCTGAAGTTTTTTAAAACTAAGTTCAGCTGGAGGACATTTTTTTAATAATTGGAACCGGTAGGTGGCGCTGGGATCGGATTCTAGGATCCTCCTATGGCGCGTTCCATTAGTAGCTCACAACACCCAAAATGCTCCGATAGCTGTTCCACAATGACTTCATCATTTTCGATCACACAATTCTCACAACGACCAATGTCAAGAGGTGGGTCGAATAATCGTTCCACTTGGGTCTACGATTGTAACGCCGGGAATGAGTCCCAAATGGAACGTAGCCCTAAACTCCTGGACCTATTTCGATGTTTCTTTTTGTTTGTTTGAGTGAGTCCTCGAATGGTTTAGATTCACAATTGGAACCGGTAGGAGTCACTAGAATCGGGTCCTAGATTTTTATTTGTTCAGGGCAGAACAACGTCTGCCCGGACCGCTAGTACATTATAAAGGTATTTTTCGACTTTCGAGTCCTCCTAAAGTATTTTTGTTAGTAATAAATTAATATCAGAGCGAGTCACAGGGAATCTCGATGAAGTTAATCTAGTATATTCATGTGGATGGATTATTTACAAACATATAAGCAGTAAATGTAAAGAGGTGGCCTCTCTAAACAAGTTAACTACCTGCAATTAGTAAGGACAATGACCTGAGGTATTTCGTTGCAAGTTTAATTAAAATTTGCATAAGCCAAACCGATTTGTATGCATATGAGCTGGTGTCAGGAGGGAATAAACTTAATGTGGCAAAGGTATAATCAGTGCTGGAACAGGCGATGGGTATCCTGTTAAAAATGAAACAGGATGACTGACAGACAGGCAACCGAAATGAAGAACTTTTTTGATTGACTAATTGTCCGCCGGGATCGCAAATTAAATTTCGAACGTGTTCTGTTTGATAAATTGTTAGATGTCAGGCGCGAAGGACCAATTTCAATTAACACCCAGACATTTAATCATTTATTTTAGATTGAACATGTACGATACAAAAATAAAATGCCTGCACTCATATTAATAAGGGCCTCTAATATTTTTTTTATTTCTTCATGTTGTATTTTATTCGATGATGAACATTTATCATACGACTGAAGAATCGCACCCAAGTATATTAGTGATGACGAGCTTTCATAAATTTCTGAAATATACATCGACCAATGCAGTTTTACGCGTCATCACAAAAACAGTGCATCGTCGGTTATCAACAGCTGGATTGCGCACGTGGACACGTTTTAGAACTATCTTTGTTGGTTGAGATACACTGATACACTGTCCCAGCAAATAATTAAAATATGTTTTAAAATTCCACAAAAACTATTAATTTTAATGACTTCTGTGGATCATCTGGTCCGATTCTTGTCTGAGCAAGTCTTAAAAACAAAGTTTACGATGTTTAAAAAACGAAAACATATGTTTTTTCAAATATTACTTCTGTCTATACTAATATTATAAAGTTAAGATTTGTATTGTAAGGAGAATGAATGATAGCAGAATAACAAAACAAGTATATGACAGCAATGTGACTGGTAGAGTCGGTGCCGTTAGACCGAGTCGTACTCACCATGATCAAAATGAAGATATTTTGAATAAAGGTCAGATAAAAAGTACTTTAAATAAGCGTGTATGTATGAGAAGATTAATGAAAGTTGATGAGGCGAAAAGTGTTAGTCAAGATCATAACAAGTGGAGATCTATCGTCTCTGCCTACCCCAAAGGGAAACAGGCGTGACAATATGTATGTATGTAAGATTTGTATTTTTGTATGTTTGTAGGGACAAACTCAAAAACTACTAGACCAATTTTTAAAAAAACCTTTCACCATTCGAATGCTACATTGTCTCTGATAAATATAGGCAACCAAAAAATTAGGGATCTCAACTAAAACTTCAATAATGTAACCCATCAATCTAAAGGAAATATTTGTGGCTGGAATCGGGTTCTAGGTTTTAATTTCTTACAACAGGATAAAATCTGCTAATACTAAATAAAATACAATACATACATTTCTAAACAAGATACTGTACTGAGAGGAAGGTTCTAACAATCTATTTCACACAAACATCTTAGGAAGTCGAATAAAAATATACTAGCTGTCCCGGCAGACGTCGTCCTGCCCGGTAAAAATAGGGGTTTGTCGCAGAGGGTTAATAATTTAGGGTTGTATGTATTTTTGTATGTTGTATCATAAAAAATAGAAATTAAAAATTTTGTCTAAAAAATAAAATAAAAAATTAGGGGTGGACTACCCCTAACATTTAGGGGGATGAAAAACAGATGTTGGCCTATTCTCATAGATACCGGATAAGCACAAAAAATATCATCAAAATCGGTGAAGCCGTTTCGGAGGAGTATGGCAACGAAAACTGTGACACGAGAATTTTATATATTAGAGAGAAGAGGTAATAACGTTTCAATATGATACTCCCACCAACATTGCCTTTGCCAGGAAAACCTATTTTCCACAACGCAATCTGTATAATCTGTAGAGTAAAAATCTTAGTTTCCATTTACTAATCCCTCTTATTATACCAGGAAAATACAAAGCTAGAAGCATCCATTATCCATCTTAACATTCTAATTTTAATAATTCTCCACGATAACATCCGCCGTTTTAGAAAGCAATGTGTAGTCATAATAACTCTGTTTCACGGTAGTAATTTAGGGATGGACTTCCTGTTCTTATAATGGGATGCTGCAGGGCTGGTAGGGAAAAAACGTTCTTATCCTATACATGAAATATTGTTTTACTGTAGTCTTGGTTTTTTTGTTGAATAATCTAAATTAATATATAATTATATTGCTACAAAAGTGAATGCACACCTGCAGTGTATAGCCTTTTCGGCATTTGGATATTTTAATTTACTTTATGTTTCCAATTTGTAATTAGAAAAACAACCTGTTGTGTATTGTAATCCTTTATCGTGGGCATTAGGGTAGGTGTGATTCTTGGAAACTATTGTTACGCTGTCGAGTATTGTGTCGAAACATATTGTATAGCTTAGTATAATATAAAGGAATGCCCGAACGGAGGGGTGGGGCAGTCAAAACGATAACACATGCGAGGCAAGCGTGTGTACATTTAGTGACAGACTTTGCGCGTGTTATTGAATTGTACATTACGTTTAGACTTATTGCGTCCAGTTATATTTGCACCTGTGTTATACATGTTTGCATGTGCCTTGTTTTTTTTTTAATTGCAGGAGATTAGTAGACAGGCAGACGGCCCACTTGATGGAAAGCGGCTACGGTTAAGCTCGCCTTTGTACGGGGTGCGCCAGAGAAACTTACTTATTTGAAAAAATTCCCGCGCGGTGAGTTGGGCGGGTAGAGGGGCAAGAGGGGGCGTATCTGGAGGGGGAAGTTCCCAAGTTTGTTTCTCCCTCCAGTCAGTTGCCATCATGCTCTGGTCTAGAGAGCAGCGGGCCTTCGCAGTTGAGAGCTTCTTTTCTAACGGTCGCTCACTTGTTGCTACGCAACGTGCCTTCCGCGCTCGCTTTGAAATTCCTCCTCACAGGAACGTGTGGTTTCAGCAAGATGGAGCCACAGCACACACAGCACGAGACTCAATGAATTTGTTGCGACAACATTTCCCCGACCGCCTCATCTCTCTCAGAGGCGATCTCCAATGGCCGGCACGCTCTCCAGATTTGACTCCATGCGATTTCTTTTTATGGGGTTATTTGAAATCCCTGGTTTATGTCGATCGACCACGGACCATAGCACACCTCAAGAACAACATTCGCGACGCCATTGCCAACATACCGATTGATATGCTGCGAAGAGTGGCTACGAATTTCAAAATTCGACTTCATCAGTGTATGCGCAATGGGGGTCGCCATTTATCCGATGTCATTTTTAAGACTGCATAAAAAAAATTGGGATATTGTATTCTCAAATAAAATTTTTTTTAAAACAATAACTGAAGTACTTTTTTTTTATTGACCTTTCAAATAAGTAAGTTTCTCTGGCGCACCCTGTACATCACCAGTATTGTATATTTTTTTATTTAACTTTTTGTGTATAATAAAGAAAAAGAATAAGCGTGTTATTGTATATCGTTGTATATCGTATGCCCTCTATATGCTTGCTAAAGTGGCACATATGTCTACCCTAATGACTGCATATCACGGAAATGTATCATCGATTCTCCGCTATGGGATAATTTTCTGGGGGAATTCTACCAACAAAGAAATTGTATTTAAGTCACAAAAGAGATGCGTAAGGGCTATGTGTGGACTAAAGCAAACTGATAGTTGTAAGCCATACTTTATAAAATTAGGCATCCTTACAGTTCCTTGTCTTTATATATTTGAAGTAGTACAGTTTGTCAAAGAAAATCTCAACCTATTCACACACCCTGTAAGCATAAGACAAAAGAATAGAATATGTTGTCCGCTGAACAAGACGGCTTATTTAAATAAAAGTATATTTTGTATGGCATCAATACTGTACAACCGTCTACCAGATGAGCTTCTAAATATTACAACTGCTAATATATTTAAACGAAAGGTTAAGACATTTTTAATACAAAAAGCATATTATACAGTAAACGAATATTTAGGACATAAATAACTATATTATAATATATGACGACTCACATAATGTACAACAGTTTAATTTTGAAATTGATTATTTGACGATAAAATATGATTTGACGATGAAATATAATTTATAGTAATGTGAAATTGATTAATGGTTCGATAAAGATAAAGTTTTATATTAATTTAATAATTTATTGTTCGATTAAATAATGTAATTATGGCCAGGCACCATTACAATCGCCTGTATTGTACGTCCGAAAGGACAAACTGTCGTTCCAACAAGAAACTCGAACAACTTTGTAATTTTATAATTGTGACAGTTTATACAATAAATGTTTATTCTATTCTATTCTATTCTATTCTATTCTATTATATTGTTACGAATCGCGAGGCTCGAAATAAAATGCCGTTACAATTACTATAGAGTTTTTTAGAACTATACAAACACGTATAACATAGGTACAAATACAACCGAACACAACAAGTCCAAACGTAATGCAGAAGGTCGTAATTGAATAAAACGCGCAGTCCGTCTCTTATTAGATTCCCGATTGTAGCACACACGTCTCGCTTCACTGGTGGTTTTCGCTCGACTCCCTCCTCCCTCAATCGGGCCATTGCTTTATACTGCACGAATGCAATATGCCCGCCCGGCAGCGTGGACCGAATTTCCTAGAATCAGCTTGTACTTTAAATCCGTAACACTTGGCTAACGACTACAATACAACAATAGGCCGTATGCAAATAAGTAAACGAAAGAAGACAACCATAAAATAATTTCAATGTTATTAGTTCAAATGCCGACGGGTAATATGTTTTGTTTCAGATATGTAGGTGGATTTTGTTTTTGGCGGGACTTGAGTTGTAACAATATTTTTATGAGATATGAGATATATAGTACAAAAATATGTTTAGATATTAGATATAGGCCCAAAACGTTTCTGAAATTCCCTTTTCTACAAAGTACATAAAACAAACAGTACCCCCGACCGCCATTGCCTGTGGGCTAATAACGCAAACAATAAAATCGGTTTGCGTTTCGGTGCGTGCGCGCCGGCGGCGCACGCGCAATGCGGAAGCCCATTCGCGGTTACAGACGAACAGAAGTATATTTTATTTATGTATGAACAAAAGAAATACGATATTTCATGTTTAGTTTTTGATTTAAATTTTAGTATTCTATTATTGCCTTAAGCTGAGAAACAGGCAGATAATCCATGGAAAATTGCTACCGTCGTGTAATGTGTGTAACACTAGAGCTGCTAACGCGATGCCGGCGTCATATAAAAAAAAATATTAGCCCATAAATGTCCCACTGCTGGACTCGGGCCTCCCTAGGGAAATGGACAGTATACCCGCCACGCTTGTCCAAGGCGGCTTGGCAGGTTTGATACATCGGTTGTCTCGATGCGTAGATTGCATCACGAAGTTTTCCTTCACCGTTTTAGCACGTGGTAATTGTAACAATATGCAAATTAGATCAGAAAACTGATTAAGTGGCATTTGTTCCGGCCAGGATCGATCCTTTGAGTTTCCCGGGTCCTTTGAGTTTCGGACTCGTGCGCTTGCCAATACGCTACCTACCTACTTACGGCGTAACATACTAATAAGTATATTTTATTACGTTTTTATGGCAGGAGTTCAGCAGACAGGCAGACAGCCCACTTAATGGAAAGCGGTTACAATCGCCTATGGACATTTGCAACACCAAACGCGCTACAAATGCGCTGCTGCTCTCTTAAGGGAGACTGGAGCCTCGTCACTAATGCCGGTACACAACTGAAGGTTGTTATGGCGGCATACGCTAGACCAGGGGTGGTTGCCATCCAGTCGAGCAAATACCCTACCATCTGGCTGTGGGTTGTTTTGTCGCCTCTTATGACAGGCCGCCCGGCCGCAGGAAATTGTATTCTTTCTCCGTTTCTGTACGGATAGTAATACCCTGAAAACAGGTACGCAAAATTCGTGAAAATCTATTGCTTAGAAGTGAAAACGTCACAAACAAGCTCACACTCACATTTGTATTATTAGTAAGGATTGTCTTACAAGGCAATACTCACAACATAATTTCTACTCATTGCGGTTAGGTTTACAAATATGACCTAATTCATTAAGATTGCTAGATGCATAGATGAATAAATTACAGACACGACAGTGCTATAATGTATGCGGCATAATGCCTACATGTTCTTCCGCAACATTTAATATTCAGAGCGTCGTGCGATTTATTTCTCATCATAGCGCAATCAGTTATCTGTTTTGCATTTTTATTTATAGTTTCATTGATTTCTATTTTTTCCGGTTTATGAGCAACTAGGAAACAACACTTTACAAAGTTAATAGCCAGTCCAATGCTCTTATAATGGAGGAAAGATCGCGTTTCCATAAATGCAGAGTAAAAAGCTCTCAAGCCCGATGAACAAACGAAAACGGAATGAAGAAAATGAAAGAGGACATGTGGGGTCCATGTGGTCCAAAAGGCCAACAATAGCATTGGCTGACGACAGACATTACAATTTTCTAGATATTACGTAAGTATTTTGGAAATACGTATAATTCGTATTCGATATTTGGAAAATTAAGAAAATAATAGGCAGACAAATAGACATTGTAGGTGTATCCTCAAATTAAGCATGTTACGCTTTTCTTATTGGTAATATAGAACGTATCACTCTTACGCCGATGCCAGACACCCAGACCATATATATCAGACATGGTAAATAATGGAAAGTTTATACACGAAATTTATCATCAACATTAAAATCAAAGGTGTTGCGGTTTGTATAATATAGATACTTTATAGCGAAAACATAATAAATAAAATTCGCTTCTAAAAACCATCATATTTGATTTACTCTTACAGATTTTTTTCACAAGTGACACATTATATCAAATCTAAATTTTGAAAACACAAATAGTTTCAAAAATAGGTACAATTATAAATACAATTAATAAATATCTATTCAGCTATCAACCAATGGTCACTGACTGTGTTTGTATACTTGTGAATATTTTCCCTATGTTATAGGCAACTTATTGATAACTATCACGTCTGTAAATTGATTTATTCTATGCGCAAGCGAATACTTAGGTCCATACTTTCCCTTTGGTGCATTTTAATAATGTAATTACACGTGAAAATATTTTAAAGTAACTTTTACTAATTAATACTATGTTTTATGTGATCACTCATTGACAATGACGATTGAAAGTTGAGATTACAAAATACTAAAGTATTTTTTTTTTAAATCGTAACTTTCCGAGTTATTCTGTAAATATTAAACCTGAATTTGTATAAATAAATTATAAAGTTTAATCTATAATACCCCACATCCTCAAAGCAGTTAAGGATTTTGTAGAATATATCTATCTATCTATATATATATATATATATATATATATATATATATATATATATATATATATATATATATATATATATATATATATATATATATATATATATATATATATAAGCAAAGTTTGTTTTCTTTGTCCGAGGTCTTTGTTGTTTTGTTTGTCTTTGTCCGACTCGAAAACTACTGGACCGATCAGCATGAAAGCACAACCATTCGACGCGGAATTAATCATAGATGGTCATGGGCGGTGTGTTTGTCAAACTTATTGTAAAAAGCTTTCTTCTACAACGTAAACAGCACAGCACAGTAAGCGAAGGCGCAAAGTAAATACATCCACGCCAAGTCACGGGTGTGACTAGTTTTTTTCCCTACAATCCGTGTACAGCGCATAGAACAAGTTTGCACATCCGACAGGTCATTGGCATTATGCTGTTTTAATGATGTCCTTTAATGCATAAATAATGTTCACATTAACGGCTGTGATGTTGCAACGTACATCAGTGAGAAAACTAGTGTGGGGCAATAGTCGATATAATTATATTAATCTTAATTTCGTCGTGATTCCTATAGGAACGAAGTTCTTCATAACTTGTTACTCAGATTCAGCGCGGCGGATGGAAGCTAGACGGAAATAAGTGTAACGCAACCAAAAATGCTGACCACTGTATCGTGTATGCCTTTTTACGCCATCTATGAATTCTGCGCGACACTGATGTGCTTTAATATTGGGAAAATGAACAAAATTATAAGCAGGTATGTTTTTGAAACTGTAAATGGATCGCTTAAAAAGTTTAAAATAAAACCCTTAATATTCATAAAAAAAGGATTTTTTTTAAATTAAGGCGATACGCGTTGAATTATTGTCACCTAAGAAATAATTTTGATTAAAAATCGATTATCGGTTAATAATTTTTAAGAAACATTTCCTAACTTTACATCAGACATAAAATATTGTTACATACCGTCAAAGAAATGCGCACACCTACCTGTCGTAAAAACGCTGTTTATTACCTTTATTGCATTCCGAGTTCTTTTGTTTACTTTGTGTTTAAAATGTGCAATTAAGAAAAACATCCTATTTTTAACATATTTGTTTTTTATGGCCTTCATTAGTGTCGAACTAATCCTTGTTGTTATTGCATTGCTTCGAAATTTGCCAGGTGTGCTGATTAACTCAGTAAACGTATTGTACAGTTTAGTATAAAGCAATACCCGAACGGAGGAGTGGGGCAGTCAAGCGACGACTACGATACGAATAAGACGTACATTCGATGAGCGATATAGTGACTGAATTTGCGTTTGTTATTGAATCGTGCATTTTTGTACTGACTGTGCCCAGTCATATTTGTGCCTGTTTTATACGTGTTTGTACAGTTCTAAAAAACTGTATAGTAATTCCACCGGCATTTTAATTCGAGTCCTGTGTAGCTCGTAACAATATTAATCTAACCGATATATGGTACGATAAAACAGTTAACTGTCATCGACAAAACAAAGAACCGACACATATCCCTGCACTTGCGCGCAAGGCTACTGTTTTGCTGCGCTTGCGCATATAATATGACGTAACACCTGATATAATATGCTGATAACGTTGCTAACTGCGACCTGCTGACGATTTATGTGACATAATTGTAAATAATTAACATAAACATATAACTGTGAGTTAGCAGTTATTATTAGACTTATTTTCTAATTATAACATTGTAGCACGAGCTTGATAAATTTATCAATACATATATACATAACTTCACGCCAGGCCCTTGCGGGGTAGGCACGAACGAATTTAATAATATATAAAATAAATATTAGAAAGCTCATAATGCTCGAGCTCCAACTGGGATAATGCGTCTGGTTTATAACGATAAAATAAAATAGCTGCATTACTAGCAATACTTAGCCTTTAAGCATAAGCAGACGACAGCCTTTTGGTCGCGTGAGATGTCTACTAAACGTCCGGCGACATCTCGATAGTCATTTAAATTATAAGTTTGAACATTTATAAGGTTCTGTTGTCAAAGACTACTTCTATAATCACAGATTTTGCCAAGGCTACACTGCTAAATAAAACTTTAACAATACTCATTGACACTTGACATCTTTGACTGAAAAGTGGCCGAAACGTCGGAATAATTAAAATCAAATAAATAACCGCGCTCAAAACTGTTGTACTAAGAGCCCGTGATCGCCAGTCCTACCACATAGTATAAAGGCGTAAAAAATTCTGTGCAAGTACCCTACAGCTGGTAAGAGGGTTTGGATATTATGAATCTCGAACCGTGGTGGGTTCGACAGCTAACAGATAGCAAAGGTGAACATAATTGCTGCCCAAAAACATTATAGCATAATGCGCAATTTTTTTCATATGTTCTACAGGATACTATTAGAATATCATACCATCCGTTGCCAGACACTTTGTAGGGTGGCAACCCCCTGCCAGATGCCTTTAAAGTTTAATCATTCTACTTACGTTATAATATAAAATCTAAGTTTTATATATGTTACTTGGTCAACTATTCAAAGATGTTTCCCAAACGGCCAGACAGTTTCAAAACTTCTAACACTCCCAGACATAGTTGAAGGTCTGCTAACTCTTTTATTATTCCCAGACAAGTTGTGGAAAGCAGCCTCCTGGAGCCAGCCTTCTGGTGAGATGCCCTCCGGTTTTCTAAAGATCTGCTTAAGGTCACTAGTAGTTGATGAGAATATCGCAGAACGGGACTATATGACAGAAAATCGGGAAGGTCTACGTCCAGTAGTGGACAACATTTTAGCGTTTCTACTCTCTTTTCTCGCTCTTTTTTTAAACATATCCCAGTTATTTGGAATCAGCACAATAAGTCTATTCCTTCCACACTCCTCTCTGACATACATCTTCTGCCACAGCACATATCATCATATCATCCTTCACACAGTCCATCCATCTTTTTTTGGTCTACTTTTACATTTATACCCATCCATCTTGTGGTTTAACTTTTTTCCATTTCAGCGTTTCTACTGACAGGTATTATTCATTTGTTAACAAGATTTATGGAAAACCACCCTAAAACCGTGAAGTGAGTCCACCGCACCCAAGTTTCGCAACTCTTGTTGGATAACAAGCAAATTTTAATATAATAACTTCCAACTCGTGACCGTAATTCTATGGGGAACTTTACACGACTTTATCGACAATCAATACAAAATTTTCAAACAATAATGACATCATAGGCTAGTGGCTTGGAAATCTTGTGTCTAATTCCAACAATACGGGTTTTAATCCTGACCGAGAAACATGCATCACGTCAACTTATCTAATATACCTACATATTATTATCAAAGGGATGTGTACACATGTTACAATGACTTTTGATATTACGAGTTAATACCGAAGTAAGAAAGAGAGTTGGTCTGAAGGAGAATGTCGGGGTGAAGGTAAGGAAAGGAATGCTCCGGTGGTTCGGGCATGTGGAAAGAATGTGTGATAAAAGAATGATTAAACAGATATACAATGCAAAAGTAGATGGATGCAGAAGTCGCGGAAGGCCACGACACACCTTCCATGATCAAATTGATCATGTATTAGCAGAAGGTGATGTCAGGAGCCTTAAGAACAGACGAGCGTGCATGACAAGAGCTATGAACGTCAAAGAAGCAAGTGAGGTGTGTAAGAAAGGGCCTGTGTGGCGCTCTGTTGTTCGTGCCTACCCCGCAAGGGACCTGGCGTGAAGTTATGTATGTATGTATGTATGAGTATTTACAAAATTATAAAAGAAAATGCATTGATATGTTACCATTAAAACATCAATATATAAATAATTTTAATTACTGTTTAAATAATAATTAAAGGGTAATTTCACTTCTTTTAATTGCACAAACTAGGACGTCATAATTTTGTACGCTCGTACAAAATTACACGAGCTACCTAGTTATGTTGGTTTTAAAATCTTTTCTAGTGTTTTTTTTTTATTAAATGCAGGTAAATATACAATTACAAAAACATACCATAATTACAATATTTTCTAGGCAATACAATAGGCGACATTATCGCTCAAAACGATCTCTTCCAGGCAACCTAAATCAAAGACATTTAAATCACCTACATTAGGTGGTTCAGGAAAAGGCAATAGATAAATAAATACTTAAAGTAATTTAAGAAATAAATATAAAAATACATATACACATAGTCATATATATATATACACATATACAATGTTCAAAAATACATACGTAAGTTATTATAATAAATGCATTAGCATAATTGTATTGTACTAATCAGACATAGCTATTTGTGTACAAATAGTGTTTTTTGATCAAATTTCTAAATGTTGGTAAGGATTTGGCGTCTCTGACAGTAAGTGACAGCATATTCCTAAGTTTGACAGCCTGCACTGTCAATGAATTATCATGATAGGACGAAATGTGATATATTAAGGGTAATGTTAAATAATGACGATTTGATTAATTAATTAAATATTCGATATCCTTATTTTATTTTCTTTTACGGTATAGGTTCGCGTTTGACCATTATCTCGCTCGTTTTTCAGCGGAGATATGGTCTAAGATCGAGCACGCTTACCTAAAAGGTTACCTATTCACACGAGACTTGAAGACACCCAGATTGTAGGTTTCGGAAACAACAGACTCCAGCAGTGAGTCCCACTCCTTTGCGGTGCGCATAATGAAGGTGGACTCAAAGCGCTTTGTTTGTATAGGTGGTATGTCCACCATATACGGTGCCGCATGCCAGTGCGTTTGGTTTTCCGATGATGGAAGGGAGACGGCGGTATAAGTCTGAAAAGCTCCAATGCACACTGTCCAAAATATATCCGATAGAAAAACCGATAAGCTGGCAACCCTGCGTCGATGTTCGTATGTATTAATTGAATAGCTGGTCGTTGTCTATCAACTGCCTGGCTCTCCACTCAACCGATCCTAGTAACTCGAGTTGGTATTTAGCTGAGCCATCTCAAAGATGAGAGCAGTACATACATGGTCGTATTTGTGCTTTATACAGCGTCAGCAGCTGTTCTGGAGTAAAGTAACGCCTCAACTTCGATAGAGTACCCAGCTTTTGGCAAATTCCTTTGGCAATTCTGATTTAAATGCCTCGTTACGAAACTAGCGACATAGACTTGTATTTTTTGAGGTTACGCTACTTCGTGCGCTACGGGTCATTTACGCATTTCACTACTTAAATCATATTGCTATTGTATGCTTCAAAAAATACAGTAACCGAATTACGTAAACGATATCTTTATATTTTTGTCCTTTTTATACAAAAGGCGTTAAAATTTGAAGTGAATAAGCAGTAAAAAAATCCATTCATTCATTCTTGCAAGCGCGTTACAGAAATATGTACTGGCCACTTGGAAAATATTCAAAGTTGTCAGTACCTAAAGTGTTCAATTTCTTTCATTTCGGTTGCCTGGAAGACATCGCTTTGAGCGATAAGGCCTCCTATTGTATTGCCTAAAAAATATTGTAAGTATGGTCTGTTTTTGTAATTGTATATTTTGTGTGCGATAAAGTGTTATCTCTTTCTTTCTCTCTCTCTAAACTGTTGTGTACAGTGCTAGCTTAATAAAGAACACATGAACAAAATGTCTTCGCTTTAATAAAGACAATAAGAAAAGTGCTTATGGACACTTTCTTAGTTTGAATACTTCTAGTTAATTAAGGTTATATTTAAACTAATGATTAGTATCTTTAGATTAATAATTAGTAATATATAATGTGGTATTTTAAAATACATTTATGAAAAAAATTTTTATGCTTTGGTACTATGGATGGCAAAACCAATAAGTTGCTTGAAGTCCTGGCTATCACTTCAGTCTTACGTGTAAATCAATTATGAATTCAGCATACAGATAAAAAATTAAATAGGTCTTCAAGCGAACAAAGAAGGCTTGGGGCCAATTTTGTCGAAAACCAAAATATATCTTTATATTTTTGAAAATCAATTTACTTTATCAGGAATGGAATAGGCTGCAGGAACGGAGAAAGAATACAATTCCCTGCGGCCGAGCGGCCTATTGTAACAGGCGACAAAACAGCCCACAGCCAGGTGGCAAGGTATTTGCCTGTCTGGATGGGGGTACAAGCCCTGGTTTAGAGTATGTCGCCATAACAACCTTGAATTGTGTTCGGGCATTAGAGGCTAGGTTCCAGTCTCCCTTAAGAGAGCAGCGGCGCATTTATAACGCCTTTGGTGTTGCAAATATCCATAGGCGATGGGAACTGCTTTCCATCAGATGATGTGTCTGCCTGTCTGCTAAACTCACGCAACGAAATAACGTTAATTTTGAAATTTTGAAAAACGACATAATATGTGATGGAATGTACAACGGCAAACCAAGGTAAAGGGTTGCAGATTACAACGATTTCTATTGTTACTATATAAACTTAAAATGAAGAAAGGTTTGATTTAGTAAAATTGCGGTAAAACCACTATCTTGTATACAAATAGACAGAGGCAACACTGCACTGCTTTTAACCTATTGTTACAACGAGGCGAATGTTCTTAGAAAAAAATAACAACTGCCGATTTCTATTGTCAAGACCAAAGGCTTTTCCTCACTTCCATCAATAGTTTGAAAAAAAAAAAAAAAATGCCTTTACCTTTCTACAAGCGGTCGTGCGTGCGATCGGCGCTAAGAGGCCGTGTACACCAGACAATTTTCAACGCGGGCACTACGAAACCAACATGCAATTTATAATTTTAGCCTTTTGGAGTTGAAATTTTAAGCCAAGAGTTTTTATATATTTTGTTATAAGGAAGTCTTTGGGGCAACACCAAAAGACTGGTTCGTATTTCTTCCATCGGATGTGCATTGCCATATAGTGTACCAATGTAGCCAGCCTTCAGGGCATGCTTCCATCTGGCAGCGATTTGTCCATCGTTTATATTAAGTTATTTATAACTTAGTTTTTTTTAAGTATTTAATTGTATTTTTTATTCAGTTTAGTTTATTATGATATATAATTTTAATAGATTAAAATACTAATAACAAAAAAATTATAACTGTTAGACACACAATTCATGTACATATTTATCGGCTGTTTTACTTTAATTAACAAATCAAGAAGGAAGTTGTCATGTTTCATCATACAATTCACACGGGACTTGGAGACACACAGGTTTCGATAAAAACAGACTCCGGCCGTGAGCTGCAGTCCTTTGCGCTACGCACAATGGAGGACGCACAGCACTTTGTTTGTATAGGTCAGGGGTCGCCAAATGACGGAACACGGTCCGCGTCCGGACCGCCGACCCTTTTTTGGGGACCGCGAAAAAATGTTAAACCTCATCGATAAGTAAAGAAACAACAGAGGTATTATTTCCGTAATTACATTTGTTTACTAAAAAAAATTGTGCGGACCGCGATGGTCATTTCATGTTGACCCCATGTATAAGCTAGTAACGTCTGATTGAGATTAAGCAGTTTTACCGTATATTTTTTTCTTCAAGAAGAAAAGGAAGAACAACTGTGTGTGAAAGGGCCATAAAACGTTGCGGTTTAACAGCGAATGCGGGCAATCCACAGAACAACTGGAAAGTTAGAGCCCGTTAACATGCATAATGACATGGTGATGAATGCAATTGCGTCGCGGTGAAATCTTATGTTTTGCTTGTAATTATTGAGCTGCAATACCAATTACTCTCATGCTTAATGGTGCATACCGATGCGGGGTTGGCTCGTAAGAATATTTCTGCATATATTTCTTTTTAATTTATAATAATAAAATGATTTATTTGCCTCAAAAATAAGTAACAATCTTAATTAACACATGAAAGAGATACAAATTTGCGGTATTAGACACTAAATTATTTTTTTGCATCTACTAGCTCCAAAATCAGTATTATGTGTATCTTTGGAGCTACCGGTGTTCTCTGCTGCATTGACTACTATACTATATACCTGTTCCTGCGGTATATTTGGACATCCGGATACTAATTCGAGCCTTCCCATTTCATAAGGCTGAAGGTATACCTGCTTCATGTAACTAAGATGGATTGCTGGTTTGAAACGTCGGTAATCTGAATAAAATAAAATCTTTCATTGTTATTTTTTTATTGCAGGAGTTCAGCAAACAGGCAGACAGCCCACTTGATGGAAGGCGGTTGTAGCCTATGGACATTTGTATCATCAAAAGTGCTACAAATGCGCTGCTACTCTCTTAACGGAAACTGGAACCTGGTCACTAATGCCGGAAGCCAACGCAAGGTTGTTATGGCGACATACTTAGACTAGAAGTGGTAACCATCCATCCAGCCGGGCGAATGCCCTACCACCTGGCTGTGGGTTGTTTTATCGCCTCTTACGATAGGCCGCCGGCCGCAGGAAATTGTATTCTTTCTCCGTTCCTGCACGGATAGAAGATTCAGTGTAGGTGTGAAGCAATAGTTAAGCGGAACGGATAGTCGAATCAATTGAAATATTTTTTATCGTCTTTATATATAAAAATGAACGTTAGTCTGTATGTCCTTTATAGAATCGTAAACTTTACATTTGATCATGTGATGATCTTTAGGACAGCAACCGTTGTGCATGAGCCAAAGAAAGTTTCTGAGTTGATTCAAAATTGGACCCGGTAGATGGCGCTGCTGTCGGCATATCGATTGAAGCTTTTCCGGGCAGGACGACGTCTGCCGGGACAGCTGCCGTTTATAAAAGTAGGAGTGTTCATAAATACATATAGGACGTCACAAGTTTGTTCAAGTAGTGATGGAGGGCCCTTTACACTAAATTGTTTGCGGGATTTTTTTTTAAATCGTGATATAGGTTCGCGTCTGACAGCTATCTCACCTGATGTTAAATGAAGATGTGATTTCGGATGCACGCTTACTTAGAAGATACCTATCTTGTTTTTTTTAAGTGAAACTTCTTTAAATCGTTGCGATTTGAAACTCGATGAAACGAAAAAGCGACACTAGAACGAGATAAACGATTATAATTCAACCTTATTTAATTAGAAATGAAACACATTTCTCTACCCTTTAGTATATTTTCACTTTAATTCTTTCATACGTCGAGCTAAGGAAATTGTGCGTAACAGTGCATTAAATATTGAACTTTATAATTAGTGAATTACATTCTAATTTAGATTAAATTATTACGAATAAGGGTCAAAATACCTAAGAATAAAGACGTCTATAATATAATACAAATGTGAAAATTCTTATTCTCTAAAGTTTCAATTCTACTGCATGTGAACTGCACATAGACATTTCTTTACATGAGGTCAGCAGGCAGGCAGACTTGGTGGAAAGCGATTACCGTTTAGTTCTTATCCGTTTGTTTGCGAATTTGGTTGCCATTAAAAATGTATTTGCATATAACATACATTTTATTATCTCCCCAAATAACCTTGGACTCTTGACCAGTATTTACGACATTAATAAATATCCCCTTCGATCGCCGAAAATATTTGATACCCAAAAAGAAGTTTGAAATCTTTTTGTAAAAGACCTTAAGCGGCCTTCGGAGAACCTTAATTTATTAGGCAAATAAATATTAATTTAAATGCAAGGTGTTGATGTTAGGGATGTTAAAAATATACATGAACGATTTGCAAGTATTATGTTTCAAGAAAGACTAGTTAATGTTAAAATCTCATTTAGTCTTCTAAGACGTTGAGATCTACAGAGAAATGTGTTTTATTTTGAATACAATAAGGTTGACTTTTATGTGTTTATCTCTTTTAGTGTCTTGCGATGTAACATAAAAAAGGTATGAAATCTAAATTATTAATAAAATCTTAAAATATTCTACTATGAAAATTTTACTATACATATATACATACATACATACATAACTTCACGCCAGGTCCCTTGCGGGGTAGGCACGAACAACAGAGTGCCATACAGGCTTATTCTTACACACCTCACTTGCTTCTTTGACATTCATAGCTCTTGTCATGCACGCTGTCTATTCTTAAGGCTCCTGACATCACCTTCTGCTAATACACGATCAATTTGATCATGGAAGGTGTGTCGTGGCCTTCCGCGACTTCTGCATCCATCCACTTTTGCATTGTATATCTGTTTAGTCATTCTTTCATCATACATTCTTTCCACATGCCCGAACCACCGGAGCATTCCTTTCCTTACCTTTACCCCGACACTCCAATTTTACTATATCGTAATAAAAAAATATGAATTTATAATAAAGTTATAAATATAATAAAACTAGTCGCTATATCGCAATAATGCCAATTTTTAACTTGATGTGCAACACAATTCGCCAAAACCCAACCTTATTGCTACAGCACCAAGTTAGTTAACAAAGTCAATGTCCATTGTCAAATAATTGAGATAATTAATATTAATCAGCTGACAAGGGCCCGTTACGGGAAAAATGCCTCAAAATAAGGTTAAATCTTGCAATTTTTTATTATTATTGTGAACGATTAAAATTCCATTATTGTCATTATTTTTCAGTCTGTCTGTCATTTTGTGACAATACTGAAGGACTGGTACATAAACGGTAATTTTGACACAAGGCGTCGAAATTCGAAATTATTCTCTGTCTCCTTTTCTCAACACTATTGAGTTTTTGGCGGGAACTGAGAGGAAATGATGTGCTGTGTAGTTTTATTTTGTAAAAATGTGTAAAATTAACAATAGTTTTAGGATATTGATAGTTTTTGAGTAGTAATTATGTGTTTTTGTGAGAAATGTGAACTGTATAGTCAAATGTGGCCTTTTGAGTTGTCACAAGAACTCCGTTGAATGGCACCAGCTGATTACCTACAGTTCAGCTGTGCTACACATAGGCTTCAGAAAATGAAGAAACTATATTGTAAACTAAGATCTGACCTAAAGGCCTAGCTGCCAAGACATAAACCCAAATAAATAACACACTCTATTTTTAACCAAGTTCAAAACGGGAGGAGGTTCCCAATTCAACTATATGTTTGTTACGAGATTTCTCTGTCAAGCCGATTTACACTTTTTTTACTCGAAAGAATATATACCCATATACTCCTGAGGTGGTCGTATCAATCTGATGAGTGGGTTTCAGGGAAACAGAGAGCAACGATCTGATATTTTTGACACCTACGACGTCCAATACACCTTTTTTCTAAAGCTATCCAAGTATTTGCGTAAATAAAACGTACAATATATATAAAAACACCAACAAAAAAGCAAATAAATAAATATATTCTACAACATTTTGAATTCCGTTCCAAATAAAACATAAAATAACAACAATTTCGTTAAATTTACTAATTTTTATGTTTTGCTTAGCACCGACTTTAAGATATAGAAAATAATATTTTTTCGCGTTTTAGTGACTTCTGAAGGCGGTTTTATTTATATTTTTTTAAAACACACAATACATGTTTTAAAGATATGAGTTCGAAAAAATTACCTTAGTTTCCACAAAAAACCTACATAGAAAGTAAAAATTAGTATTGTATATTTTTTTATTTTTTCGAAGATTTCTTTGTAATATATATTATTGAATAATGTCCTTTAACTACCTACATATACATTATACATACATGCAAAAATGTATGTGTATAAAATTAAACAAATTTTAATTTATTCTACACGTTTGTCAAATTAAACTTGCTATATATTCCAAATCCCAAATAATCGTAAACCAGCAAACCCTTCTCCATTGTTGTTTTTGGATACGTGTCCCAGTGGTTACGACGATATCGCAAGAAATATTATTATTATGAGAATGAGAAAAAAACACAAAGCCAGGGTTGGCAGTTTTGAAATTGTTGTAAGATGTGTCTGTATTTGATTGTTTAAAATCAAAAAAGAATGTGCATGTTCCATTTGATTTCTTTTTAATTTCTGACAACAAAAAATCAGACGGTGTTATCTCAGAAACGATTTTTATATTTTTTTATTCCTTTGGAGCCAAAGCTCTTCAGATATTAGGTACTATTATTTATTATCTATAACCTACAACACTATAAAATTCTAAACATGCCGTGTGTACTTTACATTGAAGCTATTAATAAAAACGTGTTAAAATATATAAACGATAGGGAATAGTTTCAGTTCTTGTCAGTTTCTTGTTTGTTTGTTCGGGCAACACGTAAAGCAACCGATTTTGATACGGTTTTCACGAATCGACATCAATGGGCTGTCGATTAGTGAACAGTTAGACTTAAAATCTGCTCTATTTTTTGACCTGGGAATCCCGGGGAATTTTTCTGGGAATGATTCAAAATGGCCAGATTAAAAAAATACCAATTCCAATGCGATTTTTTCACTAATCGATAGCAAATTTTATTTAATAATCCGGAATCCAGCTTCGGGGAAGTTAATCTGAACTACACCGGAGAAATTTATCCGTTTCCCGCCAGGAGGACCAGCCGGTCTTATAAGGAATTCTGATATCTGGCCAACGGTGTATAAAAATACAACAAATACTTAATGGTCTCACCACCATCCTAGCAGTTAGCTACCGTGGGCAAATCTTTGTTTCAGAGAGCACAAAAAATCTGTGACGGGAACCATGTGGCTGGAGAGCTTCAGCATTTCAAGCGAGTCTTACAACGCAATCAGCTGAAGACTCCACACCAACGTCACAAAGGCCCCAAACCACCTTCAGTTGAGCGGTGCCCTGTTACCCTACCCTACATCAAGGGGGTCACAGACAGAATTGGTCACATCCTTAGGCGAGCTTCAATTAAAACATATTTCAAGCCGCATAAAAAGATAACCCAATTTTTGAGACCTGTGAAATGCAATATCCCACTCCAGGATGCAGGTGTTTACAAGCTCGATTGTGAATGTGATTTATCATACATTGGGCAAACAAAGAGGAGCATAAAAACACGGGTAAAAGAACACATTGCTGACATGAAACACGCAAGGTCTACGAAGTCTGCGATCAGTGAACACACGCTGGATAAACCCAACCATTACATCAGATTCGATAACCCACAAATCCTCGCGAAAGAGAATCGTTTCATACCAAGAATGATGCGTGAGGCTATTGAAATCAAAAAACACCCAAATTTCAATAGAGAAGATGGTTGGCAGGTACCACCTGTTTGGGATCCAATCATCAAAACTATTAAGACCCAAACCCAGCAAAAACTAACTGCCAGACCTCAAGACACTGTGAGCTCTTTCTGCGTGCAACGAAACAAACCAACTTGACTGACAATTTCTTTTATTTTTTCCTTCCACTCATTTTAATATTATATAAAAAAATTTAGAACTAGGCATGTTTGCTGAAGAGTTTCTTGCGCCGCTTCTTCTCTTCAAGCCACAACATGTTGTGAAGCGGTGGTAAATTAGATTAGGCTCCCATAGAGTAAATAATATCCATAAACAAAATTAAAACTAAATAATTAAAATGAACAAGTTGGCGGTAGGCTGAATAAAAACTTTGACAATACACGTTCGACAAATGTCATCTTTGTCTTCCGTGACCACGGCAACTGAAAAGCGGCCGGTCGAGCCAAACGGAGGTTAAGGGGATACTTGAAATGACAGAACTGGGTTCAGGGGAATATACTCTTTATATTTTCAATCAAGAAGCTTCTGTTACATCTGTTCCGTGCGCGGCCCGATACAACAATGATTTCGATTGTTTTACGAGGTACTTCTCTCTTCGAATTTGAATATTTATATTTCTTAATATAAATGACGACTAAAAAGATTTTAGTCGTTACAGTACTTTGTGTCCCGGGAATGCCGTGGTAATTTCAAGTCGAGCGTGGACGAAGTTGCGGGGATATCTTACTACTGCAATAAAATTCTAATACAAGTACATATAGACGAGTCCGAATGTTGGGCCACTAAAGTGAGAGACCAAAAATGACCAAAAAAGACTGATGAACATAAAAGCCAAAGGAGACAAAAAACAAAGATGGATGGATTAATACAATATTCTTCATGCATGAGCTATCGAAACGACTTATCGACTCTTCAGATGATCAGAGGGTTAGGGCCTATCTTAGATAATGCATAGCTATGGTAATTCAGCGAGGAAACGTAGCGAGCCTTCTGGGAGCCTTACCTATTGACTTCTGTTATCTACTTAGAGTCTTTAGGGTTTATAGGTTATAAGTATTATAATATATAAGGAATTATAATTTTTTTGTAATTAATTGTTTGAACCAATTTTTATTTCTATTATATATTAAAATTATTTAGTGGAAACTTGAATGAAATATGTATTAATTTTGTGTTTTATATTTAAGAATATTAATTATTGTTTGTTTCCCAAATAAATAAATAAATAGGTAGAATACAATACAACTACGTTAAGTTTCTTTATTCTATTAATTATGTCTCAGTTTGACAGGCCAATGACCGGCGCAATTTGATGTTTAAATAATGTATGGAAAATAAAATATTTTGTTCAAAAACAACCCTTGGTTTGCCGTTTGATATTCCCTCACAGCATAATAATGTAGGTGTGTTTAGTTTTTCGATTCGATTTAGGACAAGCGCAATTGAATTTTCAAAAATCCAATGAGACTTTTTTGAGTGTTTTTTGCTATTTCGTACAGTCTATGATTTGGTCCTGAAGTATATTTGCGATTATAACGAGTAACATTGAAACAGCATTCATCGGACAACCCTAATCACATCCAAATCGTGAATCTCGAAGATTACGATAACACCAGCGGGGGCTCCGTGTTGGCGCCAAAAAATGTCAAAAAAGTTCCCCGTACAGGAATCGAAGCGCGAATTTAAAATGGCCGAATCATTATCAATCACAGGCTTTATCGGTACAAGCTTCGCGTTATCAATTTTGGAACAGCAGTTTTAAGATGACTTTTGGGACGTCTGAAATTATTTCGGAACCAATAAAAAAGCATCTTAACATGACAATGTCATTTATTATGCTACTCATAAAAAAGCGAGCAGTTTGAATTTTTTTTCGTATTGCTGGCGTACATCAGCCAGGCTCACTACCTGATGGAAAGTGGTGATCGATTGTGAAAATTCCCAGTATTGAGTTGTCAAAATCTAAAAAAGCTTTTTACCAATTGACCATGTGCGAGTTGGCCACGCTCATAGAATACGTATTTGTTCTACGTATTCGACATAATACGTTTTGGACCGATTATAAATTTATAATACAATATATTTAACGTTTCATTTAGTCCGATTTAACAAAAAAATGTTTTATATACATGTAAATTTTTCAAGTGTGATCGGTTTGATAAAATCAAAACTAATAAAAAGAGTAGAATCTAAAATTCGAGTTATAGAGTTTTCGACTTATGGAGGATTTCGACTTAAGCGAATTTTGTAAGGAAACATTGGGCTTGTAGAAGTTAAGATTTGTTAAAATAATCGTGTAGTAAAGGTTGTAAAATCAAATATTGCTATGTGTCGAACATACAGAGGTTAAATTTATTTTTTTGAGTTATAGAGGGAAAATAATATAAGTTTAAACTATTTACTACTTATATTTTAATAATGTAAGTTATTAAAATGTAAGTAGTTCGTACTATATGTTACGTATACCACCATCGCCATTAGCATCTCAATTTATTCCTGACGTTATCTGGAAGAGATCGCTTTTTAGCGATAAGACCGCCCTTTGTACATAAATAGATATAATTGTAGTCTTTAATTTGAGTTCTTTATTGTATTGGTGTACAATAAAGTGTTTGTCTATCTATCTGTCAAAAAAAAACTTAATTTGCTTAGTAGGACTCTAACTATTTCGACTTATAGAGGGTTCAGATTTCGAGCAACCGAGGTTTTGGGGTTGAAGGGAAGGGAAGACAACTTAACGGATATCAAGCTAGTAAGTATTCGAATCCGCTGATTTTGCTTCATAAGATATGTACCGACGCTTACGAAATAGCAGCCATGACTAGGAAAACAAAACTCCCACGATGAAGATTGTATAAATTAAGCAAATTACACGTTAGAAAGTTATAAACAATCAATTAACCATGAAGGGTTAATACGTAACCCGTTGTCTAAGTACGAAGGTAATCGATTCAATGTAACAGTACTTTTATGTAAATCGATCGAGTAATTAAAAGGTGGGTGGCGATGCGTATGCGCACAACAATTGAACGGTGTCGATTGTCCTCGTTTGCATTTACATAGTGATACGAGGTTACATGTCACATTATACTGTGCTATTTTCTAGCATTGTACCTTTAAAGGTGTAGAGAGAGTATGCACTTTCACGTTTTAGGGCATTGTCAGACCTTAGAATTTATCTATAAGTCTCGGTCCACATTTGATCATCTTGCCATAACATAAGCGTATCTTATCGAATATAATTATCTAGAGTATGATAACACACTTGCATTTTGAAGTGATTACTTCTTATGGGAGGTTAAACTGCTTTGTTACGCAACGCGTTACGGCGTTTGTCTGTCTGGCTTCCCCTTCTGTCACGCATATGGCAGCGGGCAGGCTCTTCTTCTCTCACTCTAACCCACAGCGCTAGCCTTATTTCGATAATTAAATTAAATAATGATACTAATAATTAAATTGTTTAACTTTCTCAAGTTAAACAATTTAATAGTTTAAATAAATAGTTCATCTTAGATTAGTTTAAGTTATCAGTTCTGTCGGGCGTCTCAAGACGTACGTTTTTTGGAGTACATTCATAGCTTACTTAGGATTTGTAAGCATCGGTCCACATTTGATCATCTTGCCATATCATAATTAGGTGTATTGTATCGAGTCCTCGTCATTTAGAGTATAGGTATATAACTCACATAACTCACATTCACATATCATAACACTTTTACAATACAGTTTTATATTACAAATAAAGTGCGTACCTTTGTTCTGTAGAGCGGATTGGAAAAGTCCCAGCCCGGTGCAACGAAAAGATATCCACATTTTGATATCTTTCGACTCGCCTGTAAAGAAAGAAAAATATATTAGTTTAGAAATTCACATAAAATTAGCGATATAATGCATTTTAGAGCCTTTTTACTTAAAAATTAGCTACTCCTGTCGATCGCTCCTCGCGTAACTTCTTAGCTCTAAACAACAAAGATCTTATCTTTAATGAGTTACAGTAAAGTTGAACGCTTCTTTAAGAACCATAAAGAAGCGTTCCAACTTAATTTAACTCTCTATGAATAAGACCTTAAGTATAAAAAATATTTTAATCGTCTATGTAAAGTAACTGTATATAAAGTAGTGGAATGTTTATGAAAAATTTAAAGCAATATTTAGTTAGATTAGATAAATAAATAAACATTTATTGAGACTAAAAATAATTAATATCACAATGAAGTCACTTCAACTATGTTGCAATTAAAACGTATAGTAATGGAAACTTATAGCTAAGCTAGGTTTAGCCTGTGATTTATATGTTTATCTTCCAGTATAGGTTCTCTGATTATTTATTTATTTAATTTACATATATATATATATATATATATATATATATATATATATATATATATATATATATATATATATATATATATATATATATATATATATATATACATTACATATATATACATATATATATTACAATTATACGAAAATAACATAGAATGTCTATTCAATTTAAGTCTCTTCGACGAATTGATAGTGGAATAATGTCAGATGGTGGTTGCTTGTTTAAGCATCTGCATTTCAAATTATATATTCCTTTATCATAGATATTCAAAGTTCATAATATCTAAAACAAACACGCTCCCTTCAGTCGCTCCTCCGACCGCAGCTACGATGCATTACGTAAATAAAAAAACATATCATAAAGACTCCCGTTTGTCAAGGGTACACGACTAACACAAATAATACCAAGAATTACTTAACAGCCACCGTTTTCATAATTTAAGTTACTTAAGCATTCATTTTGGTACTTGCAACAATTTAAACGAGTTTTATCGGGCATTATGATCTCAAAAGCAGTTATGTCATTTGCAGTTTTCGGCTTCACGATTCGATCTTCTGTCTCTTAGGTTGGCGATAAGAAAAAAGAGATAGGTTTATAAAGTTTTATGCGTTTCAAAAGAAAAGATGTTAAACTGAAATAAATTTTTGTTTAATTGTAAGGAGGAATTTGTTTACGAGAATTGTATCTCGGTATATATTTTTTGTTACTTTTTGATTTTGATGTTTATCACATTATTTTTTGTAATAAAAATATCTTACAACAGTACATTGTAACATAAAATATCGAGCTTTTACCGCCATTTTATCGTAAGTGACATTTGGACCGAAGTATTATAAACTTTTATTTTGATTTAATATTTTCAATTTTAGTTACATTTGGACTTTGGACCCTATTGAATCAAAAACGCACGAGTCTTAAAATTTAACAACAGTTAAAAATACATTTTGCAACAAAAAATGTACTTAGGTCCAAATGTCACGTATTTTTTAATTTTATATTGCAGGACTTCTGCAGACAGGTACTTGATGAAAAGCGGGTACCATCGCCTATGGACATTTGGAACACCAAAGGTGCTACAAATGCGCTGTTGCTCTCTTAAAGGGGACTGGAACCTGACCACTAATGCCGGAACACAACTCAACGTTGTTATGGCGACATACTTTAGACCAAAGGTGGTATCCATCTAGACGGGCAAATACCCTACCACCTGACTTTGGGTTGTTCTGTCTACATTAATAACAGGCCGCCTGGTGGCTGTAATAAGAATTATTTCTCATTTCATGTATATATTGTTTATGCTTAGCTCATTTTCTTATAATACAAGTAGGATTTTTTGCAAACAATTGCACTATTTAATTATGTTTTAATGTCTTAACAACTTGGGCCAGATCTAAAGTTGTTATGTATGTAGTAGAAAATGTTTTATATTATAAAATCTTATAACAAAATAATAGTTTAAAATATTATTTGCACCAAGCCAAGTATTTTTAAGTACAGTTTTTAAGTAAATAGAGCATACGATAAAAATAGAAATAAACTAGCTGTCCGGCAGACGTCGTCCTGCCGGTAAAAATAGGGTTGATCGTAGAGGTTGAAAATCTAGGTTGTATGTATTTTGTATGTTGTATCATAAAAAAAATTAAAAATTTGTCTAAAAAATAAATAAAAAATTTAGGGTGGACTACCTAACATTTAGGGGATGAAAAATAGATGTTGGCGATTCTCATAGATACCGGATAAGCACAAAAATTTCATCAAAATTGGTCAAGCGTTCGGAGGAGTATGGCAACGAAAACTGTGACACGAGAATTTTATATATTAGATTAAAAATACAGTCATTACCCAGTCGGTAATTTAAGTCACAAAGCAGATAAGACTAAAATAAATAAGTGAAAATATATTTTAATTGATCTTTAAGCGAATGAACTCGTAAATAATTTACACCAATAGACATTAAGAGTGTATCTGTGATTTCAAAATGAAATTAAATTTAGGTGAAAACTAATTAGTCTAATGAGCAATGAGTGTTTTTAAATTTTTATCTGTGTGTCTGAAAAGCTCGAATACTTTCCAAAGGGGTCGTTAACTTGTCTTCTGCTGTACTCCAACAATAGAAAAATCTTAAATTTTAGTCTATATCATTTCATAACCTTGCAAGGTTCATCAAAGGACTTGACCGATTCTCATGAAATTTCGTGTGCATCCCCCTAAATGTTAAAGGTAGTCCAACCCTGAATATTTTTTTAAATTTTTAGATAAATTTTAGTATTTTTATTCTTTTATGATAGAACATTAAAAAATACATACAACCCTAAATGTTTAACCAAGCCCTTACTTTTTATTAGCGATATTAGTATTTTTTTAAATTTTCTACTGGGATGATTTAGATTTTAATTTGAACCAGGCAGATGGCGCTGCAATCGGGTACCAGATTTTTGGTGTTCTTTTTGTTGTTTTATTTGTTGAAGTTTGTTCCGGAATGGTTTAAATAAACCCAGTAGGTGGCGCCGCGATACTCCTCCTAAACGCTGGGCCTGATTTTGATGAAAGTTTTTGTTTGTTCAAGTGGATTTGAGAATAGTTTAGATTAACATTTGGTCCCGGTAGATAACGCTGGAATCGGGTTCTAGATTCTTATTTTTTAAAGGCAGGACAACGTCTGCCGGGTACAGCTAGTATGACATATGAATTCAAATTCGAGTCGAATGAGGTCGCTCCACTCAGAGCTATTTTAAGGCTTTGAAGACATTATCTTTATCAAATTTATGTAAATAGAAAACAGAGATTTTAATCAGCATTATCTAAATCAATAAATAAAATAGAGATGCTTATTTGTGATTTTAAAATGCCAAAATCTAATTTATTTATACCCATACCTAAACATACTCGTTAATGACCATTTTTAGAATTTTATCTGTTTGTTTAAGAGATATTTTGAAGAAAGAGAGAATAATATTTATTTGAACGCATTGTGAGATATCAAGCAGTGTGAGAAAATGCAATAGAATAAATACATTACATACTTTCACAATATCGCAACGGAATCATACTTGAATATCTTGGTTACGCCAAGACATTGGAATAGCAGAATCGGGCTCCTGGTCTAGAGTATGCCGCCATAACATTGGAGTTGTCTTAGCGCAATTAACACGTAGCCGCAAAAAAAAAAATATGGCGACCGAAGGTAGAACTCTCTGGCGGCGTAACCTGGTCTATACCTTTAGAAAAGCGTAGAAGATTCTGGAAGGAAAGGACCAGGATACATTTTAGAAAGGTATAGACGATGAACGAAAGCTCTAGAATAGAAAGTTCGGGAACGAAAAGACAGAGATAGATAGATAGACATTTTAAGACTATGCTTCACACTTTCGGGGCCCCTGTAGCCTGGGGGACCCGTATCATTAATACGGCTGATATGGTAGCTACACCCCTAATACTCCTAGCTTTTTGTCAGCAACAGACTCTATAAACTTGATGCCCGTGCAATGAATAGTGGAGGTTTTAAAAAATCAGACAACTACCACCACCACCAGAAATTTTGCTCCTCTTACATGCTAAATTTCCGCAACATTACAAAACAGCAATAACAATCGAAATAGCGTCAAATTGAACGTGTCGCGTCACGCGATGCGACGCGCGTTAACTGTACAGGGAAGCCGAGTGACGTAACAGCGGCCAATGACCCCGACCGCTGTCTCCTGAGGACCTGCAGTGGTCAACTTTTTAACGAGTAGATATCAGAATTGATTTGAAAATTTATTCACACAAAACAGAGTTACATTTGATGCTCTGCTTAATGCAAGTATAGTCCCCGGCACGGTTCTTGAGCGATCACCTTAGCCTACGAACAGTGAAATTTCCTCTCGTTTTCGGAGTATGATCTTCGACCTTTTCGAGTAAAGGAACAAAAACATAATATTATCGATAAATTATATCATAGAGACTATCCTCAAAGTGCAAAGCGATTTCTCTTATTCCGCTAACCGCTCAAGATTCGTACCGGGAACTATACATGTCTGTTTAATTGATTTATGGATGTGAATATTTGTTTTTCTTTTTTGCAGACAAACACACACATTGTATATCCCCAAATTAAGCATGTTACGCTTGTGTTATGGGTAATATACAACGGACCACTCTGGGGCCGATCCCAGACACCCAGACCATGGTAAATAACGGAGAAAATACGTTTCCGAAATTTACTATACCGGGAATCGAACCCGGAGCCTCTGGGTTGCAGTGAGGTAGGCCGGCAAAGGCTTAGCCCGCTCAACCACAGAGGCCGTCAACCGTAAGATATTTGTAACTCAATGCACACTAAATTCAAAATTATTTATTATGTTTTTAAATTCATTTTCTATAAAAAAATTTAGTGATAAATTTATATGTTAAGTAGACAAGTACCGGATTGAGAACGACCCGCCCAGGGGGAGACATAATGGGGACGTGTTGGATTCGCTACGTTGGTGGTGGCACTAGCACACCTAAAACAACGGACAAGTGGAAAAACTTCAACTGACAAGTGACGAAATGAATCGCAACGGACAAGTGGAAAAACGCATCGCAACGTACGAGTGGAAAAACTTCAACTGACAAGTGACGAAATGAATCGCAACAAAATTTTAACTTGAAGTTTTACGGGCAGATTGTTAACGTACTTGTCCAATTTGAAATTCATTACTTCATATTCAAGACTGCTTCAATTCTTTTATATAACTTTTTGAATTATTCAATTTGGACATTCCATCCGAAAGATATCACGAGTTTAAAAATGTAAGAATTAGTGACGGTGACTACGTGACCGTGACAACTTTTCGTGAGCGAAAAATTGTAAGTCCCCCTCTATATAGAAGTTTCACTTCAAAAATACAATTTCATCTCGAGTTGAGGATACCTATTAAAATCCCTGGGTGTTTCTATCCTTCGCTTTGTGTCGGGGCCACGAGTTTATGGCCTAGCCACTCCGCTAGGTTGGTAGGCGAAGGCCCATCGGCTTCATCTGTTGCCGGGGGGAACACTTGTAGTGGACTACTCATAACCATGATTCTATAATAAAAGCGTTTAATTAAAAACTAGTGTTTTCTTCCAATCCTAAGTGCGTACCCCCGTACATGGCAATATGTAGGATACCGGCGAGCAATCTCTCTTTTCTTTCACCATATCCCAATTAATTGGGGTCGGCAAAATATGTCTTTTCCTTCCACACTCTTCTATTCTGACATACATCTTGTGTCACACCACAAATCATTACATCATCCTTCACGCAGTCCATCCATCTTTTCGAGCAATCACATCTAAAAAATTTTTTAACTATACTTTTAATACTTGTACGTGCTAAAATAAATTACTTAGATCATAACTAGTATTCTAATTCATGTATTGATCAATTGCCGCGCTCTAGTGCGCCGCACCGATATAACGGTTGCGCCCGCGCAGACCGATTAGACACGCGTACTGTTGTTGCCTTGATGACATCTAACGGTGGCCGGTGTCTGGCAACCGGCTTCCTTAATGCTTGCTGAGGGACTGACATAGTTTTGCCAGATATTGTTCTGTAATAACCGAAGTCATCTGTCACGGCTAACAACGTATTTGTATGACCATGGCTCAAATACCTTGAGACGATTTGACTTTGTTATCTTATGTACTTCAGCAAGTAAAGATTCATTTATTTATTCATTCCGAGTTTATGTACTAGCTGATACTATATTATCTAATACTAATACTATCAGCGCCATCTAGTTTATTTAATATGTTATGATGATGAAATACGCTATGCTAGACACTGTTTTTGTAAGGTTTAACTATTTCGGGAAATCTCGAATGTATAAATTGTTTTATTGTATGATATGATGATATCTGCAATATAAATACTTAATTAGGTGCATAAATTGTATAATAAGTAGTTTATGTGCCCGTATCGTAGTCGACATAATCCGAAACATCTGGCTAATGAGTCGGCCATAAATGACTACAATAAAACAATGGGCTGTTCTCTAGAAACGTATGCCAATAAATAAATAAACAAAGAAGACGATCATAAAAATATTATAAGTAGTTCAAATGCCGACGGGTAATAAATGTGCTTCTACAAATCTGTACGTAGAATTTGTCTTTGTCGGCGCCTAGGTTGTAACAATATGTACAGGTTTAATTTATTTAAGCCGTGTAGAAATAGAAAATATTATTTAGTTCAAAATGAAATCTTACAAATTACTTGTCCGTATGGTCCTTATTTTTTACTGTTCTTCATGGATCACATTGATTATAAATGGTACATTTAGTGAACTACCTAGCTACATCAGTTCCAACGATATCCAAAAATTCCAATATATGTAGGCATGTGTATTGAGTCAAACCGCTTTTGGATCCCTAAACAGAATTTACTGCTTCTGACCTCAAACTGAGGGGCCATAAAAAGAGATTAGGCCGCTGGGCCAGTAGCCGCGTCTGTTATGAATTATGCCCCTAATTTCGAATCCCGGTGCGATGCGCTCTTTATTATATGCTTTACAGATTAGAAACCAAATATTCTGTAATCAATGGAGAATTATTTTCCATCTTTTCCAAATCTGACTTTTTATTGTTTGTATTGTTACGAGCTGCAGGACTCGAATTAAAATAAATACCGTTGGAATTACTATAGACTTTATTAGAACTGTATAAACACGTATAAAACAGGTACAAATAAAATGTTTGATGATGATGATGATGATGATGCAACCAGTTCACACTGTAGAAACTGCACGATTCAATTACACGCGAAAAGTCCGTCACTATATCGCTAATCGAAAGTACTACACACGTCTTGCTAGTATCGTAATCGTCGCTTGACTACCTCAACCCTCCGTTCGGGCATTGTTTTATACTAAACTGTATAATACTGACAAAGGGGCTGCGCACATCTGGTAAGCTTCGACGCTATGCAATAAAAAAACGGATAAGTTCGACTTTAATGACAGCCATAAGTACGATGACAATAGGATGTCTTGAAACTTTAAACACGAAGTAAACAAAAGAACTCCGAATGCAGGAAAGGCATTAAACTGCGATTTATTACAGCCAAGTGTGCGTTCTTTCTCGGTATGTCACAGTATTATATGAACTCTAAAATCATCGTTGCTGAGTAATCAAGGCATCTGCGTCTTACTCTAATTTAGGCAGTTCTAAACAATATTGTTAGAATTACCACATATACCTACTTATTTATAATTGAAGCATTTGTTGTCCATCTACCTATGGTTGAGTGATGTAAAGACAGAAAGAAAGAAATGTGATGCAAGAGAAAGAGATGTAATCTTTTACCGGGCCCGCTTAAATTCTGTAAACGAGCTTTTCGTAGTTTACTCTTGTCTATGTGTGACATGTTCCAGAGTGGTCCGTTATATATACCTATATATTACCACTCTTCTTTATTTGCTTTAGTATGGCTGTTCGTGATCAATCCCAAAGAGTGTTGACCCATAACACAAGCGTATCTTGCGTAGCTAAATAATGTATGAAATATTATGATGATGACAAGAGCTATGAATGTCAAAGAAGCAAGTGAGGTGTGTAAGAATAAGCCTGAATGGCACTCTGTTGTTTGTGCTTACCCCGCAAGGGACCTGGCGTGAAGTTATGTATGTATGTAGGCAAAAAGGAGGGCTGTATTACTTAATGAATGCTATATTTGCCTACACCCATAGCCTAGATGTCTTTAAGTTCCGTATCCACTCAGTATACGTGACCTATTTTAAAGACCAATATTCATTTAACAGCATACAAAATCGTGGTCAAATAAAAACCACGTCGTAAAAAAATCATTTATTTTGCCGAATAAAGGTATCCTCCTATGTTCATCACTATATTTAGTTTATGAATATCGTTACAAGGCTGTGAAAAATGAATAGCAAATAATGTAAACAAAACCAAGTTAGGTCAGAAAATTGACGAAGTGGATGCGTCCCGGCCAGGATCGAAACCGCGCTCATTGGGTTCAGAACGCGTGCGCGAGCCATTACGCTACCACCACTTTTTTAATGTTTAAATACCTTACTTGTAATAATCTCGTTTAGAAAGGATTAACCATCTCTTAAATAAGAGACTCTTAAACCCCTAATAAACGGCTGTTTCAAATAAAACTTCCCATCTTGCCTCTTAGCAGCCACTTAAACTCCCTCTCGATGTTGGTTATTTTTGACAGTTATTTATGAGTTACTTTGCAACCACCTCTTATCCCTAAGAGGAGTTTATGGGTAAGATTTTCGTTAATCAGTTGCTGAACAGTTTTTTAAAATTTAACAAACGATTATAAGTAAGGCCATAAATGTTCAAACTGTTGCTTAAATACTTGATATATCTGTGGTAGGTTGTAAATACAATATTTTTCGGCATTGGTTTACGCTCTTCTGAAAATAGTAACAAAAATGCTCGGAGGCGACAAGCAGTTTTAGTATATTTTTACAAACTTGCTTACCGCTCTGTCGTACTATTTTCAGGCGCTGTAAATGCTAAAGAATGCAATGCATTCTTCTGGTATCCTTACGCAGACCATCCGGCAGCCGAATATTAGGCGCTTGCTCTGAAGACGTTGCCGAATTTTCGATATTCGACGTAAACTATGTCTATGTCGTGACATCTCTAAGAAGGACAATAAATTCTTCTTATGACAGCCGTAAAACTACTGGATCGAAAGTATCAGTACGACATAATTTACTTTAATCCGTATATGACGATCTTTGTCATGAGATGTGAGCGATTTTATTTGTCGCGTTCTATAAAGTTGGGATTTTGCTTGATAATTGTAAATCAAGCAAAAATTGATATTTTTTTTATCACGTATAGGTTCGCTTTGACTATTATCTCGCACGATTTGAGCGGAGATATGGTCTAAGATCGAGCACGCTTACCTAGAAGGTACCTATTCACACGAGACTTGAAGACACCCAGGTTGTAGGTTTCGGGAAAATATTCTATTATTATTATATTATATTATATTCACGTCTATAACAAAGAATGTTATCTCTGCGAAAGAAAAAGTAGCGTTAGTCCTTTAACCTGATTTCACTTATAGGCCGCTGGACTGTGCTTTTTGAACTTGCTGGATTTGTCCTTCATACACTTTTCAAATCACGTTTTCTAATAGCGTTTAAGAGATGTTGGTACTTTTATTTTATTTTATTATTAATTTACACAATGATACGACACGAGGAAACATTCGATCCGAGGTTAGTTAGAGCGGAGGGGAGCGGAGAGGAGCAATGCGACAATGATCGGATTGGGAATGGAAACATGTGCGGGATCGAGTTAGTGCGAAAGAGTAACTGCGAAGTGTACTGTAACGACTAACCTCTTTAGTCATCATTTATATTAAGAAATATAATATTTTTGAATTAAATTGATCGAAGGCCTCCCAAAACAAAAGATATTCATTCACTTCCTGATATTCCAGATATTAGTTACTATCAGTTGAATTTTGACATTTTTTATATCAAATTTTAACCAAAAGTAAAGCAATTGTTCGGTTGGTAAGATATAGGAAGGAACGAGCCGTAAATGATTCTTCAGAAACAACCGCTTAATGCCTCCTGAGATCTTTACTGTCATTGCGATTTATATTTCTTTATTCATTTTATTAATAATACTGCTAAAACATATACACAAAGTCAAAGTTCGGAAGTAAGTTTCTTTTTTGGATTTTCGATATGTGTTCCGTAATATTACCACAATCAATTTTAGTATATTTAAAAACAAATATGTGGGACAACCTTTTTATACGTTTATTTTTCTATATATTTTTACTTTTTATTGACATTGTCATCTTTTTGATAGCCCTTGAAATTATTCTTTGTATTTAATTGCTATAACCAGAAAATAAATAATTCGTCATAATACAAAGCCTATCTTCTTCCTGGCACCAATCCGCCACAAATGCATCACCACCCCGTGAGAGCTATCGAAGCCGATGCTGCCCTCACGCGGACAGTCAGTGCTGCTACACTGCACGCGCCGCATCAACCTTCCTGGTTTCCCGTTCATTTTCAAGTGTTTTTCAAATATATACAATTAGATAATCCTCTAGACAATCAAGAAATCGTGCCATTGAATGTGACTTACAATCCACAATCGAAAGGTTCCCGCAGAACAGTAAGCAAAGTAAGTGGTTGTGCATTTGGCGTTTTCCAAATTCCACATTCAAAACCGTACAATCTTATATATAAAATACTCGTGCCACAATGTTCTTCTGAAACGGTTTGACCGATTCTCATGAAATTTTGTGTGCATATTGGGTAGGTCTGAGAATCGAACAACATCTATTTTTCATCCCCCTAAATGTTAAGGGTTTATGAATTTTTTATTTTATTTTTTATGATACAGCATTAAAAAATACATACAACCCTAAATTTTCAACCCTCTACAATCAACCCGTATTTTTTATTTGTTAAATATGGATTTAAGCTTTTTCGGGCAGGACGACGTCTCCCGTGACAGCTAGTATGTTATATATTTCTTTAAGCAAAACTCGCTTCAGTCTACAAATTATGCCACATATCAGAATACATGCTTAGATCTAAATAATATAATTTATGTGTCGACTTATACGGGTATTAAATGTCATTACAATGACATTTCACATCATCAATTCACGCTTTTTGTTATTTACTGAGCTTTTAATTAGTTCCACTAAAATTTGAATATACTTTATAAAGCAGGCTTTAAGATCAAACCCGAAGATAAATTAAATATTTCATAAAAATCACATTTGTAACACCTTTGGTATTATAAATTATTAAAATTATTAATATCATACAAATTAAGTTTTCTTCAATTTACTAGTTCGTAAGATAAAAGTTATGACATAGGGGGATAAGATGGGATATATAGCGGCTGTGGTAGGGAAAAGTGGACCACCAGAACTCGAAAAAATTTACATAATAAAACATTACGAAACGCAACGAAATTAGTTACATTTGTACCGGCCGAATGCCTTTCTGAGTATTTGTTTTCCACGCAAATTAAAAATTTGATAAACTGTTAACTATCATGTCTGCTTCATCAAGATTAATGAAGCAGTAAAGATTTAGATAGCACTGGCTAAAGCTTTTGAGTACCTGTAAGTGCAGTAGGCAATAAATACACATATACACTAAGCAATTCAAGTCACGATAACAATCCAACTATCTTACAAAATCAACAAGTCAATGCGGTAAGACGAAACTATCGGTTATCCAAACATGGCGCTCATTATCACAACAGATCGCATGCGGCCGCGCAGCAACTCACGATCGCCTTCAGAAAGTGTAAATAATTCGAAAATGCAATAATCGTTCCGCCGATTTCACAGCGTCGCTTCATCTTCTCATCCGTTTGATCATCATTAATATCGTCCTAACAAGTAATAGGTTGTTGCATAAAATGCACATATATAATATTTTCCTATAACTATGTTTAATAGATCTTACTAACGAAGATTTTCTATACCTTACTGTACAATCATTTTCCTTCCTGATTCATATACGATTGTATTATAGTTACAAGGGAACACTTTGGGGCCGATCTTAAAAAACCCAGCAAATAATGGAAAGTTCTTTTAAGAAATTTACTATGCCAGGAGCCAAACCCGGAGTCTTTGTGTTCTGGTGAGGTTGGCCGGCAATAGGTATGCCCACTCAACCACAGAGGCTGCCATTAAAATATAGAAACCGGCTGTAAAGTGCATAGAAGATAGCATAGAAGCTAACGGACTCGATCCTCGTTTGAATGACATGCACGTGGCCACGTTTTACAAAACGGTCTAGATGTGTGAAGAGCAAATGTCTAGTCATGCCGCGCCCGTCAAGTCCCAGTAGAAGAGGAAAGACCCGCGAAATGCTAATTTGCTATCATGAAGAACGACACGCGTGCCAATGATTGGACAATAAGAGATGCCGAAGATCATTTGATGTCGAGAAGAAAAAGCAAGAGAGTGGACTTCAGGCTTTTTAGCACACGTTCTGAATGCAACTGGGATTTAATGCTAGGATAATTATAATGGCTAAAAAGCAAATAATGTACTAATAAGAAGCAAGCCAATACAAAATGAATATTGTACTTGTTATGTTCGAATCCTTCAAAGTAAAAATTACAAGTTATGCAATTTGACATCTTCAGGTCATCTAGACTAGACCTTAGTTTCTCAATTCACCGGCAGATAGAGGTCGTGAGCCATCGAGGGGGGCGGGGGGTCGTGAGAACTAGGCGACTTGCACTTTCATCGGCGCGCGCGCAACCCGATGAGCGATACCGATGCGCCTGTTTACCTGTATTTTCAGTAATTCCACACTCAATAAGGTGGTCTTGCAACAAACTAATAACACCAAAAGCGTGGGCATGACTTTTACCACATCATAGTGATTAGGATATGGTATTTTTATTAATTAAATTTTGTTATTATTTTCTATAAAATTAATAGCCTATAAATCGCGAGACACTATCATCTCAATCGTAGGTTTGCCTGATTTCGATGTTCTGTCAATTTCAATGACGTGCCCAGAGCACGCCTTTCTAGCGTTATTAATATTTACAAGCGAAAATTCGCGAAATAAATGTTTAACATTTTTGGTAGCATCTCAATATTAATTCCAAAGCTACCGCCATTTCTGCTAATGGTGATATAATTTTTTTATATTATTCTGCTGCGACGATATCTAAAAGATATTGTGGATTTAATAGAGTATGAATTTTTGATACTATTGCAATGGAATCGTGCTTTGAATGTCTTCGTATCGCCAAGATACGTACTTCAGAAATAAAAAACTAACCGTCACATACAAGAAACATGTAGACTCCAAAACGATACGAATATTAGATATTATTAAAATTTTCAACATATTAAAGCTTTGTTCTCTTATTTCCCGTTGTATTAGCTACATAGATATTGTGTTAAGAGGAGTACTTTCAAGAATTACATTTACAAGTGATTCAATCGTGTACAAATTAATCATCCATCTAGCTCCGTCTAAATAAAGTAAACCGGTGAAAGTCAGGTAAAAGGCATCGATGGAGGAAATATCTTTGAAAAGGTCAGTGAAGACTCTGTGTTTATTGATGCCATAATATTTTAACTTAACGATACTGAATCTGCAAATAATCGTGATACTCAGGAGAATTTAACAGATAAGCTTTATCAAAGTATAAGTCAGTTACGTAAAAGACTTAAAAGTCAAACACCTGCAACTTTTATAAATCACTACAATGTAGATTTGCAGGAAAACTATAAGAAACTTAATGTGAATACTTTACAAAATCATGTACAGGTTAGTTTATCTCTGCTTAATTTAGATACAGTTTTGTTTAAATAATTGGCACCTAATGCAACAAGTACATCTGATGTTAAGTTACGACGATCACAAGCTGTCATATAGTTCAATAAATGGTGCTGCTATTTAAAGCTAGTAAAGTATTATTCATGACTTAACAATAGACAAACAAAATATCCAAGATCATAGTCTAGCTCAGTTAATTTAAGAACAACAATAACGAAGGCCAAAAATCATAATAAACGACTTAAATTGATCTTAAAACTTAATAACTTATAGAGTTACACCTGTATCGAATAATATATGCAAACAGGTATTGATTGACTGACACCTTAACAACATTATTAAGAGTATAAATATTTCAATGAATTCAACGCCAAGGCTAATCATTCCAGTGTGCCGGTTCATTGCTTCTTTAAACGTCCGAACTAATAAGTTGTCACTGACCTTCATATTGCCTTCTGTATTACATTTTCCGGTACTTCTATCTCTTTCCTTTAAATACTAGATCTAGTCCACGATGTTGTTAATACAGCTACGTTCGTAATATCAAAACAAATAAAAAAAGTATTAATTTATTAATAACGTAATTGATATTTCCGCAATTTAAAAATTGTTGTAACTCATTTTCATAACCTGTCATAATTATTTTCGTATCAAAACACTGCTGGCCACATACTTCAACACGTATTTCAAATAATTTAATATTAATTTCAAACTTTAAATATATGTCACTCCATCAAAAGCTTCTCTTGAATCACGTCGTTTTACATTCATGTATTTATTTGACAATTTAATTTTTGCTACTGGTTGATGTTAATTACAAATATTAACAAAAGCACGAAAATTTAAAGCAGTGTATAATAGTAACAATAGTTAAAACTTTGTTTGAAATTAATATTTTTATTAATCTTATAGATATCGTAACAAAAAGGCCACAAATATATTGATAAACTGAAACCCACGTGAAAAAAGGCCCCAGTTTCTCGTGACGGCATTTACAATCGCTTACGCGAATGCAAATGTTTGATATAAGATTGTTTGTTGATGTTATCGCAATCGTTTTTGTTTGGATTAATTCAGTACATTAACTTTGACCTTGGTTTACTTCGCTATTAGTCATACCATCTATCCGCATACCGAAGTATCTGCGATTCAATTGTAGTTGATTTAAGATTTATGTATACTGATTTTTGCACATTAGGTGAAACACCTGCGACTCGTTCTAGTAACGGGGGCTTCAATTCTGACCGGACCGCAACTTCTGTTATACAACACGCAGAGAGATAGATTAAGGCTTCATCCACTTCGAATTTAAGTCTTAAGTTGAAATTTTTACCCATCAATTGTTCTAGTTCAATTGCATTCATTGCATTATTCACATTCACATTTTTATATTCCCTTGTAACACTAAGTATAGGCATAGTGTAAGGATCAATATTATACTGAACACTATTACACTATTGACGGCCTCTGTGGTTGAGCGGGTTAAGCCTTTGACGGCCTACCTCACTGCAACCCAGAGGCTCCGGGTTCGATTCCCGGTATAGTAAATTTCGGAAACGTATTTTCTCCGTTATTTACCATGGTCTGGGTGTTGGGACCGGCCCCAGAGTGGTCCGTTGTATATTACCTATAACACGAGCGTAACTTGCTTAACTTGGGGATATACAATGTGTGTGTTTGTCTGCCGAATATTATTATATTATGTGTGGATGTATACAGGGAACATTGCTTGGTCTCCATTTGTTCCCTTATGTTGTGAAGTTTCAATCTTTCCATAGAAAGTGCTATTTTCTCTTTAGCTATTTGTTTTTTTTTGGAATTTTAACGAGACGACGTGCTCTTGGGTACGACGTAATCGCTCCTCGTATTTATGTTGTAAAAAAATTCTGCTTCCGAATTTTTTTTGTCAGCTTGAGATTGTTTATATATTGCTGTTTTTGCCAATAAATCTAAAACACATTTAATCGTTACTATTCCTGCCTCGAGGTATCTAAATAAAATCGCTTTTTAGCGATAAGACCGATCATTATACATATTTAGAATAACTTGAGGATATAAGTTCGCTGGAACGTTGTACAATAAAAACTTACCTATCTTCAACATTTCGAGGTTTTCTACTGTATGCGGCGCTCACTTCTTTACGTCAAACTTGTGCAAACTGAGGAATGATCTTAGACAGATATTTGAAGTTTCGTCTAGATAGGTATAATCCCCGCAAATTGCTATTGCGCCTGGCCGCCATTTTGGTGAAGTCACCCGAAGCCGAACACTCAGTACTGTTAGCATCACTGGCCGGCGACTACGCGTACATATCGAGTTGTGGATGACGTCACGTGAATGTTAATTTGACAAGTTCCAGCGCATTACCAATTTGCGGGGATAATAACATATCAGCTCCCTTAGTGTTGCAAATGTCCATTAGCAATGATTATCACTTACCATCAGGTGATTTGTTTGTCAGTTTGCCTCTTTCTATCTCTCTTTTCTTTCACATTCTACCAATTATTTGGGGTCCGGCACAATATATGCCTTTGATATCATATTCATGTTATCCTTCAAATAATCCATCCGTCTCTTTTTGGGTCTGCCTTTTCATTTGTACTCATCAATCTTCTAGTTTAACATTATTTTTGTGTCGTGACTTTCATCCCTCCTGAATACATGTCCATATTATCTTAGTCTTCTGTGTGGCTATAATTTTATTTATTGGTAAAAGATATATATCATTAACTACAACATCACTATGTCGAAAGTCAGCTCTCACTTCCAAGGAATACCAATCTAGTATCTAAAATCTTACAACAAGCCCGATTTCTACATCTGTGTACAACGATCGATCATTTACTGCATTCATTATTAATGATACGATCTCCTAACACTTCACAACATGTCCCCATAATCGGCTACTTTAAAAAAGATCTAGATACGGCTCAATCGGATCTGCTAGCCGCTAAATAGTTGTTCATTAGGCTACGCGAGCGCCTCTCTGACGTGCGCACACGCAGGCTTTTCTACGCGGCGATCTTAAGCCGTGATACAGACGTATTACTTCGAACATATCGATACCGTTGGATTCAATACGTCCAGTTAAAGTTGTGGGCCACTATTTGCTGGATTATATTGTAAATACACACTATTGAAGTGTTAATAAATGTTAAGTTTTATTTTTATACGCCTCATCTGATATTTACACTTTTTAGTGCTATCTTTTCATGCTAACACAACATGAATTATTTGAAAATAACTTCTAAGGGTTGTTTATGCTTTTGAGGATTATGTAGCAATTTTGCAAAAAAAAGCTCCCATGTCCAGTGTCCGTATGTCTATAAGATGACTTAATTCCAAATAATAGCGGCATAAGTTTTTTTAATACTTTCTATCTAGTTTGTACGTTAGATGAGTCACAGAACGTTTTACATCTACTCAACTATTACATCACCCGTTAGAATGAAGTATGACAATTATCATATATATTTTAAATTAAATTTACTATCAAGAAATCCGTAGCTTCATAGAAATTGAAAGCATGTAGCGTATTGTATGAGAAGGCGACGAAAATCGATAAAATTCAAACTTTATATTACATTAGCTACGTCATGTGCGTTCTAAAGTTCTTCTTAAATTGGATGCATTATAATCTGAGCGTTAAAAATTCTAGGTAGCGAAATAATGGCTAGCGCATGCGTCCCATTCTTAAAGGGCGAGGGTTCGATCCTGGCCGGAACGCATCCACACTTAGGCAGTTTTCGGACCTAATGTACATATTGTTACAATTACCACGTGCTAATAACGGTGAAAGAAATCATCGTGATGCAATCTGCACATCGAGATAACCGATGTGTCTAACCTGCCAAGCCGCCTTGGACAAACGTGGCGGGTATACTGTCCGTCCCCCTATAGTGAGAGGCCCGAGCCCAGCAGTGGGACATTTATGGGCTGTTCTTATTATTTATTTATTATCTCAGCCTCGGTTTCATTATTAAAATTGCTCTTGAGTAAAGACGTATTTTTTTTAATTTAACGTTTTTATCAAATTTATAGAAACCAATACTTTGAAGTACCTTATTAAAAATTCACGCATTGCTGAGTTGAATAAGATATTGTAAAAAGACAGCGCTGTTACAAATACATCGGCGAGTATATTAAATTGTATCTATAGGTGAGTATTGTAAGACAAACAAACCCAATTAAGTGCTTTTGAAGGGTTCCCTCGTAAATCTTGATAATGAAATGCTTACTGACTCATTTAAAATTTTAACAAAACAATAACAACTATATTGCTTTGAAAATAGAGTCGATTTTCGTTTGTTAATCTTAACCAATGATAACTCATTGGAAAGTGAAATGGGGGCGCACCTGACATTGCTTTCTTTACGTCTCGATGTACTTTTTGTTGCAGTGAGAGTGGTCTAGATTCGATAATTGTGCCGGTCGTCGGTCGGTAGCGAATCCGTGACGGGCCCGCGGTTAGGGGCGGACACTTTGTTTTGCCAAATATCGATAACTTTCATACAAGAGTAATATTGGGCAGTATCTATAATGCATATTTTTATTTTAACTTATACTTGACGTACATAAGCATCATTCATCCAAATTTAATAAGCCTTACCTTAATACAAAATTCCTCTGTTTGTATGTAAATAATTGAATTCCACTTAAACAGTTGGACCGATTTCATGTTTTTTTTGTGTATGTACAAATGGTTCCCGGAATGCTTGAGAGTCACTCTTTGACCCGGTAGGTGGCGCTGCAATCGGATTCTATTTTTTTAGCTAGCTTTAAAAGCATTATATAAAAATGCGTGAATAACTTTTTGGGATCTTATCATGATTAAATTCATTTTAATAGAAATAGATAACTCGATATAGTACACCATTAGAGAAAAAATGTAGACTATTAAGTACTATTCTTACAGAAGAAAGGGCGGTCTTATCGCTACTACCTTGACAACCCGTAATGAAATTTGGTCAATAGATTGCATCCTATCAAAAACATCTTGAAGGAGTTGATTTGTATGGGCAATTTCTAATTCCTTTAAGTTAGAGAAATGACAATAAACATTATATTTGTGGTATAAAATTTAAAAAAAACTAAAAAAACACGCTTTCATAAAAAATCCAACTAAAAAACAGAAAATAAAATTTAATAAATTTGGTTTCTGATGAATGGGGTCTTAAAAAAAAGCGTGGGGTGTTTTCAAAGCGCTTTTTCTTCTTTAATATCTTAAAGAGCGCTTATTATTTATATATTACATATAAAACATCTTGAAGTCGGTGCAAAGTATTTTAAATTACTATATTTTGAAAATTACCAAGCACCGACTTTAAGATGTTTTAGGTAATACATATTAATAATAATAGCTTTAGAAATAAGTTATTAAGTCGGTTTTTTTAAAACGAAGTTTTTATTTTTATGTCCAACAGTTACGTAGAGATTGCATTTCAAGCATATAAGAACCCTGTAACATGAAGGAAGTAGCTATTCATGTTTTTATGGAAATCGATTCATAACCAAACCCAAAAGACCATGTAATCATTATCCATTAAACACGATTTAAGGACATTACGTAACCGACGTTGTCAGTTTATCGACTATCGATATATGCATACAAATTTTGTCAACGATAGTTTCGTCGTTCAACCCTAAAAGACCTTTTGGGGCCTACCATGGTCTCTCAATTTATCACTTTCCAAATATGGAAGCGGTGTTGCTATAAAAAATTATGCGCAAACATTGTATCTAATTAATCGATCATTTGGAGTTATTGCTTTCTATGCGGTTTCGATTATAAATAATTTTAGATTTAATTCAACTATACTATAAACTTTTAAAAGCTTTCTTTCTTTGAAGATAAAATAATCTTTTTTCCTAATTTAATGTTATTAATTTTAAAGTGGCATTGTATACAGGCTTGACTCTGAAAGATAGTGTTACGACCCAGGTGCCGACAAAGACAAATTCACACCTGCAGCCCTGTAGAAACACATTTTATTACCTATTCGGAATTTGGACTTCTTTTGTTTACTTTGTGATTAAAATTAGTGATTAGAAAAACAGCTCATTGTGTATTGTAATCTTTTATGGTAGTCATTAGCCAGCTGTGATTTTAAGAAATTCGGTCCACGCGGTTGGGCTAACATATGGCATGTGTGCAGTATAAAGTAATACCCCAATTGAGAGAGGGGGCAGTCAAGCGAGAACCGCGAGCGAAGCAAGTCTTGTGTATATTTGGTAATCTATTTAGTGACGGGCTTTGCGCGTGTTATTGAATCGTGCATCACGTTTGTACTGGTTGCGTCCAGTCATACTTGTACCTGTGTTATACGTGTTTGTATAGTTCTAATAAATTCTATAATAATTCCAACGGCATTTTAATTCACGTCCCGGAACAAGTAACAATATAAACTTTGTACCCTCAAAAGGGTTAAATGTAATAGCTTCTACATATTTCGGTCGACTCTTCGACCATGGGAGACCCATGTAGGTGTGACCAGAGCCCTGTCATTACAGCCCATTTGTAAGGCAATAACTATTAACCGTAATAATACCATGTTGTTTCTCACCCTATAAATCTTCAAATTGGGTGGAAATTATGATGGATTAAATTGATGACGATGATGGAGATCGTTGGATACAAAAAATGTCGGCGCCAAAAAAATGTAAAAACTTGAAATAAACATATGTTTTATACTAGCTGCGCCCCGCGGTTCCACCCGCGTGGTGATGGTAAATCGTTATACTGTGGATAATTCACACTATATTGACATATAAAAATAAATGTTTGTGTGTATGTCCTTTATAGAATCGTAAAATATACATCCGATTTTGATGAAATTTTGTGTGTGTTTGAGTGGGTTTCGAGTTGGTTTACAGCCACTATTGTTAACGGTAGGTGGCGCTGATATCGGGTTCTAGAATCCTCCTAATCAGGGGGAGCGATTTTGGTGATTATGTTTTTGTTTCATGAAACAAAGTCTTTTAGGAATTCAGAAAATATAACGGTACGAAGTTCGCCGGGTCAGATAGTATCTTTATAAATTAAATCCCATGTGTTATTCTGATGTGTAAGCTATTCTGTTGTAAATTTTTATCAAAATCCATTCAGTAGTTTTTGCGTGAAACAGTAACAAACATACATCCATACATTCTTACTGTATTAGTAGGATTACATGAAGTTTATATCGTATGTCTGACTATATGTCTGTACGGATACTATTTTAAGTTTTCGCGACTTGTATACTAGCTGATACTCGCCCGCATCGTATGCCGCAAAATCCGTTCTTAGCTTACCTCTACTTGGCGAAAGGAAGGTCCATGCACGGCTAGGTGTAACTATGTTCTAAATCTCAGCCTTTCCTTCACAAAGTAAAGCGCAGGGTCGACAGGGAGGAGGGGGTTTTAGTGGGTATTGGGGTCGCTTGCCCGTCCAGCTTCCTCCGAGTCTTTCCACACTATTCTGAATCGATCGCGGACGGAGCACTGCCAAGAGCATACTATTGCTGCAGTGTTATCGCCCCCGACCGACGTGTGCCCCTAGCAACGACCCAGATTGTGCGTAAATCGGCTAAGCATTTTCCCTCGCCTCAAAAAAAAAAGAAAGGTCCATGCCAAATTTCAAGTCTATAGGTATTATAGTTCCTGGGATATCGTCATGAGTCACTATATACGTGGATTTCAATTTTATATGTGTATATTTGTATATATAGTAAAGTTATATATTTATTATTTAAATGTAAGTAAGCGTACAATAATTATGTATACCACCATCGCCACTCCTAATCAGCAATATTCTTGCCACGGGTTGTCTGGAAGAGATCGCTTTTTGGTGATAAGACTCCCCTTTGTACACAATTAGAATAATAATAGTGAAGGAAAATATCGTGATGCCACCTACACATCGAGATAACTGATGTGTCAAACCTGCCAAGCCTTGGACAAGCAAGTATACCCGATGCTGTCCATTCCCTCTATAATGGGAAGCCCGAGCCCAGCAGTGGTACATTTATGGGCTGATATATTTTTTTAGTTCGTAAGTTTTGATGTACATTAAAATGTTATCTATCTATTTAAATAAGGAAAGGTCAAGGTAAATTATGTTTTCGTATTATAATTTTTATCATCTCTAATCTGAATTATATTCATTTTATGTTTTAATTTAGCTATTTATCACAAACATGTTTTTGCAAAATTTTCTGCGAGATCGTTATGAGGTCTGTTTACCTCTAAATAGAGCGCGGTCCGCGCGGGCAGGAATTTTAATAGATAAATGCACGCACAGGGATGTATTTGGTATTCTGTTTTGGGACGTCAAGCACACTTGTGATCTGTCAACACTAGCACAACAGAAAGCTGGCATATATGTACGATATTTGGTACATAAAATTAATACCTTATGATCAGTTCCTATATCTCACTAACCGTTAATTTCCTTTATTATAGGTTAAAACTTAACATAAGCTCCATGTCAGTAATTTCAAATTTGTACAGGTGATAAGATAGGCGCCATTCCTAACCATGGTCAAGTACGCTCTCTACATAGTCTTACTGGTGAGATTTCTATAGCTTCAACGTTTGAGTAAGATATAGAATCTGAAACCAGTTTTTTCTTAAAATATCTATAACCCCACCTACATTTATTCCGTTCTAATCCAGCTTTTATCTGTATGCCAGAATTTTAAAACTCTGAATGTTTCGGAAATAGAGGCAAATATAACATCATAATAGCAGTATTTTCAGTTCTAACCTACAACTCCTTTCAAAAAACCAAAAAAAAGACATGACAGGGCAAAACCATTACCAAAACACTGCTCAAGGTCATTTAACGATATATTAATTACTAAGACCCCTCTTTTTAACCCCCTTGGTTTATACTAACTCCACCCCTGGATCAGAGCCCTATGCGATGCGCGCGCGCTGTTTTTGCGTGAAAACTAGTCTAGTGCGGTAATACAACATGTTGCTCCACCACATTTTGGGCTAGTTTTTTTTTAGCAGCAGGTGGTATATCTGCCTATTGTGGACGGGTTCCGCAATAAACAGGATTCGATAAATGTAATGCGAACTATTTTAAGTAAGTCGTATAAAATGTATGCATAGTATTAGTACAAAGACAAAATTTCATGCAAATAAAAAACGATAAATGAAACACACCTTCTTTTCGAAATTAAAAATATGATCTTAGTGAGTAACCCAGTTATCTTAAAATCTACTTCCAGACCGCTGTCAGTAGAGACATTCCCAAAAGGCTAGCCGCATTTCCTCGCTGTATGACAACACTATCATTGTTCTATATAGAAACTGATATGTATTTGTTATGAAATTAAAAGAAAATATTTCGCGTAATACATATTGTGCCTTTGAAAACCACGGGCCAAAATAAAATTGGCCCGGACTTTTTGAGGGCTTGCGTAGGGCCATAGGAAGGTCAACACGTAGAGGCCCCTTAACAGATTTACGGCGGCTTTCAATATGCAATCTCAATCTTTAATCTCGAATCTAAAATCCTTATTTTCAATCCATTTCTGACTTTTATCATTTCAATATTCGATCCACAGATCGTTTCGTCGATCCGTTTTACCAATCCATCGTCGGGAGGGCGATCCGGCGTTTTTGGATTGCCACTTGTATGAAAGTGACAGTTACACGCTTTCAATATGCGATCTCTAATTTTGACAAATCCTTTTTTGAACTCAATCTATCTTTATTTGCGATCCCCCAATATTGAGAGATTCTTGTGTAATAATGGAATTATTTCAAGTGATAGTGATAGTGATTTTGAAATGTTACTTCAATTATCGGATTTGGATAGAAAAATGTATCGGCGAATAAACTTGTTGCAAAATTATACTAATGCAGAATTTATATTTAGAATAAATAAAACACGTTGAAATGGTTTTGAGCGAAATAATGCCATTTGTTAGAGTGAAATTAAGACGGTAAAGTGTTTTTAATAATACTATTTACATTGCTTTATAAATTACATAACCTAAAATAATATTCAATTCTATTTTTAGAAACAACGGCTGTCCATCAATTGCACCAACTTTTACTAACTACGATTTTATGCATTTGGGAACAATGTTAAATTCCGTGGCTGACTTTGCTGGTGTATCCCTATCAACGGCATGTAGGATAGTGGCATATATTGCTAGATTGTATGGACAATATTGTTCTGGGCTCTAGGACCACAAAATAATTTTATAATATCACTCAGTTTCCTAGAGTATATGGTGCCATTGATTGTACACACATACACAGTCAGTCTCCTTGTAAGTATACACTTACTATTTTGTATATTGAATTATGTTATCAGATAGTTACTGTTACTACATGTAGATTATTAATGATAAATTAATAAATTGTTTTCTATTTCAGGTTCCAGAATAAGTGAGGAATATAGAAATAGGAAAGGATATTTTTCTCGCAATATCCAACCAGTCTGTGATGCAGACCTTAAATTATTAAATGTTGTTGTTTGCTGGCCTGGTTCTATTCATGATTCTACTATTTTTAACTACCTACTCAATATTAAGAGGTTGTTAATATTATACTGACATATTAAAGCTAGGTGTGAAGAGAGTTTACTAGGAAATCATTGGTTACTTGGAGATAGTTCCTACCCAAATCGGTCTTACTTGCTTGCATCTTTGTTAAATCCATCAAATATGCAAGAAGAAAGATACAATGCGGCCCACATAAAAACTAGAAATATAATTGAATTTTAAAACTAACACTTAAGATTATTAGGTACTCATATTGCTTACCACAGAAACATATTTAAAATGTAAAAATACATGCAAAGAAAGCATAGGTCAAATGGTAACAGTAAAGAAAGTACCCAGCTGTTTACTAGTAGAAAATCTTATTTTATTTTTAATTTTAAATATATATTTCTTTATACAGGACATTTGCAGTTTGGAAACATTGCTTCCCAATTATATCACTGACAATGAAATTGTCTTTAGAATATATAACAAAGGTTATAATTGCAACAGCAGCTCTTCACAATATTTGTAGAAACTATAGTATTGAGGAAGTGGCCCCTGAAGTAGATTTGCCAAGAGAAAGTGTATTTACTGTGACATCAGAAAATTTGGAAAATAATGTTACTCATAGACAAGAAATAATTTCAAATTATTTTTAATAATGCACATAAATATTATACCTACCTCTACTTATATATTTTATCTGTCTAATTATATTGAAATAAAAAATTTCCTGTGTTAATTTAGATTATATGCTGTTTTTACTACTACATTTAATTGAAAATGCATTCAAACATTTTGTGTGATTGACAAATAACCACTCACACAAACAAAATTTTACATTTATTTAATATATATTTATGGGATTTGTAAATTGCTTAAAGTTCATGTAAATATATGTGTTGTGATGATGGCTATATTTTACTTAAATTATGCTAGATATAAATGGAACAATGTCGAAGAAATAAAATATACAGATCATGCTATAAATTTGTTTAATTTCAACATAAAAGGTACATTACATATTATTAAAAACTTTTATAATGTAGGTAATTGTAATAGCTACATCTAGATTATTTATTTACATTCACATTATACTTAAAAACTTAAAATTCAAATATACAAATGTAAAACATCCTAGAACAATTTTTTTTAAATTAACTATATGAATTAATATGACTAAAACAAACAATTTTATACATTTTCTCCCTTCAAATTCATTATCTCTAATTTTAACTTCTCATTCTCTAACTTAATATTTTCAATCTTACTCTCTAATAATTTTTTCTTAACTATATAATATCCTGCTATAGCTATATTTCTGGCTTGATGACCACATTACTTTTTATTATCCTGCGCTTGGCACCTGTGAAAACAAAATGTGATATAATAATCTGCAGTAATTAAATAAATATTATAATTAAATTCCTTCTAGAATCATATTTTATATGTAGTTTAAAGAATCTTAATGTCATTGACATCTGCAATAGTTGTAAAATTGAACCATTGAGGCTACTACATATGTATATGTAATAGTTTTGGTTTGGGTTTCCCCTTAGACTATTGGACAATACACAGGGGGAATCAGACCTAGCACATCTAAGTTGCGACTCAAATGTAATAAAACTTGTCCACCATATACTTATATTCTTACTAAACAGGGTTATTAGTAGAACGTTAACAACCGCCCAGGATAAGCTTACTTGCATCATAAGTAACAATGTCTGTCATGTCTATAATTTTTAACAAATGTGTTGTTTTAAAAAGTAATAAAACACTCTTGTGTTGATTTTGTAACATTTTAACATTATCTGTATAAACAACATTTATATATTATAATTTTTGTCATTTATGTAGTTTACAGATAGATGAGGGATGGTATAGATTGTGATATACATATAAAAGTGAATCTTCCAGAGGCAAATACATAGAAATTGAATACAGTGTAACCTGTACCACTTTCTCTTTAAACCAGAGATAGGTACTAGAGGTTGACCCGCAGTGCAGCCGCAGGGTAAACTGTAGTATTATATAATAATAAAAAAATAACCACCAATAATATACTTAAGTCTTTCTAAAAATGTATTAATGATTAGACCAGAAGTAAAGCTACATCTATTAATAATTGGACCAGTTACTATATTACGAGAATAATCAACTTTTTACCTTAATTCGGTCCATTCTTATTAAAGTTCTGGGTAAATGTATAGCTTTCCAGTATTCGAATTTTATGTAGCGGGGTGGTGAAATGGGGAGGGGGAGAGGCATACTTACCTTTACTACAACCCCTATGGGCCGGCGGTCTTGAAATAAACTTTTTTTAATAAACATAACCTCACTTATTTTCGCTGATTTTTTTCGCTAATTTTGCACTTCTATCATAGGTCTGAAATCGAAAAATCCATTCAAAGTTCCAAAAAAGCCAGTAATCAACATAAAAACAGCCAAAATAACCCAAAAACCAGCTTAATTGGAGAAAAATGAAGAAAAAACACAATAGAGCACATTTGTATACAATACAAGAGTAACCATTCAAAATGGCGACCAATAAAGACGATATTTTTTTTTTACGTAATCGCATTAATTTATATTTAACCAATATTTAAAAAAAAATCAGCAGTGTATTGAAATTGAAATAAAATCGATATCATTAATATATTGATTCATTATCATATTAAAAGCCAACTTGCTAGTCGTTCACTAAATTGATAAATAAAACAAATGTTTCATATGAGACTTTCAAGGTGTCGTAACTCTCTGTATGTACAAAAAAAGGTAAATGGTTACACTCGGTTCTGGCACTCGCCGGCCGCTGCCGCGGCACGCTCGCTTCGCTCGCTCGGCTCGTGCGCTTTGGTCTAAATATCACCTAACATAACTGACTGTTTGTGTATAAAATAAATAGTAAATGGTTACCAGTCGGTTCTGGCACTCGCCGGCCGCTGCCGCGGCACGCTCGCTTCGCTCGCTCGGCTCGTGCGCTTTGGTCTAAATATCACCTAACATAACCGACTGTTTGTGTATAAAATAAATAGTAAATGGTTACCAGTCGGTTCTGGCACTCGCCGGCCGCTGCCGCGGCACACTGACTACGCTTCCTCGGCTCTTTAAATAGAACATGCTGTCTATATAAATTAAGTAACTTTATAAATGTATTTTATGGAAAACTAAACAAAAGTCTAAAAGAAAGCCAGTAGTCAGCGTAAAAAGAATCAAAATTATTATAAAACGCAGCACAAGTCGTAGAAAAATAAAAAGTTAACAGAAGAAAACACATTCACTCAACTACTAGAGAAAAGGAATAAAATGGCAGCAATAAAGGTGGTAAAAAAATAATTTTTTTTTTCATAGAAATATTTATCGATTTCCGAAAATTATTAAATAATTCTAAATCGTGAGCTACATGATTTCGAATTTCTTAATTACAAATCGATAAGTATTAATGACATATCGATTAATTTATTTTTATCATCACACCTTGTTAGCCAAGCCATTAAAAACAAAAGTGACAGTAAAAACTGTCACTTTTTAATCAGTCGATTATTATACATGTCTATTACCTACTCTAGCATTTATTTGTATTTATTCGTCAATTAAATTTGAAAGTTTATTTCTACATTAAAAACAGTTTTAGTGTTATAAAAAGTTCTGGCGGTTATGTGTTATTCATGAGTACATTCATAAACAATTCGTGAGTACATTCATAAACTCAAATCACGGTTTTTTATTATCAAAAGTGGCACAATTTTACAACATAAATAAGTGAGTTTATGATTATAAACGAAAAAAAATTTAAACCCTCCGGACCTTAGGGGTTCTCGTAGGGGTGAGTATACCTCCCCCTATTCACTTCGCCCACCAACAACTTAACATTTGTGTACCAGATTGTTAAGTCGCAGCCAAGTTCTGCTGTAAATTCTCCCATTTAAGATGTAGTTATTCAGGTTTACGGCGACAGATACCCACATTGGCATTGAAGGCGTCACAGATGTTGCATGTTTGCTCCAGTCCTTTTATTTTGTTACTGTGGCGTTGGTGATTTCGTTGTTGATTATCTTGCTCCACTCAATTAAGAAGACCAACCAGCTCGTTTCTTCCTTTGTTAAAGGTTTTTGTTTATTCTACAAAGAATTTTAGCAAGTAAGTAATGGTGCGTAACTGCGTGATAACGCGTCTACACATGATTCAATTTTATAACAGAAAATTGTTAGTTAGTCATACATATTATGATGGGTAATTCAATAGATATTTAGTTATATAATGTTTACTTACCATTAAATTCTCCATTTTCGAGTTTTTTTTGCTACAAAACAAACTTTAAACTCCCTAAATATCTAATACTTGCTTTCAAAAACTTCACTTCATACAATATTTTAATAATATCATATTGACTGCCGTGACGTTTCTTTTTCTTAAGATGGCGTTCCGTTTCTATTCAAAGGTTTAAGTTACAGAACAACAGAACCTGTACTAAAATGATTAATAAATCCCCTAAGGTTATTTATACAATATAATATATTTAATAAATATAAAAAATGTTATGTTTATTCATAAAATATACTACTTTGAATATAAAAATTATCATTAAAATTTAAAGAACTCTTAAATAGAGCTGCGTGAAACAAAACGTTCGGGAGGACACAAATTTATGACCAATCCCTTTTTTTTGCGAGATTTTAAAACCAGATGTTATATTGAAATGAGGATTTTGGATCGATCGATGGATTGTTTAGAATCCGGATAGATAACCATTTTTGGATTGAGATCGAATATTGAAAGCCGCCGTTAATGTAAATGTGACGTGACATTGGCGATTATCCCTGTATGGGGTAGCCATACAAAACTGCACCCAAGGACAAGCCCCGGTTCTTGTAGTACTATTGTAGGAAAGGAGAACAAAAGCTACCGGGATATGTAGTAATAGTATGAGGTGATGAAGATGCTAGTGGTACTGGGGTCTGGGAAAATGGGTACTATGGCGTCTGCCCGTCGCAATGTTCAGCAAACATGGAAAAATGGGCAGATGGTAACTTGCCACTCCCTGCATGGGTTCCAAAAAATGCAATGGAAGACATGCAACATGGGTGTGTGGGGCTAAGGGATGTCGAGAAGTCTACTACTACTTCTTGACGGCCTCTGTGGTTGAGAGGGCTAAGCCTTTGCCGGGCTCACTGCAACACAGAGGCTCCGGGTTCGATTCCTGGTATAGTAAATTTCGGAAACGTAGTTTTTTTACGTACGTTTTTTACGTACGTTATTTACTATGGTCTGGATGTCTGAGATCGGCCCCAGAGTAGTACGTTGTATATTACCCATAACACAAGCGTAACTTGCTTAATTTGGGGATATACAATATGTGTGTTTGTCTGCCGATCTGCCGATTATTTCCGACGTTAGGCCATTTATCACTTCCACCCCTGGATCTTGAGTTTTAGATCTAGCGATCTCCTCTCCGTGATGACTGGCTAAGGAAAGTCAGGTACGTCACCACTCAGTTAAGGTCACAAAGCCCCCTGCGGGTTAATACATATTATTATTAGGCTGCGTGCCTGTTGTAACAGGCAGTATTTGAAAAATTATCCTGCAAATATTTAAAGATACACTGCTCATTGGTTGTGTCCCTGAACTATGACCAGTTTTGAAAGCTACTATCAAAATAAGGTACTTCGATCTTAGGCAAATACACAGTACTGCTACCTGTACCTCCATTGGAGTTTTATCTTAGACACTAGGCATTAGACTTGCTTAGAAATCAGCGCTTTATCTCGAGCAAGATGCTTAAAATATGACCAGCCTTTTGGTCGCGTGAGACATTTTCCAAGGGTTTGGCTATGTCTTGATTAAACTTGTGCGTCTGAGTGTCTCCACTCGTTAAAGTAATTTTGTAGTATAACTTCACGCTTGACCATGATCTCGCCGTTTGTTGAACGGAGATATGGTCTAGAATGGAATCTACCTCTGGAGATACCTATTCACATAGAAATTGAAAACACCAAGTGTTGCGGACAGAGAGCACTTCCCTGACCCGTCCGCCGGAGCACATCTACTCTCCGCGCCCGCATACCGCCGCCGCCCATGGCTGGCGTAATTAGCAACTAGGTGTCCGACGGGATGCGCGATACAGGAGCGGCCTTGGAGGCAAATTATACAACAATTCTGTCCCAATCCTCAGGGACGACTTACCATTCTCTCTCTCGACTCTTTGTAATTACGTACTTCTTTAATGTATATTTATAACTTAATAATAATAATCATACAGTCAAGTTAAGAAGCAACTACCACCAGTACGTAGGTTGTAGGTATCGGGAAAACTAACCTTTTCCGGAACCTATAATGAAGGTGGTCGTGAAGCGTTTTATTCATATAGGTGGTATTCCCACCATATAAGTATACACTTGTGGCGCATGCCAGTCCGTCTGTTTGTCCGATAGTAGAAGGGAGTGAAACATTATACGTCAACGATTTTACATAAGCATAAAACTATGAGTTTGTAGAAATTAGGATTCCCTACGCAACTGCGTTACGTAAAGAACTTTCTACGGTCGGTGGGTAGACAGAGTTATGCAAATCTAACCTTGGTAATACGAATCTATTTTTAGACCGGTGCAAGTTTAATCTTACATTCAAATAAAACGTTTCCATAGCAGTCACTTGGTTACATAAGCCATTCTGGTTAATGACTTGATAATAATGATAATGTTACGTGCGAGCGGGGTTACGCACTTAGAATTGGACAGAAACACCAGTTTTTTAACTAAACGTTTTATTTGACTTACACAGGCGTTGCCCCACACAACTAACGCACTGTCTAGACTAGTGCTTTTCAATCTTTTGAATACGCGACCCCTTTACAGGTTGAAAAATTTTGGCGACCCCCTTGGGTAGACAGACAAAGGTTAGTCATTTAAATGACTACGTTTATGTCTTTCCCTATTTTGTTACCTTTATTCATTATAACGGCCTATACTTTGCGAAAAGCTGCTGAGCTTATAAAGTACCTAAGTATGAGGTAAAAACTTAAATTGTTTTTTCCCTTTTGCCGGCGACCCCACTAGGGGTCGCGACCAACAGGTTAAAAAACACTGGTCTAGACGATAAGGTGTCTCACTCTCAATACCGTCGCCGATATTGCGTAGATCACCTCCTGATAATGCAATGCTCATCTCCGAACTTACCGCTTGTAGCTATCTGTCTGGATTTTCTCTTAAAATACGCTACACTCATCCTTCACTGAACCCTATTTATTTATTTTATTTTCTTTATTATAACTGTTTAATAATAACCAATGTCTACCATGTAACGGATATAGACGGATATAGTCAAACAAATGGCTCAGTTACAATTCACTAACAAACAGGTCGGCATCATGCCAACGCGAACGAAGTTTCGCTCGCATATGAAATATAATCATTCACAATTCATAATTAATCAGACAAAGACTATATATTCCCTGATCATGGCTTTTTTATTGCATGAGTTCAGCAGATAAGTAGACGGCCCACCTGATGCAACTCTAAAGGGAGACAGGAACCTGGCCACTAATGCCGAAACATATCTCAAGGTTGTTATGGCGGCATACTCTAGAGTCTAGACTCTAGAGCAGTCGTGGTAGCCATCCAGACAGGCAAATACCCTACCACTTGGCTATGCGTTGTTCTACTGCTACTGAAAAATGGCCAAAACGTGAAATAAAAATCAAGTACTATGCTCTTGTATTTTAGTTATATTGCAAAACCCACATGTTACACAATTTAATAAACTCTAATCCGTCCTAAGGTTCTCTGCAAGAAATTGATTTTAGTGATAAGACCGCCTATGGTTTTCTGTAAAGTTCTTGAATTACAATTCTCTCTGTATGCCATGCAATATAGTGTATTATATTCTATTCTATAATCATTCAATCGAGTAACCGCAGGACTCCCAAAAAAACAACACAATACATCACTAGTCCATTCAAGTTAATGAAAAACTCGATATTTTTTTTAAATCGATCTGAATTGATGCCGTGAGTCAGCCTTATATCTTTAACTCCATTAATCTGCGGTGGTGTCCTACTTCCGGCGAAAATAAACCAGTCGTAACATTACACCAGTCAATAACATACATTAAATGTTGTTAACATTATATTTAACACTTTCACACGCCTTAAATTTGGGCTCGTTTTAATATAACGAGCATCAGTTAACGATTTCTTCCTGGCACTGAATCGATATGCAAGTTCCGGCACTACCAGCGTTGTATTATGAATATCACTAGCCTGCTTTTAGAGCAAAAGTAATCAATATTTTTATACCTGCGGGAACAGTAAACACGGTGTCGCTAAGTAAAGCTAATTTGATTTTTGTTTTATGTAAGTATAGTCCCTATATACTGTCATATATCACCTGATGTTGAGTGATGACGTGTCGTTGTTAACGTCGTTATGACATCATCATTTTCGATCACACAACGCTTACAACGACCCTTTGTCAAGAGGTGGGTCGAATAACCGTTCCACTTGGATCTACGATTGTAACGCCGGCAAGCAAGTGGAACGGGAAAATCGCGGTCGTGAACGTGGTCGTTGTGAGTCTCTAATGGAACGTAGCCATTATTGGTATTGTCAAAAAAAAACTGTCAGTAGGACGAAATATTAGAAGTGAGAACTGTGTCTGAGCGTGACAGTCACGCGAATTCAGTGCCTTTTCTCCATATCAAAAGTGTCCAACGAGCCTTAATAAGTTTTCACTTCAAAAATGGTTTATAACAAATATATCAGAAAAATATTTAAAATTGGTAACCACACCGCTACACAGGTAGTCAGCAATTTAAATACATGATATACATTCATAATTTTCTCTGGGTCATGAAAGTCCCATACAAGTTGACCTCTAAAAAACATGCATTGTTTCGTGTAACTAATATGTATTGACAGGTCTATTGAATTTGGTCAGGTGGAGCACGTAAGACCAACATGGCGCCGAGCACGTGACGTTTCTAAACGCGGGAAACAATGGCTGGACCGGTATGAATATTTAGTCTGTGGCAAAACGCGCGCTTTTCATCGAATGAGCATGCTGAATGTTAGGAATTTATGACATTGTTTACCGTATTTAAATAAGCAGTCTAAAAATTAATGCCATAAGAAACATAAACACTAATGCAAATGCTGTATCAGAGTAAAATAAGGTTGTTGTTTTTCATTTTTAAAGACAAAATATCTAATATTATTGATATCTGCACGCAGCGGGGCCTGAGTTCTAAGCTACTGGTGACTAGAGCTTCAGAGACAATAATCTTCTCACAATTCTTATCTATAACTTAACCTTCACCCAGCTTCCTAAAGAGAGGCTGTGTGCCTGAAATAACGTTCAAGGCTCGTCGCTATAAGATCGTTTACCGTCACTTTCTACTTCCACTTCTTCACTACGAACTTTCAGCACAGTGAGCGTTGACTCCAGACTTCGAGAACAAGATGTACATTACTTCCTTCATTTGAAAGCAAGACAATTAAATATTTTATTTTCTTCACGAAGTTGTGGTCATGTGAGATCACTGAAGTCAACGAGCATTACTCGTCGCGCAAATCGATCTAGTGTTACGGCAACAGGCTTATTGGCTACAGTAGTCCTGTCCGTGATAATTGATCGATCCCAGTAGAGCGTGGTAAGACTGTTTTCAACTAACTCTGGCGAGTACTGATAATGCACCAACTGTGTTTCCACAAAACCGTTTGTTTTTTTTTCATAAATCAGGTCGGCTTGTGTACTTTAAGAAGTATGTGTAAGATGCTGGTTAAAATGACTGGAAAGTAAAGCTGGGAATACTATGGATTGACCAGCAAACTCCAGTTAAAACAATTGATTCGGCACACGCAGAACATTTATAATCATAGTTTGATTGCTCTACTACTACTCTAATAAAGAAACTATTAATTAAACCAATCATGTCAATCTAAAAATCGATGCCACCACCAAACCTTAATAGGAATATTAGAGCTGACCCACAAATTGCGCGTACGCACGACCGACGCCAAATTCGTCGCCATATTTCTTTCCTTTGTATTCGAATTTTATAACTGTCACAGTTATTAAACGGTTTCGAGTCTAGGTTAGTTTGAAAACACTGCTTCGAATATATTAGCATAATGTTCACTACAGTCTATTTTAAATATGATGCTCCAAACTGGTTTGTTGGCTGGGGATTAGTGCGTGATGAATTCGGATTAGCCACTTCGTCATCTTTAAATGCTTTGAATTTGAGATTTGGAGGTCAGTCTGTATCCGGAATATTGGATTCATTGATCAAAACTATATATTTACACCCAACAAATGGGCAGATACTGTCTTTACTCAAATGTAAGCAATCGTACAATAATTATGAATGTATACCACTAGTGCTGTTGCTAATCTAATTATCCTGTCCTGTTCGTGTAGAAACGAAGAATGAATACAATTTCCTGCGGCCGGGCGGTCTCTCGTAAGAGGTGACAAATCAACCGTGGTAAGGTATTTGCCCGACTGGATAACTACCACCCTGGTCTAGAGTATGCCGCCTAACAACCTTAAATTGAGTTCTGGCATTAGTGGCCAAGTTCCAGACCCAGTTTAGAGAGCGGCAGCACATACTTACAACTTTGATAATTTGATAATGGTCGTATAAACTTTGTTTCAACCAGATTTCCCGAGAACACTTCATTAGTGTTCTTTTTGTGAAAATGTTATTTTACTTTATTTGGGGGGTTAACAGCTGTAGTCTTACAAACTAAAGTTATAGAGATAGCTAAAGAACAGCTATTCATAAACCTCCACAATAGCAAAACACAATTTATTTTTATATATTTTATATTGATATCCTGATTGGAATTGCTTAACTGTTTAAATGCAATCATAAATAGAGTTTCAGCACTTGTTTTCAATTTTAATTGATTACATCCGCGAGAAAGTGCAGGAAAGGAGTTTAAGTTTTAAATATAAATAAATAAGAAAAAATTCCAGCGCGAGCGTGGAAATGAGGTCATCATCGCATCGGAAACTAAAAATTAGATGTATACACCATACAACCCGCAAGAGTTAACTTACACTTCGCTCGGATGATGTAAGCGCGAGGTACTGAAGCATCGATGGCGAGAGGGGTAAGAAGGGGGTCGGGAGGGGAACGCGCATTCCGCTCAGGTCTCAAGTTAACTCTTGCGGATAATAAATACATCTGTTGATTGAAAATTTATTTAGGGCATTACATAGCAATGTGCTCTTCTTTTTTATTGCTGGAGTACGGCAGACAGGCTGTGACCTGTGCTTTGATAGAGAATGGGTACCGTCGCCTATGAACATTTGCAACACTAAAGGCGCTGCCAATGTGCTGCCGAACTCGTGGATGGTACTGAAACCTGGTCAATAATGCCGGAACACAACACAAGGTTGTTATGGCGACACACTTTAGACCAGGGGTGGTAGCCATCCAGTCGGGCAAATGTCCTACTACCTGTCTGTTGAACTCCTGCAATAAAAACATAAAATAAAAAATGCATCGTGTTCTCCATCGTTTAAGTAACTCAGTTGTTTTTTTTTAATTGCTTTAATGTTAGGGTGGTCGTTTAAAATTAAATTTCTTTCGACGCCCCCTAAAAAGCTTCCTTTTAATGAAAAAACACTGGGTTTTTTTTTATAATTTTTTCAAGTCAAGACAACACGTGCCTCAAGACGATTCAAGTTAATTTTTGGGTAATATCTTCTTTTTTCAAAACTTCTTCATACTTAGAAGTAATAATTATTTTAAGATTGGAAAAGTTTTAACAATGAAATACCTTCCGTATTATCATTCTCAGTGATGTATTTCAAATTATAGTTTCAGAAAAAGTTTAAAATTCTTCGTGATTTGAATCTTATCTTTCAATTTTTCTTATATTTATAGTTTTAACTTGAATCGTCTTGAGGCACGTGATGTCTTGACTTGAAAAAATTATAAAAAAAATCCCAGTGTTTTTTCATTAAAAGGAAGCTTTTTAGGGGGCGTCGCAAGAAATTTAATTTTTAACGACCACCCTAATAGACATGGCATATTTAGTCTTTTATAATATTGTAGATAAGTAAACAGATGTCGCTTCATAACATTTCTATTGAATTGACACAGTCATACAAACAGAATCTTCTTTCCAAGAACAAACATTTGTACTTCGTATTTCAATTGAATACAAATAAGCTCAATGATTTTGAGTCACCAAATTCTTTTAAATGACTTACGAAATATTTGTTTGTTTAATCATTTGATGGCGCCTATACGCATTGTTGTTTGTGGCTTCCGTTCAGTGGTTTCCCTAATCTAGGAAGCTTGTATGTTTAGCACGTATACGTCTGTGCAGTGACTAATTAAACATATTTTACTGTATTCGGATGCGAAATTAATTTTATTAGTTCATTAGCATTGTAAAAGTAGATACCATAAATAAAGTTTATGATTCAATAGGAAATAGAGAGTTTGGTTGGATAATAAAACAAAGCAACACTTAAGAAAGCCTAGTTTCAGTAATAAAAGCGTAATGCACTAACCATGTACCAACCACTTAATTACGTAGTAGACGTGCTGGTCATTACTTGATTAACAGTTCTTAGGGCCGGCTTGATTGCCTTGATATCACGCCAGACCCGGATATGGGGGGGGTCTTGGGGGAAAGCCGAGGCCCATGCCTTGGGTCGTCAATTCAGAGGGCGGCAAATTCAAACTATGCAGATGAATATATGTACGTGCTTGTATATTTGTAAAAAAAATGGCGTTCTTTCCAGGAGGCCTGTCAATGGGCAGCTAATGGCTGAAATGATGATGATGACGATTAATTTTCAGTTTAAACTCCCCACGTACCACGCTCTCACTGAATATCGGCGTGAAACGGTTAGCCTTAATGTAACAGTGTTTCATGCTATGTGTGAGAGTTTCGATATTCCACGCCTCCCTGTATTCCATCCTCTCTGTCCAATGCCTCCTGTTTGATCCCTCCGTCTCTGTCGCATTCCTGATATCTGATCCCTCTGTCCGCGTTGCATTCCCGATGTCTAATTCCTCCCTCCTATGCTCTGTATATAAAAATGTATAAAGAATGTAATTACGTCGCTATTTCTGCAAATGAAATTTTCCTTTTTTTCTTTCCGTCTCTGTTGTATTCCTGATGTCTGATCCCTCTGTCTTTGCCACATTCCTGATGACTGATCCCTCTGTCTCCGTCGCATTTCGATGTCTGATCCCTCTGTCTCCTTCGCATTCCTGATGTCTTCTGATCCCTTCGTCTCTGTCGAATTTCTGATGTCTGATCCCTCTGTCTTTGTCACATTCCTGATGACTGATCCCTCTGTCTCTGTCACATTCTTGATGACTGATCCCTGTCTCTGTCGAATTGCGAATGTCTGATATTTTTGTCTCCGTCGAAATCCTCCTGTCTATCCGTCCTCTCTTATCGCGCTCTCTTTATCCGATATCATCGTCCCTATACCATTCAGAAGGCTTGCAACACGGTGGCGTCGCTCCCGGGACACAATTTTGCTATTTACTGACTCGTCAAAATCGCCGGACACTATTGTCTCTCACTCTATCTTTATAAATATTTATAAGCGAGAATTCGCGAAATAAATGTTTAAAATTTTGGTATCTTTTCAATATTAATTTCGACTAATGCCATTTCTGTTAATGGTGATATTTTTTTCTTTTTTCCGCAATATTGCATGATATCAAGAAGATATTATGGATTTAATAGCATAGTAGTAATTATTCGCAATATCACAATGAAGTCGTACTTTGCCTATCTTTGTTATGCTAAAATATTGAAATAGCAGAATTGGGTCCCTGGTGCAGCAAATTTTCCATTAGATGAGCCGCCTGTTTGTCAACTTTGCATTAAACAAAAACCATCCTGATAGTTTTAGGACAAACCTCAATCTCGTGTTACAATAGTCTTATTTTCTTTTAATTTATAATACACTACTTATACTACTACTTTATTCGTAGACTTACGGTCTTATTTATACAAAGAGTGTTACAGTAAGTTTGAACGCTTTTTATTGTTCCTAAAGAAGGGTTCAAACTTACATTAGCTCTCTATGAATTAGAAATACGTAACTGCAATTACAAATTAGAATAGTATTACTACGGTCTTATTCATATTAAATTAAAATAAGTTTATAGGCGTCTTTAAGAACCTTAAACAAGCCCACAATCTTACTTTACCCGAGTATGAATAAAACTACATAGTCTCTAAGTTTTTCTTTAACATTATAACAGAATTACCTAATATATCTGTCTCAAATGATGAAAAATATTTTTTTGCTCTAATCTAATCTAAAATCAGCAATGACGGTTCAATTAAAATAGACACGAAAGCATAAACATTTGATATGTATACCACTTGAAATACATACGAAGCCCAACGTGTAATTAATACGTCTGCCTGTCTTTCAACCTGTCTTTGTTACTCAATCATCAAAATAAGGCAAGGTGTGTTGCACTTGTCAAATTTATATAAAATTATTAGGTCAAACACCTTTTGGCCTGGCCTTTTTATGATCATTTTCAGCATATTGTGCTTCATTTATCACTTATATTATTGTTACGAGGTGCAGGTTACAAATATAACTGAACACAACCCATTGAAACGTAATGCACGATTCAATTACACGCACAAAGTCCGTTACTAAATAGCGATACCGAATGTACACAAGGCTTACTTCGCTTGTGGTTATCGCTTGACTGCCACATCTTGCAATTGGGGCATTGCTTTATACTCTAAAAATGCAACATGTGAGCAGACAGCTCGGATGCGGGGACCGAATTTCCTAGAATCACACCTGGCTAATGACTGCCATAAAATATTACAATACACAATGGGCTGTTTTTCTAATCACAAATTTTAACACAAAATAAATAACAAAAGTCCAAATGCCGAAAAGGTTATAAAATCTGTTTCTATAGGGCTGCAGGTGTGAATATGTCTTCGTCAGCACCTAGGTCGTGACACTATATTACACTTTATAGACATATGGCAAAAATAAAATAGTTATATAATTGCTATTTTTACTTACTCTAACTTAAATTCAATTTCAAAAGATTTTATTCAAAATAAGTTCCACTGGAGAACACTTTTTAAAGGTCATACATATAGGTTAAAATTTAATTTTACTTCCTATTCTATGTACACCGCCTCGCAACGTGTTATTGCTGTTAAGGAGAAGAAGCGGCAAGAAACTCCCCAGCAACACGTCTAGCTAAAAATTGTTTTTCTGTATATTTCTTATTCTATTTAAATCTCAAGTTTTCTTTTTTTTAATAAGTTTTATACAGAAGCATGTTACATAATTACTTTTTGAAGAATTAATGGAGTTGTAGTAAACAGTGCATACTTAGTAAGACCAAGGCACAATTAAAGGAAAGAAAAATATTATCGTAGTTATAATAACGACATGACGTACTAAGATTTTTTTTGCTGGAATATATCTCCATAAATTCCTTACAAGCTTGGCATGATAAAAAGGTTATACAAAATATAGTATAAGAGGTTGGAGCGAGCTGCTATGTAAATGAAGTTTCGTCATTTGAGTATTCTTCAATCGCTGAGACCAATAGGAGCGGAGCACCAACTGTAGGATGGTCGGCTGGCAAGTAAAACAACACTTTTACGAGTTATCGTTGCGCGTGCGTTTATTTTATATAACTTAATTTCAATTTTAAAATTAAATTATCAGAGCGTTTTCCGTGTGTCGTGCGTACTTCGTCCATTCCACAATATACTCTTTCACACTATGGCTTCGTTCAGTAAAATCATCTTACATTCATCAAATCATGCGTTCAAGATACATTCATTCCCACATTCGGCCGTCCTGCATCCTCGTCTGTCCTCAGACATTCATCTACATAACACTACATCATCTTACAACATCATAATAAAAGTTATACAAAGAATACAAAGTCAAACATCATAGAAAAACATCAAGTTACACAAATTCATAATCGTTGACAAAGTTACATTACAATTTTGCAAGTATAAAGTTATACACAAAAATCTTATAACACAAAATATTCTTTATATAAAATAAACACATCTTATGAGAAAAGATATCAGGGCATCATAAACACCTAAAATAAAATAACATAATATAAATACTAGGGCTAATGACAACATTCACTCATCCTTTCATACTATCATCTTATACATACTCATACTTACTGTTTACTTTTAGTCACTCATATAGTCAGGCCACTTTTTCATAAAGTCAGCGGATGTAGTAGTCTTGTTAGGGCCTTCAACTTGCGAGTCAGCCTTCTCGACATTATACCTATTCTTGCTTGCTTGCTTCAGCTACTAGATCACCTTCCTTGTATACACTACATTCTTTCATCTTCTTATTATAATTTTTTCTATTTTCTTCTTGTACTTTAAATATTTGTTTCTTTGCTTCTTTTCTAAGTTCTTCTCTACTATCATTGAAACTCCGTCTTTCTTCTTCCGTCAGTAAGTTTAGCAATTCAATATCTTCCTTCCGCCTCATCTTTGTTCCAAAAAGTAATTGAAATGGAGTGCTATTTATGCTCCTGTGGTAAGTACTGTTAAGTGCTCTTTGAACTCTACTTACTAACTTATACCACAATGTAGGTTTCTCAACTGAAAGTTTAGTTAGTACTGAAATTATGGTTCTGTGAACTCTTTCAACCTGACCATTTCCTCTTGGTACACCTGTTGTTATTTTTATATGCTCTATTTCTTCTTGTTTACAATACTGCATAAAATCATTACTCGTAAATGCAGTGCCTCTGTCTGAAATAATCCTTGTAGGGTTACCAAACACTTGTTGATGAATCTCCAACTTATTCAACACTTCTTGAGTAGATGTACTCTTTGTAGGGAACAACCATACAAACTTGGTAAATGCGTCAACAACAGTCAATATGTAGTTATACTGCTTACGTGTTTCTGTAAGTGGTCCAATGTGATCCACATGAAGTGTATGTAATGGTGTATCACCTTTTTCTATGGGATTTAAAAATCCTTCTTGTTTTCCTTCTTTACGGGATGCCAACAGACAAGGTATGCATGTAGAAATAAAATCCTCAACTTTCTTCTCTAATTTCGGTATATAATAATCCTTACTTATCAATTCCATGGTTTTCTTCTTTGAAAAATGACCATTATCATGTGCCCTCTTGATAATTTCAATTTCCATCTTCTGTGGTACAACCAAACAATGCTCTGGTCCCTTGCAGAGTAGACCTCCTTGTAGACAAAAGTCATTGTATTGTTTTTCATCTTTCAGAATATCCATAATTGCATTTAATCCACTGTCACTCTCTTGGGCACGTCTTAAATCACTATGCAGATCTGAAAATATGAGATTTACATATGGGTTTCGGCTTAAAGCATCTGTGTGTCTCATTTTTGAACCCTCCCGATGTTCAATAGTAAAGTCATAATCCTGTAGGAACAATATCCATCGTGCCACTCTTGTAGACATTGCTAGATCTTTTTTATTCAGCGTCATTTGAAAAGCTTTACAGTCTGTGACTATCTTGAAATGTTTTCCGTATAAATAGTGTCTAAACTTCTTTATACTTTCAATTATGGCCAAGGCTTCTAGCTCATAACTTGTATATTTGCTCTCAGCATCAGTTGTTCGCTTACTCATATAATGTACCGGGTGTAGTTCACCACTGTCATCTTTTTGCAATAATATAGCCGCATATGCCATACATGAGGCATCTGTGTGAAGCTCTGTTTCCGCTTTCGGTTCATAAATTTTCAATACAGGTTTACTTGCCAACTTTTCTTTAAGCATATTGAAAACTAGTTGATGTTCATTGTTAAATTCAAACTTCTTATCCTTTCTTAACATATCCGTAAGAGGTTTTGCTATCAACGCATAATCTTGTATATATTTTCTGAAATAGGAACAAAGTCCTAAGAAACTTTGAAGTTGCTTCTCATTTCTAGGCTCAGGAAATTTAATGACAGCATCTGTCTTCCCTGGCGATGGCATGACTGATCCTCCTTCAATGACATGTCCTAAATACTCCATTTTTCTTACTAATAATTGAGATTTCTTCCAATTTATTTGTAATCCGTACTCCATAGCTAATTGTAGCACTTCTCGCAATCTTTCAATGGCTTGAGCCTCATTTATAGCTGGAATTAGCAAATCATCAATAAATATTATGACAATACCCCTCGTTATCAAGTCTCTAAATATTATTGAAATATACCTCATAAAAACTTTGGGACAAATTGACAATCCAAAAGGTGCTTTTAAAAATTCATATTGGCCATTCATTGTAACAAAAGATGTATACTTAATCGAATCCTTGCTGACTTTCAAATGGAAAAATCCATTCTTAAGGTCAAGTGCACTAAATACTCTTGCAGCTGCCAGCTTGTCTATATGCTCATCGATGATGGGTAGTGGGTACTCATCCTTCAATATTTTCCTATTAATCAATCTATAATCAACACATATTCTTAAGTTTCCATCCTTTTTTCTGACAAGAACAAGTGGGCTAGCATATTCAGAAAAACTTACCCGAATCACTCCTTGTTCCAACCATTCTGTAACCTGTTTGTTCACTTCCTCCTGTTCCTTTGGTGAAATGCGTCGTGGTCGTTGAGCCACTGGGATGTCATCTTTAAGTGTGATTTTCAACTCAATTGGAGCCTCCTTGGTTTGACATGGCTGATACTCATCTACTAACCTAGTCACTTCATTTCTCACATCTTCATTCATAACATGACCTACAATATCAACAGAACATGGAAAACAATTCACTTTACACAACCAATCATTCGGTTTCATCCATACAGAACCATCTTTCATGACTGTAATAACATTTTGTAAAAACTCATGCCCCAATATCACTTTAAATGGTATACTGTCTCTAGGAATCACATAGAATATTACATCGCGATACGTATAGCCGTCGATTTCTACACTAGTTTTTAACTGTTCACACGACATTACTTTAGATAGACCTAAACCGGTAAGAACTATATTTTCGTTTTTGAAACATGTCGGAGAGCCTATTTTTTCATAATAATCCACCGTTATTAAGTTAATTTCGCTGCCACTATCTATTAGCGCATATATTTCGTTATTGTTACACATCTTTATTAATTTCAAAGGTTTTTTCAACATTTTACAATCTTTGTTTACTTCTAAAATGTCAAATTCGCCGTCATGACATTTGTCGCGCGCCATCTTGCTCTCTGGGCCAATCATCGCGTACGCAGTGCTGCCAACCTCGCCATTTTGCTTTTCTAAACTCGCGCTTACGCCATCTTGCGTTGTGGCGATAAAACTGTGCTTAGGTTGCCGCTCCGTTTCCATACTGCCAACCGTAGTCGATGACTTTGCCTTTTCCGGGCATTTCGGAGAAATATGGCCGAACTTGTTGCAATTGAAACATTTCTTTCCTTGCATCTTTTTCGGACAATCTTCGCTTTTATGATTTTTCTCTCCACAGCTGTAACATCTGGTTTTGACTGACCATTCTTTTGTATTCATATTTTTGTCTTTTTGTTTCTCGTAAATAGGTTCCTTCTTCATTTTTTCCTTAACAGTCTCGTACATTTTTAATTTTTCTTTTAACTCTGTATACGACGTGACACCGTATAACATTATTTTGTTTATTTCTTGATCTTCAATCCCGTCTATAATATATTTAATAGCCACGTAGTCCGCCATTTTTCCTCGGCGTCCTAGCTCTTTCATGGCAAACATGTAGTCAATGCATGATTCATTTGACTTTTTCTTTCTTGCGCTCATCATTTCATGTATCGTTTTCGCATCTATGATGTCAGGGAATTCTTTAGAAATTGCTAGTTTTAGCGTTTCCCAACATTTGAAGGTTTTCTCAGAATTAAGCCATAATGCTGCCGTACCTGTTAATGATCGCCTCGCAACCAATAAGCGTTGTGTCTGCGTCCAGTCAAAAATGTCTCCATTGTCTTCAATATCTTGGATCCATTTCGTGACAGAATATGCTTTATCCTTTCCATCAAATTTTCTTACAATGTTCTCCGTAAGGTGAAACATACCAACACGTGTCGGCAGATCGAGCATACAATCATCGTCATCAAAGGATTGACTTTTAGTTCTTCGTCTAGCCATCCTCGTTTATTTATCCTTTTTAATCGTCGTAAAACAAAGAGATAAATTCGTCTTGCTCGCTGCGTTGCGTAGATATATTCGTATATTTTGCACCTTAACGCGTCGTTTTATAATTACTTCGTTTTGAACACACAAGTGACGCGTTCTTCGTATCTTCGTTTCTCCGTGTATCGTAATGGCGTCGCAATGGCTTGCCTTGCCGATCGATGTGTCGATCCCGGACGATGCTCCCAAAAACTGTAGGATGGTCGGCTGGCAAGTAAAACAACACTTTTACGAGTTATCGTTGCGCGTGCGTTTATTTTATATAACTTAATTTCAATTTTAAAATTAAATTATCAGAGCGTTTTCCGTGTGTCGTGCGTACTTCGTCCATTCCACAATATACTCTTTCACACTATGGCTTCGTTCAGTAAAATCATCTTACATTCATCAAATCATGCGTTCAAGATACATTCATTCCCACATGAAGAATATTTCAAAATCAGGGGGATTTTTAACTTACTTTTTTAAACTATTCCACGAGAATGAGAGGAAACACGAGAAGCTACTATTAGTAGAAGCAAGGGTTGAATTAAGTATAATTTTACAAACAAATCACACGTGTGAAATCATTTCCAAAGTTCAAAGACCTCTGCGTTAAAAATTAAATAACTAAACGTACACTCAAGCGCAAAATCACAAAGCATGCTCCGTAAACGCGACTCGCTGCAATTACAAAGAATGTAGTACAGTAAAAACATTACGGTATGTTATGACAAGTATGTGAATGTTATGGTGAGCCCTGCTTGGCCCTTCTGACATAGTCAGAGCTAAAACAGTAGACAAACTTCGAGGTGAACGCTCAAAGTGCAGAAGTTTGCTTAATTTTAATACACTCGTCAAATTGATCACCGTGTCCCATACATTTTTTGTGAATAAATATTTTTATGTTTTTAATTTCTTTTTATCTATTACTTACTGGAACTATTGTTTGACTATTTGTAGAATTTTAAGACAGCATTACTGGTATAAGACCAATAATTAAAATTTAAAGTATCTGTGATTTATATTTCTATATATGAAACTTGCTATTTCTACGAAGTTAATCCCATTTTGCTGTTCTTAAAATTCTTATCTGTTTGTGTTTGAAAGTTTGTCTCGAATAGGTTCCGAAACAGCTGAATGGACATCAATGAAAATTTTAGCTATTCAAACGTGATATACATACATAACTTCGCGCCAGGTCTCTTGCGGGGTAGGCACGAACAACAACGGAGCAACCGTGATATAATATCTTAAATCTTAGAACTAGTCATTTCGATATTTCATTCTTGTATTATTCAGAAGATATGAATACAAAAAATGTAAGCCAACGTAAAAGAAGTCGAGATCACAGCTAGTATTTCATAAATAACACTTTAATAATACTTCGTAATGATAATTTCTATTCATGACCCTCCATTTTGACATTACGCACACGTTTACGAAGTCTGTTATGAACTATGCTGCTATGCTTCTGCGTAACGTGCGCCGGCGTATTCACATAAACGGTGCCATTATAAACTCGGTTAACATTACTCGGAAATTTTAACCGATGAAAAAGTTACCGTGGCGTAACTTTAAATAGCCGTATTACGTAAAATGTTAAGAAAGTGAAATATTTGATACAAGTAAAAGTTTAATATCAACAGTTTGAGTTAATGATTGTTCGGTTATTTTTGGAAACCTGTTGTGTTTCGTTTATTTAACAGTAAATTCACAGCGGTTACGTATTACATCCGATCCAAATCCGTGAAAATACGTTCCGAAGAAGTTGTAGAATGGTTTCTATGGTAGTTTACACACTAGATACGATTTTTGTCATCCGATTTCTCACAGTCATACGTGAGACTCGATTTCCGAGAAGTTCATTAACGGCCGGAGAAATGAAGTATTCTAAAAGGTGGCCCCCTGAATGCCCATGCATTCCAAATCCATATTTGGATCAAGAATCTGCCTACTGCGTAAGCTATATCCGAATTCAGTCAGTCTTCCAGATCCGTCTTTTCGCGGATTTGGTTCGGCAGTAGTGCGAAAAGCAATATCCGAGTTCGGTCCGATTCCGATCGGACACAATGCGTAACCTCTCTTAAGTTTCAGATCACAATAATGCTCAAACGAACCAATAAAATATAGACGGAGCGGGATATGTGCCCGTTTTACTATAAGTAATGAGAGAAGAGGGGAAGGTAGGGAGAAATATTCACGTAGTACTTAAATGATTACTAAAACTATAGTTTCATGACATCTTCTATATATACATCCGTGCAGGAACGGAGAAAGAATACAGTTTCCTGCGGCCAGACGGCCTATCGTAAGAGGAGATAAAACAACCGACAGCCAGGTGGTAGGGCATTTGTATGACTGGATGGCTACCACCCCTGGTCTAAAGTATGTCGCCATAACACCTATGAGTTGTGTTCCGGCATTAGTGACCAGGTTCCAGTCTCTCTCAAAAGAGCAGCAGCGCATTTGTATCACCTATGGTGTTACAAATGTCCATAGGCGATGGTAACCGCTTTCCATCAAGTGGGCCGTCTGCCTGTCTGCTGAACTCATGCAATAAAAAAAACATATTAACTACCATATATTTTAGAATGCCAAAACAGGTTTGTAAGAAATCACTTCATTTGGCGCTTCTGTCTCACGGAGGCTCCGTCTATACTTTTATTCGTCTGAGTATAACAATATATAATTGTTCTATTCGCTATAGATATGGTGTTTGTCTGCATATACATATTTCTTTGTTCCATAGAGTATTTCCTCTTCGAAAAATGATTCTGTTTAACAGGTAATTCATATATTTCAAAAAAAAGAGACCTTGCCGAAGTTTATGTACACATACAATTATCATAATAAACCCACGTTTAATTTGAGGTCCAGAAAATTAAATTTAACTTCAATGAAACAGGAAAATCCTTGATCTTATTGTCATTTCGTCAGCGGCCTAAAAATAGCCTACGACTGACATGTAAATATAATATTTACTGCATTTAAATTGCACTAACGGATGGTTTCAGTTATCGCCACATCGGGCCTTACTTTTAATAATCTCGTTAAGAAAGGATTAGCCATCTCTTAAATAAGAGACTTTTAAGCCCCTAATCAATGGCTGTTTCAAATAAAACTTGCCGTCTTGCCTCTTAGCAGTCACTTAAACTACCTCTCGATGTTGATTATTTTTTACAGTTATTTATGAGTTACTTTACCACCACCTCTTTTGATTAAGAGGAATTTATGGGTAAGATTTTTAACCGACTTCGAAAAAAGGAGGAGGTTCTCAATTCGTCGGGATCTTTTTTTTGTTGTTTTTTTATGTATGTTCGCCGATTACTCCGTGATGATGATACATTTTAGTTTTTGAAGTCGTTTTTTTAAACGAAGTTTTTATTTTCGATAATCAGTTGCTGAGCAGTTTCTTAAAATTTAACAAACGATTATAAACAAGGCCAATGATGTTTCGTTGATAAATTCTGACAGTCTCATTCATAATGAGTTACGAGTAAGTTTCTTTAAGGTTCTTAATTCTACGGAATTCTAGATTTCTCTAGAAGAGTAAGTGTGTTTGTCATAACACAGACATAAAAGCTATAGCGAAGGTGGTGGTTTTAAAAAATATATACCAACACCCGGACTATTGAAAACACCGGAAAAATATTTACAGACATTTACCGACAATCGTGTCTAGACCGCATAGGTCAACAACTGGGGTATCGATAAATTATTATTTTTAAAATTCAAATTAATTTCAAATAAGGCGAGTGGATAAAAATAAATTTTTATTTGACCCGTTCTTCCGTTCTCACGCGAACAAACAAACACACAAAAACAGTATTTTAATAATCATATTTTGTTCTGTTTATCTATTAATATGACATTAATTACTCCTAGCATGCTGTGATAAATATGGAGAGAATCCTTAACGATATTTCACTAAGTTGTTACTCTAAATACGTAATTATAATGGACCGATGATACATCCATCAGTAAATAAAATTAAATAGACTATAATAAAACTACGTTTTATCGGTTTTCAGCGGGGTAATTTATTTGATTTTCGACTGACGATGTGAGGGATGACATGCGTACCAATGGTCTCAATACAACGGATGCCGAAGATCGTGCGAAGTGGAGAAGAAAAAGTAAGAAAGCGGACCCTGGGCGTCGAAGTGATCGCTCCGAAAGCAACCGGGATTTAACGCTCGGATGATGATGATGATGAATTTATTTTATTTTCATTATTCCGACGTTTCGGCTACTTTTCAGTAGCCTCGATCACGGAAGACAAAGGTGTCAAGTATCAATGAGTATTATTTATTTAGCCGCCAACATGTTCGTTTTAATGATTTAGTTTTAATTTTGTTTGTGGTTATTATTTACTCTATGGGAGCCTAATTTAATTTACCACCGCTTTGCAACATATCGTGGCTTGAAGAGAAGAAGCGAAGAAGAACTCTTCAGTAACTAGACATGTTGCTTTAATAATTTTAAATAACATTGAAAGGAGTGGGAGGTAAAATAAAAAGAAATTATCCATGTAGTTGGTTTGTGTTCCGGTGCACGCAGAAAGAGCTCAGTGTCTTGAGTTTTGGTTGGTTTTTGCTGGGTTTGGGCCTTAATAGTTTTGATGATCAGATCCCAAATATTGATACTTGCCAACCATCTTCTCTATTGAAATTTTGATATTTTTTGGTTTTAATATAATTGTAATTTACACTTGACATCTTTGTCTTCCGTGATCACGGCTACTGAAAAGTGGCCAAAACGTCAGAATAATTAACAATGGCTACACAGGGGAAGGCACGATGGTGGTCTAGTTCCGACAAAAGTCAACTTACCGCCTCCTAATATTTTAACCGATGAAACAATCCTTACCTGAAACAAAACATATAATGAAATTATTAAATGCCTTATCAATTTTTTCTTTATTGGGTTTAGTATAGCTTTAGCAAAGTTTCGTATAATTTTCATCGTTATTCAATATATACATGTAATTTAACATTAAATGGTGTTCTCACAATTTTTTATACATTGTTTTTAGGTTTAAATAAAAACTAAACTATAAAATTAAATTCTACTATAAACATATTTACAAGTAAAAGATTGTATTAATGTATATGTTTATCAAATTATATAAACATATGTTATATACATTAATATACATTAAAAATGAATTGAACAATTTGAATTTGAATTTGAAAAAACAACTTTATATTACAATTACCTACTCACTTTTGCAATTAATCCGAAGATTTATTAACCGACTTAACAAAAGGAAGTGCTTATTAATTCCTTTTAAAAATATTGAAAACTGAAACATGAAAATTTTGAAAACGTTTAATAATATTAGTTTAAAGAAACTATTAAAAGTTTAATATAATATATTATTATGGTGAGCTATCTTTATTGTACACTAGCTGTGCCTACGGTTCCGTAGAATTAAAACAAAAAGTAAAAAAAAGCCTAAGTCACTCCTTACAACATCAGCAATTTGGCAGTCAAAGTTCCGTTAAAATCTATCCAGCTGTTTCAAAGATCAGCCGAAACACCCGACAGACAGACAAAAAATCTAAAAAAATTGCATCGTGTTCTGCGTCGTTGATATAGTTGTTTTTTTAGCAACATCAATGATCAACAACAAACACGGCTTCTTTAGAATTTTATAATATTACAGATACCCAAAGTGCTTCTCTATTTAATTCACTATTTACTATTCCAATTAATAATTATGATTAATTGAGGTGAGACGCTGTACACATTACACAGTTACACACCTGACCAGCGTCGGATGTCAAAATGGCCTCACTGACGCATCGTTAATCCTCTTTTGACAGACATGTCAAGTGTGGCCACTTCAAACTAACCGGCTATGCTAATATTAATCCAGAAGCATTTGACAAGTGGTTGTTTCGTCACTTACTACTCCTACCAGACAGTCGCTTGGTTGAGTTGTGGATGATTGCTTTTGTTCTATATGTCAAGTTGGTTCATGTCTAATTATACGCTTGGATAGGTTGTGAAACTATAACCTATTAACTTTCGAAGAAACGAGCTTTTTATCAGTCCTTATGAGACATATTATTTTTTTTCTGTCCATGCCGGAACGAAGAAAAAACACAATGTCCTGCAGCCGGGCGGACTGTCGTAAGAGGCGAAGAAACAACCCACAGCTGCTATGCCAGATTTTTTTTTGCTGTGTCGGGATTTTGGAACTTTTTGAGTGAAAAAAGCGGGGTTCTTTCGTCGAAAGCGGGGCGTGCATAGTAAAAAAACGTAGTATATAATCAAAAATTTTGTTTGAGTTCAAATGACGTTTACGTGACAATAGCAAAAATAGGCGTTGAAAAATTATTAATGTAAGTTTTCAATGTTTAACTTAAAGTGATCAATTTAAAGGAATTCCGCTTCCTCAGCACGCTGCACGCACGATCGAGTTATCCCGGAAAGCGAGACCGAGCCTGTCCCGCGCGGGACATTTATTTTGATTTAATAATTGAGACGTGCCGTCAAAATCGGGATTCTGGCAACCACAGGCAGGTGGGTGTTTCCCCGTCTGGATGGCTATTACCCCTGGTGCAGAGTGTGTCGCCATAACAAGGTTGAGTCGAGTTTTGGCATTAGCGGTCAGGTTCCAGTTCCTCTTTAGAGAGCGGCAGCACATTAGAGTTGCAAATGTCCACAGGCGATGGTAACCGCTTTTCATTAGGTGGGCCGTCTATTAACAAAGCACAGATTATTTACATATAAAATGCTTGCGAAAGCTATAATTATATTATACAATATAGTAAGTTTCAAAATAAACTTGAAAAACAGTTAAAACCAGTGTTGAACGAGTAATCTGAGCTGATGATGTTTGATTTGAGCCACCGGCCACGTTTGTCGAAGGTGACTTAGCAAGTTTGACACATCCAGATGTTTGCGTTCAACGTTGTTAGCACGCCGCAATTGTAACAATATGCACATTAGATCAAAAAACTGCCTAAGAGTTGCATGCGTTCCGGCCAGGATTGGATCCGGGGGCCTTTGAAATTGGGACACTTGCGCTAGCCATTACGCTACCACGACTTCTTAAATATACTTTTTAAATAGCTCCATAAATTGCTGAAATGTGTGAGAAAACAAAACGTTATACAGAAGATTAAATACTAAAGCGAGCTGCTTCATGAAAGCAGTTTCATCATTGATATATTCTTCGATTAAAAGGTGACCTGAAACAATATTTACGAAAGGACAGCCCTTCCTTATCAATTAAATTATATCCTTAAAATGTCAAAAGCTCGTAGGAACCAGTTGTGCTGACCCAGTGATTTTTTCGCCCAGTGGCGGCCATAAACCAAACCGAATGATGTTTATTTATACACATTATTCCATTTTAAACTGTTACACATCTCAGACCGTTATGTTTATTTCTGTTCGTGATACGGTAATTATGTTATTGATAAGATCGTTCGCTGTTAACAACGAAAAATGCATTTTATAATGTCCAACATAATCTGATATTTACGGGAATCACGATGATGCTGTACTTTATAGTTTGTTTTTAAGTACGTTCAGAGTTGTTCAGAATTGTTATTTTCAGATACTTTGTGTGTTATCAAGTCCCGTTTTACCATAACACAGGGGAAATTTAATTTTGTTAGCTTGACATTAAAAAAGGTGTGTTTTTAAAGTCTTTAAAAAACAACGGATAAGTGGCAAAACGAATCGCAACGGACAAGTGGAAAAACGAATGGCAACGGATAAGTGGAAAAACGAATCGCAACGGACAAGTGGAAAACGAATCGCAACGTACAAGTGGAAAACGAATCGCAACGGACAAGTGGAAAATCTTCAACTGACAAGTGATAAAATGAATCGCAACAAAATTTTGACTTGAAGTTTTACGGGCAGGTTTTCAAATTGGACAAGTACATTAACAATAAAATAAAGAAATGAAGTAGCAGGAAGAGCATGGTTGGATCACTTTTTGAAGCGACATTAATAGCTGTAATTTCTGAAGACTCAGGAAATATACGATGTGTATATTTTGTGACAATAATTACTCCAGTGACAGACATGGAGAGGAGTGAATTCAGTGCAAAAGCTGCAACTTATGGGCTCATACTGGCTGCGCGGGCTCTGAAAGCGAATATTATATTTGCGATTTTTATCGCTAAGTATAATATATTTAATTTGGCCCCCGGGGTGCCATATAACCCTCACTTGATCTCAAATTGTCAAATTTCCTTTTTATTTTTAATAAACATATTTTCAATTATCTATTGCATTTTTATTTGTTCCATGTTATGTCGTGTATTGCCAAATAAATAAGCAAACTAATGATGTATTCATTACCTTGGCTTGGCATACTCCTCTATTCTGACATACGTCGTCCTTTACCGTGCACTTCTCTATATAAACTATAAAGTGTGCGAAATTTTATACTCCTCCGTCCGGGCAATTTTCGTAAAAAGGTGTACAAAGTTTTTGCTTAACGTATTAATATAATGATATCGCCTCACAATAAACGCATTAAACCCTTAACATACACTAGCACTAACATTATCTAACTAACATATATCAATGTTTAGATTTTGTACGAGTGTAATGAATAATGACGCCATAATTTTTACGATTATAATTTATAACTTAATCATTAATTATAATTAGTATTATTATAATATTTTATAATTAAGATGACAGAAAAATGATTTGATGCCCGATGTGTAATGTGTATTTCGAAATCAATTAATGAAGCAAGTATTGTTAGGGCCTGTATTTTCTGAAATAATAGATACGCCGGACAACGATGGTGATTTCATGTATTTTTTGGGAACTATACAAATCTAACAAAAATAAAAATATAATTCTTAAATTTACAAAATAAATTAAATATAAATACGAAATTCGTTACATCTATTATGGTGTATCACATAATACAACTTAGAGGTAATTACAAGAGACTTCATTTTTAATTTACTATGGACCTATGGACATTTGCAACACCAAAGGTGCTGCTACCTATATGATGCTGTCCTCGAAGATGGGACGGGATGCTCTAGACCAGGGGTGATAGTTATCCGAACGGGGGACGGGGGGGGGCGTAATACCATCAGGCTGTGGGATGTACTGTCGCTCTTACAATCGGGCCGCTGTAAGCGCCGAATCTGTTTTCTTTCTCATTCCTGTACTAACCTTACTATATCATAATTTTGGATAATTATGTAGAAAAATTCTATAAGTATTGTAGGGGAATGAGAGTGAATCGTTAAAACCATGGCATGGTGCCAGTTTTAAATTGTTATTATAAAAACATATATAACCGTGCGCGGAAGGTTTGCCGGTAGCGTCGTGGTGCTACGCGTCGATACTCAGTAGAGTTGACAAAAAAAGGTTACATAAATAGTTGTTGCAATAAATATGTTATTTTATTTTTTTACTGTATATACTTCACGTAAGTATATACAGTAATGGTAAGTAGGATAATAATAGAAGTCATCGGCAAACCTTCCGCGCTTGGCCTATATGTTTTTATGCGACTGAACTCTTGATGTACTGACTACATCGTTGCGCTTTGGCAAAAACCGTCCAAAACCAGTTATTCAACAAAATTTATTAAAGAACTTGAATTGCTAAAAACTGTTTAATTGAGGGTAAAGGTAGAACAACACCGAAAAGAAAAGCTTTATGTGCTTAAAAAGACCGGTTCGACTTATTTTTTTTGTTTTCAGGCCCTTGTAAAAACAAACATTAAGGCGCTAACATAATTTTGCCAATGATCCGCCTGTCCAGAAATTGATCACCAACATTACCGATATTATCACCTTTTTTATTCAGAATCAATATACCGAATCAACGGTAGCTGTTTACATACAATGAGCTGAACATGATGGGTGACCGAAAAACGAATGAAACGAGTTTGGTGTTTTTGAGCAATAATAATAAATTGTTGACGCTTCCTGGTGTCGGATGGTACTTCAGTTGGATATGATACGACGGGTTTTTGCTTACAATCGATTATTTAACTGTCGAATGCACTGATGTGGATATACTAGTTGTGAGAACGTCAATCTGTAGTCTTGCAATTTTGGTATTTCACAGTGATTGATGTGTTACCGTACTGGCTTATTCTTTGATGTTGAATAATGAATGGTGCAATTCATATGTCTTCTCGTCAGCAATTCTGCAAACTCTTCGAGCAGTCCGTTACTTACGACTCTCTAACACATCTTTAGTCCGACCCGCCCAAAACATTCATATTAGAAGGAAGAAACATAGATTTGGTTATAACTACAAGACAGAGTCTATTATAACATAAAAAGAAATTGAACACATAATGTAAAATGAAAACTTTAATAACAAAAAACAATCAAAAGAAATTTCAAAAGAAATACTAACGACGAAAGAAGATACAAAGTAAGGCAACAGAGACATGAGCACTGACGGTAGCACTGGTTAATTTAAAGTGACACAACAAGCTATGATTATTTCACTATTGAGCCGAGATAGTTTACAGACTACCAAAACAGTCAAAAGTTACGATTCAACTCGATACGTTTGGGTCCCAGGACACTTTCCAGCCAAGTTATTACTAGAAGGGGTGTACCGACGTCACTCGGGTCCCTGAGGCGCAGATCTCCTCCCGCTATAACACCGCTGCAGAGGCCCTCTAGCATCTAGGGAGCAGACGAGTCTTCATCCCTGTTGACGAAGTGAGTTCGCCTTTCCCGGGGCACTCTCAAGCACTGATGCGCTAGGATCAGCGTGAGCGTAACTACGTTCAAAGTCTCACGCTCTTCCTGCCATAAACGCGGGGCACATGGGAGAAGGGTGGTTTTAGTGGAGTATTGAGTGTCTTCGAGTCTCACATAAGCCGACGATTGGACGCTGGTGCTCTATTCGTGGATGTCACCTCTCGTTGCTTTGGTCTAATACCTAGTAAAGGATCTGGTAATGTGCGAAATTAATTTTCCCCGCCTCAAAAAAAAACGGGCTGGATGACAAAGATTACAAAACTTACGTCTATATAATTATTACAGTATAAATAGATGCAAAACTTAAGTTGCCAAGCTCTCCCGATCACAAACTTGCATGCCTTAAGATTCCAAAAGTAAACGGCAACAAAGTTATACCAAATACAATCTTTAAATGGCATCTCTTATATGGCAAACAGCTTAATTATAAATTGTAATTATACCAATTACGATTAGGCACGAGGCTAGAACGCGGGCGTAATTTATCACCTAATTATTACAAAAAGGCTAATATGGTTATTGAAAGTACACGACATAGATAACTAATTGTTTCAAGAAAGATCACTGTTATCTTCCTATAAACAAACATATGTTTTAACGAACCTGTATTACAATAAAGTTTACTATAGCTTCGTGAGTCAAAGTATAAGGACTGCTCTTCAAAACAATCCCAGAATACGTTCAACAGACTTCAATAAAAAAAAAACTTATTCAAGCAACGTATGTGCAAGAAGGCTTTAATTTACGACGAAAGATCTTTAGATGACCCCATGCAATGGGTATAATACGATGGTCACCAAGCTTTTTCAGTAATCATTCATTTCAATTACTTTGTTTGACCTTGTATTGTTTGCTTTTGATGTTGAGACGCTTGGACTGTGAGGTCCTGAAGCCATGAGCCTCTACCAAAATTTATGAAAATGACTCATTGACTCTTCAGGTGATCAGAGGACTGGTACTTACCTCAAGCAACGGATCAGTATGGCGATCCAGCGAGGAAACGTAGCCAGCCTTCTGGGCACCTTACCTATAGAAGATGGTGATCTAGGCTCAGTAGTCTTAAGGGACTATGGGTAGAATACAATACAAATAAGTTTTCTTTTATCGTATTAGATTTATAAATTTCTTGATTGCACTAGATTATATTGTCCTAAGTCGTGGTAGCGTAATGGTTAGCGCACGCGCCCTAAATCGAAGGGCGGGTTCGATCTGACCGGAACGCATGCACCTCTTAGTCAGTTTTCTATCTAATGTGCACATTGTTACAATTACATGTGCTAAAAACGGTGAAGGAAAACATCGTGATGCAACCTGCACATCGAGATAACGATGTGTCAACCTGCCAAGCCGCCTTGGACAAGCGTGGCGGTATACTGTCCGTTCCCCCTATAATGGAGGCCCAGCAGTGGACATTATGGCTGAAATTATAAATTATTATATTGTCCTAGATTATATCAGCTTGTATTAATAACTACATTTAAAAAAGACGAATAATAATGATTATTATGAAGTAAAGATTTGTTGTTGGGGAGTTTTTTGCGCCGCTTTTTCTCCTTTTATAGTAACCAAAATTGCTTTGGAAGCGGTGGTAGACCCAAAACTTTCAATAAATAATCTGTAAGACTCAATTTTGAAATAAATATATTCATTTTCAGTAGGGACAGTAGTCCCATAACACTGGGTGAATTTAAATCCAAATCACCTTCCACAGCCACAGGTGGTACAAACTCCATACTAGTTTGCTCAATCAAACAATCGAAATAATGTGAAATAAATTTCAGAAAACAGAGCAGAAATTATTAATTTATTTTATGTCATAAAGTATTTTAACTATGATTTTAGAAATCTTACTTTGGTAAGAAATTAAGCGCGTCTATATATCAAAACGCACTTGTAATAATTATTTCATGACATAACACGACCACCAAGTCTCTTCCACAAATCATTTAGCAATTTATCTTAACTGTTAAACAGTATCCTAAAACGAATAAGCTTGAGGCGACGTGAATTAATCCCCGCTTATAAATAGTAAGCCAAGCTTCCAACCCCGGAAGGCCCGTTATGCGCGAGAGATATAGGAGCGCGAAAATCATAAAGCGCTGCGCGTGCGCACGCGCCCGCGCTCAACGGACAGACGACACGCAGCCTGCACCATTTTATTTATTCCAATAAAGGGACTGGTCAGTGATAGACTCGTTACACTATTATTTGTAGTATAGAATAAGTAAAAAAGGTACACCAAAAAAAGATGGATGGATTGTGTGAAGGATGATATGACGATTTGTGGTGTGACAGAAGATGTATGCCAGAATAGAGGAGCGTGGTAGGAAAAAAACATGTTTTGCCGACCCCAATTGATTGGGATATGGTGAAAGAAAAGAGAAGAAAGTAGATTATTCTTTAAAGGACACGAGGGAGTAGTTTACATCAGAGGGCCTAAAGCGATCTCTTTTGGAGACTCCCTTAGTGAAATTGACAGGTGTCAAGATGAATGAATGAATGAATGAACGTTCTTTATTGCATAAGTTGCATAAGTTGCATATATGTATATACAATAGGAGGTCTTATCGCCGCCGGCGATATCTTCCAGACCACCTATACATTGTTTGAAAATAATATACTTATCATAGAACAACACATTTTTGAATTTGAATTTGAATTGAAATTTGACATAGTTCGTACCTACATACATACATACATACATAACTTCACGCCAGGTCCCTTGCGGGGTAGGCACGAACAACAGAGCGCCATTTAGGCTTATTCTTACACACCTCACTTGCTTCTTTGACATTCATAGTTCTTGTCATGCACGCTCGTCTGTTTTTAAGGCTCCTGACATCACCTTCTGCTAGTACACGATCAATTTGATCATGGAAGGTGTGTCGTGGCCTTCCGCGACTTCTGCATCCATCCACTTTTGCATTGTATATCTGTTTAGTCATTCTTTCATCATACATTCTTTCCACATGCCCGAACCACCGGAGCATTCCTTTCCTTACCTTCACCCCGACACTCTCTTTCAGACCAACTCTCTTTCTTACTTCGGTATTACGAACGCGGTCCGCGAGCGTCACTCCGCAGATTTTGCGCAGTGCTCGCATCTCGACCGCGTTTACTCTACTTTCGTGCTCTCTATTCCATACCCAACTCTCGCTTCCATACGTGAGCGTAGGTACCAGCACCGCGTTGTGTATGGCAAGCTGGGCCTTCTGGCTGAGGTTCTTAGCGCCTAGAAGTTTACCTAACGCTCCATTCACACTATTCCCCAAATTCACTCTTCTTTCTATATCAGCGGTGTACCTTCCATCTCTGCTAAAAGCACATCCAAGATATACAAACTCATTCACTTGTTCCAGCATAACATCATCGACCATTATCCTTGCATTCGTTCTGGTTGTTTCTCTTTCAAACACCATCACCTTTGTTTTCTTCGCATTCAAACGTAAGCCTCTCGCCTGACAGTCATCTTTCATCATTGTGACTAGTGTTTGCAGTTCTGATGGCGATTCGGCTAAAAGCACGGCATCATCCGCATAAAGCAAGCTGCTAACAACTAGATCACCCATCCGCACCCCAACATCCATCAATCTTAATCTCTGGAGACAATTGTCCAGATATAGGACAAACAGCAAAGCCGACAGCACGCAGCCCTGCCGGACGCCAATATTGACGTCAAACCAGGGCGACAGGCTGCCGTCCACCCGCACGCATGCCATACAGTCCTCGTAAGTGGACTGTACAGCACGCAGCAAATGGCCATCAATCCCATATCCGGGCAATATGTCCCAGAGGTCCTTCCGCACAACCCTGTCAAATGCTTTCTCTAGATCCACAAAACCGCAGAAAACCTTCCGGCCCGTAGCCAGCTGCTTCTCCACGATATTGCGGAGCGAGAAAACTTGATCCATACATCCCCTTCCATTTCTGAAGCCTCCTTGTGCATCCCACAGTAATCCATCGGATACCACTCTCATTCTCCTTTCAACAATTTTCGCATACACTTTAGATGCTGTGCTGATCAAACTGATGGCCCTGTAGCTGGCACACTCCATACGTGACCCCTTGCCTTTATGCAAGGGCACGATGACAGCGCGCCTCCAGTCGTTGGGAACCTTTCCCGTCCTCCAGCACAAGTTGCATAAGGACAGGAAAGCGTCCCGGACGCAGGTGCCACCATATTTGATCATCTCAGCAGACACACTATCGATTCCTGCTGCCTTTCCATTTTTCAGACTTCTTATCGACCATTCGATCTCTTCCAAAGTGATCTCGGATGCTGACTCCTCGAAGTCAGTCACAGACTCAGTCGTGGTGCCAGCATCCGGGATAGTATCATACATTTCTCTAAAATATTCACTCCATCGCGCTAAAACCTCTTGTGGGTTAGCAAGAATGTCCCCTGCTTTAGATTTAATTCTTTCCATTCTGGAAGCTGACGAAAATCCCCGAGACTTCTTAACCTCTCTCCAAAAGAGTTTGGTATTTGCCTCGAAGTTCTCCGTCAGCTTCTCTTCTTCTTTCAATTTTATTCTTTCACGCTTCTCTTTCACTAAAGCTTTGGTTTCATTCTTGCAGAGGCGATACATTTCTTTCTTCATCTCTTTCATGCTGTCATTCTGATGCAAAGATGCAATATAATCCAGCCAGGCTTTTCTCTTTCTCTCTACGCTAGATTTAACATCCGCGTCCCACCATTCGTCTCCTTTCGTTGTTATATGCCTCTTTACGCATCCACATGCTTCTTTTGCGCTTTCCACTATACTTTCTTTCATATTATCCCAGTCATTATCCACATCTAAGTCGGAGAAGTCCGCTTTTGCAAGCCTTTCTTCGACTAGGCGCGCATACATACTCCTTACACTAACATCTTCCAATTTTTCACATCTTATTCTTTCAAGCTCCCCGAAATTGGTACGCTCTCGCCAGTGCCTCCACTTCTTGAAAAGACCCACAAACCGGCTTATCACCAGGTAGTGGTCCGTTCCAAGAGTGGGGCCTCTGTAGGCTCTTGTATCCATTATTGTGTTTCGGAGGCGACTATCTATTAAAATCAGATCAATCATACTTTTCTGTTCATTCATTCTCCATGTATACGTGTGGATATCCTTATGATGGAATAAGGTGTTCGACACAAGCAAGTTTCTTTCCATGCATACGTCTATGATTGGCTTACCAGCATCGTTCACTCTCTTGTCGCCATAGGGTCCAAGGACAGCCTCAAAGCCGTCTCGTTTGGTCCCCACCCAGCCATTAAGATCACCACACATAATTAGTCTTTCGTTCCCTTCAGCCAGATCCAGAATTTCTCTCACAGACTCCCAAAACTTCTCGAGTTCTTGGGGATCCGCTGAGCTTACGGGAGCATAAGCTGCGACCAGAAAAACTCGCGTGATCCCCAGTTTTAGACGGACCCAAAGAAGTCTCGGGTTCACCAGACAATAGTCTTTCACTCCAGACACAAAGCGGGATGAGAGTACGACGCCCACCCCCCCACTTGCACGCTTGTCCAGGTCCACGCCGGACCACAGAGCAAGCATGCCATCGGGGAGGTCATCGACGTCACACCCCTTCCGCTTTGTCTCTGTCAGACATAAGGCATCCAGGCTTCTCTCATTCATTATATCAATCATTTCGTCCATCTTATCTTTCATTCCACCTCTCACATTCCACGTGCCTATACGGCACTCTGCTCCTCTCGACCCGCCAGGTTTGGCGCTGCGTGAAGGGTGGCGGCCCCCTTCGCCGCATGCGCAAGAGTCCACACCGACGGGGGCGCATCGGTGAGCGTCGCCTGCGGGGGACGCCCTATCATGCACTACAGTCATGTGTCAATTCGGTCAGAATTGTGGCCCTCTGGGCCAGCGGGGATCGCGACGTGCACGCTTCTGACAAGACCAAAGGTTTTTTTTCTGACAAGAAAAAAAACCTTTGGTGTTGTATAATTGTAAATGTCCATAGACAACGGTAACCATAGTCGGTTACCGATAACCGACTCGGAAAAGAGTGCAGATGAGGCAAGTGGAACATGTACACTCTCTCACTCATCATGACTTGCATACTTTTTGTGCAATAGTATTGCTCCTTTTCAAAACAGTACACTTAACATGGCTGAAGTTTTATTGTAAATACAAGTATTGCTCAAACTGTTGGCAAATCGGTTCTCTCTAAAAAAATTACTTAGAAATTTATTGACTTGTAAACAATACAGTGTTCATACAATATTACTAAAATACAGAGAACATTTAGAACACTTGTTTTATATAATTCTAAAATGCTTATCATACATTTACATTCCAATATCATTTTCATATCAATACGAATTATTAAACATGCATGTCATGTTGGGAAAGTCAAAGCAAACGACAAAAGCTTAAATAAAAACATTACAATATCCTATTTCAAAATCCTTCCTTTTTAATAATTCTCATTAATATTAATACCTGACTGATTACACTATTTCCTTTAAGTACTTCCAATATTACAGGCTTTCCAATATCTTTACAGATTATTGTAATAATTTGCGTAATGAGCGAATATAATGAGCTGCGGCAGGAAACTGCGGTTTAGTGCAATGGACGTTGCGTTTTTAAACCCCGCTCATTTCCTGCGGTGCGTATGCGCAACTTAGAGCTTGTCAATGGACATTTAGATATTTAGAAAAAGAACTGTATTTGCGGTTAAAACGTATTACTCCACTTAACCATTAAACCATACTAATGGATTTCACTTATAATGATCACGGTTATAGCGACTATTTGGTTATTGCGGATATATTGTGATATTCGCCAGATCGGCGGTAGCACTAGCATGCCCAGTCAGAACTGGTACCATGGTATTGCCACGCCCCAGTTAGGGATGCCTACTAAAACTCCTGGATGTTCCGTCCTGGGCGTTATGCCAGAATATCTTCCCAACTCCGCGTTCCCTAACATCCATCCAAAAGACTGGCACAACTATATGTATATGAAAATGACCGAACTGAGCCATAGACCTTCGATCTGTCGTCACGATATTCATGATTCTGTTGCGCTCGCGAAATCGTCTTCGATCAAGTAAATCGCTAACGATTTCGACATACAGCATCGAATCGTCATAGCGATCGGTCTGAAACGACGAATCGCTCCGTATATAGGGGCCTTTATATATAACGTCGACGTCAGTGAATGAATGACCTTATAATTAATTTTTTTGACATTTTGAACATCTTCGCAATACCAACAGAATGAAGCCCCAGGTCACCTTGGCCACTTAGCTCCTGCGTATTACTTAAAACAATAAGCAATAAAAGATTTCTGAACTTTACGGCAGTGCTTTTCAACCTGTGGGTCGCGACCCCTGGGGGGGGGGGTCGCAGAGCCTTGCTCAGAGGCTCGTCGGCAAAACGGAAAAGTCAATTTAAGTTTATACTCCATACTTAGGTACTTTCTAAGCTCAGCAGCTTTCTGCAGAGTACAGGCCGTAATAATGCACGTAGGTAACAAAATAGGGAAAGACATAAACGTAGTCGATTCAATTACTAACTTTTTGTTTGTTTATGGCCCAAGGGGCTCGTCAAAAAGCAGGGAAAGACGTAAACGTTGTCATTTAAATTACTAACTTTTTGTCTATCTATGACCCAAGGCGATCGTCAAAATTAAGTAAAAAACGTATCCAAAAAGATTGAAAAGCACTGCTTCAAAGCAATCGAACACGGCGTGCGAAACAAAATATAATTAAACTTGATGAAGGGTTAATAAACTCATAAAAGGGCGATGCAATAAAAATACCCGCAACAGTTGCATACGGCAAAAAATCGCAGCGGCCAGATATCTCGTTTCGGTATCCGCTCGCGGGTTACGACATGAATTAGTCGCCGCGGGTTACGCCACCCCGACTTGTTTTTACTTGGCCAATATTTACGCAGTTTCGGCCTGTCACTTCAGTGTTAATTTTAGGACTGCACTACATTCAATCGAAGGATTTACAATGCTTAGTCAAATACAAAACTTATACAGATCGAGAGATCGTCACGTAAAGAAAAATAGCTCACACATCTATAGTTTTATTAGAACAAGGTAAAGTCTATGAGTTTGTGACGTTGTAGGGGATAATCTCTGGATCTACTAAACCGATTTTAAAAATTCTTTTACTGTTCAAAGCTACGTTAACAGGGAGTGCCATAGGCTATATAACGTGACGCTATATACGACGGGAGCGGGACAGAAGAAGAAACCGTGCCGAGCCGCTAGTTTGTAATATTTTAAATTTAGAAACGTACTGGGCTGCTAAGTTCTATAATATTACAAATAATATAAGCTTCAAGGAGGCAGTCATTAACGCGCCCTATAAGAGACCTTAAACGTAATTTTTATTATATATTTGAATTTCATGCATTATAATATGATCTAAAATCAGATAAAATAATATCCATCAATGGAATTAGAAGATTTTGTTACCCTTATTCGGCTGATTTCGGGCGCCGCCGGCGTGCATGTTCACCATTTTCATATAGTTTATGTCATAGAGTATTGACATATCATATAAGAGTTTGCGATAGTGACGAGTTTAGTGGTGAATTTAGTGAGAAGTTTAGTGGGCAGTTCAGTCAATGAGGGGTTTAGCGTGGTTTGAAACGAGGTCCAGAAGTAAGCTACGCGCGGCAAATTCGGAAGTGAACACCGCAGGAGCAGGAGGTGGTCTTCGCAATATCAGCGATGGTATTGTGAGTGAGACAACTTATCGTCGAGACAGTGCGTCGTTAGACGTGCGTGTGGAGGTGACCCTGCGAAGTGAAATCATGTACCTACTACTAAGTTAATAAAAGCGTTTGATTAAAGTCTGGTGTTGTATTCCAATCCTAAGTGCGTAGCCCCGCTCGCACGTAGCAATACATAGATAAAAAAAATGTAAAGTGTCTTCAGTCCTTAAAAACTACCTATGAAATAGGACTGGGCATGTGCGTTTAGAGTTACAATTATCATAACAACTCTAATAATGCACACCTGTGTTGCCAGCAAAGATATTTCCAATTTTTATTCAATAATTAAATATCCAATTTAATATTTTATGTATTTTAATTTCGTATATTAAGATATCTTATCGTCTTAAACTGAATGTTTTTTGACTATTAAAACGTCTTTATGGCGACGCCTAACTGATTTAACTACTGTTTAAATTAACAATAAATTAAACGTTTTAGTACCACAATATATTAATGGCGCGAAGTGTAATCTTTTATTATCAGTAATGAATCTAAATTAATTGAAGGGAAAAGCATATATCATATTACATATATTATTTATTAATATTTAATCAGAATTTGATTTAAGCATTTAACATTTTTTCCTATTAAGATAGATAGAAGATAACTCTTTATTATTTGTCGATACAACAGGACACCGGAAGGCTAGAGCTTGCCTCGCTCAAAGGATTACAGCCAGCCTTCTAGGTACAATGCTTAGCGACAGTGGTCTGGTGGGGCTGGACGGGCTTTAATATAGGTTTTTATTTTAATTTTTGATGTGAAACTTCTTTATTGGCGTTAGATAAAATTTATGAATGAATGAATGAATGTTCTTTATTGCATATATATACAATTATTACATATATGTATATACAATAGGAGGTCTTATCGCCGCCGGCGATATCTTCCAGACCACCTTTACACTGTTTGAAAATAATTTACTTATCATAGAACAAAAAAAAATTGAATTAAATTAAATGTCAAAATAATAAAAAAGATTAAATTAAATGTCAAAAAAATGTTTATCGTCACTTTTTTCGGTTACGCGACATCTTTTTCTTGCCCTTACACGGTCGACTCAACTGTGATAGGCGCTTTATTTATTTGACCAATTTCTGTAAAGTTGCATATAGTATATAGATCATTTTTCGAAAAATAGGGTCATAAAGAAGTTTCACTTCTTACGTGTGTATATCTAGTACACGCACACATTTTTACTATTGTATGTATACATACTAAAACTACGTTTTAACGGTTTTAATCGCGGTAATTTATTTGATTTTGGTTATTCCGACGTTACCAAGTGTACGTGTCCGAAGTGTACTAACGGAACACAAACCAACTTGACTGATAATTTATTTCCTTCCACCCATTTTAATATTACATTAAAAAAATAGAGCTAGGCATGTTTGCTGAAGAGTTTCTTGCGCCGCTTCTTCTCTTCAAGCCCAAGCTCCCATAGCGTAAATAATAACCATAAACAAAATTAAAACTATTACCGCGCTTGAAACCGTTAAAACGCAATTTCATTATGTATACAAGTCGCGAAAACTTAAGAAAATATTATTGTATGTATATTTTAAGTTTTATTTATAGGATATTTCAGTTTTTATTTTAACTTGAATAATGTTAATTATTGTCATTATTGCCACTTATGATTAATCAATTCAACGATGCGTTACTTTATTACACACCAATACAAAAATGAACTTAACGACTAAAATTATATCTAACTATTTACAACGGTCTTATCGCTAAAAAGCAATCTCTTTCAGACAACCCCAGGAATGAATTAAGATGACAATGACAAAAGTGGCATACGTAACATATAGTACGAACTACATAAAAAACATTACACACGCTACCATGTATTTGACACACACACGCATATTTTGTTTAATGTTAAAGTAAAATTAACAGTGTAGCCTTGGCGAAGTCTGTCATTGTAGAAGTATTATTTAGTATTGACAACAGAACCTTAATAATGTTCAAACTTATAATTTCAATTAATTATGGTCGAATTTCGACCAATGGCCGAATACTAGTAAAAAGAAAAATACATTTAATTATTTTTTTCCATTATGCTTACATTCAAATACAATACATTCACATTTGAACTGTGGCACAGAAACCTCATGGGTTTATTCGTGCCGCAGGGAGTCGTGTACACAATATTTTTATTTTAATAAATAGGAGCAGAGGCGAGTAGGGGTTATCATCATTCTAGTGTTTAATTCCGATTTAATAATAAAGCGGAGGGGTATCATCATTCTAGTATATGGTTCTCATTTTAGTCCCAGGACTGCACATGTGGGCATGATGATCCGCTTTGGGAATCAGTATAAAATCTTTTAAGATTATACTTAAGGGCCAAAGGGCTGGCCTATATTTAGGGCAACGAATAAGCGTTGCCATACAACGAGGGAATGCGGCCAGCATTTTGGGAACGATCCCCACCGACAGCGATTTGGACTACATTTTTTACTTGTAAATATGTTTATAGTAGTTTTTAATTTTATAGTTTAGTTTTTTTTTAGTTTAATTTATTTAATAATTATTATAGCAAGTCATAAAATTTTGACTGCCCATAGCTGCCAATATATTACTTCAATGTTTTCTAATTTTTACTTCAAAAAGCTTTTGGAATGTTCATCAACACAGAAGAATCATTAATGACAATACGATTTAAAGACATAGTAGTAATAACATTTTGTTAAATGTTACTAGTATTTAACAAAATGTTGTTACTACTCCGTTACCCATGACTGTTAACACAAATATACTTCCTTTATCTCTTTAAGTGTCTACACAAGTAGCATAACATCTTAAATAAGCAAATAAATCCGCAGGCACATTTCGCATGGCGCCAGTTTTATTAGATTTCGTGGAGAACGTATTAGCATAGTCGGTATAAATCACAAATTTACACCTATTTGACAGAATTTTAATGTTGCATTGGCTGGTAACATTTTATGACATACTAGCGGTCCTAGTAGATGTTGCCATGCCTTGAAAAAAGTTAGATCCCATTTATTTAAATTAAATACAGCCTATGATACTTAGGGATAATGTAGCATTCTAATGTGAAAGAATTTTTAAATTCGATTTAGTGATTTTGAATTGTTTCGATACAAATATATGAAAATAAAAAACTTTCCTATTTATAATATTATATTATTAGAAGTATAGATACGTGATATTTTTAAGTTGTGTTCAGCATCATCATCGTCATTATCCTATTGAAGCCCACTGATAGACGTAGGCATTGTCCAAAACGTGCCACTGAGCCCGAGCTTCGGTGTCTACTGTCGGGGTAGTTATATAATTTTCATTACGAAAGTATTGTCAAGGAATCTAAAAAAACAATTTATATTAGGCAACCCTCAGTGAGATTTATATCTGAGTGCCGCTTTGCTCTTGTAACACAGAGGGTTGGGTCCTGATGTCATGAGTCTCTACAAAATACTATGAAAACGACTCAATGACTCTTCAGGTGATCAGAGGGCTGGTACTTACCTCAAGCTTCGGATCAGTATGGCGATCCAGCGAGGAAACGTAGCCAGCCTTCTGGACACCTTACCCACAAATGACGGTGAGCTAGGCTCAGTATTCTACTTCTCCTATTATATTAATTCACTCTGTAATTCTACTTATAGTCTTAAAGGACTATGGGTAGAATACAATATAACTAAGTTAAACTTTCTTATATTGTATTAGTTTATAAAGTCATTTTAATTATATTAGTTGAGATTATTTAATTTAAATTTGTACATAAATAATACTTTACAACAGGGATTCTCAAAGTGGTCGATATCGACCCCTGGGAGTCGCACAGACAGATGGGCGAATACCCACATCGTTTTTAGAATTGTTCCGTTTGTGCCAAAAACTATCAAAATCACATTAAAATATCTATTTTCTCTTAGTAAAATAAAAGGTAAAAGAAACTGCTTTGATAACATTCTAAAATTTTCTAGCATAACAGTGTTAACGACATGCAAAATATTTACGTCACAACGTCCCTTTGAAATTTCGCCATAGTAATAAGCACTAACAACGGCCACCAATAAATAGGTGAAAACACCGTTACACAGTCCCTTGGCCATAAAACATAATTGTCATTTGCCTACCGTCATTCCCTTGACACCCATTGTGCCAACAATCAATTATATAAGCCATAAGGCGAAATGCATATGCAGCGGCTGAACCGCTTGCCGCCGAAGTCACACGCGCGTTGAAATATCCCAAAAGGTCCCTATAACTGGTATCCTGTCTCATGTTTTTAATATTAATTTAATCTGTGATCTGTACGCAATGTAATGATTATAAAATATTTTTTTTTTAATTTACAGAAGCGACATTCCGATGGGTCATATGATGGACAATAAAGTGCTGCCAATGCGATGTTAAACTTGAAGATTTCTATAAAAAATTGTTGATGTCCCTCTTATCACCCACAAAACATTTGCAGATCTGTTTTTGATGTGAAACTTCTTCACAATCGTAGTGAGTTTAAACTTGATGTACCGAAAAAGCTACACTAAAAAGAGATAAATACATAAATCTATAGGACTAAGCCTACGAAAGAATGAGATACGAGTTTTACATTGTCTAGCACAGTTGAGAGATAAGACTGATGATATATGTGATTATATTCTCTGAAGTTTCACTTCTATTGCGTATGAACTGCACACACATAAATTATTTTCTTCAATTTGATACACTTAGGAAACATCTATAATTAAGAACAAGGAGGAGTTGGCGCAAAATATAAAAAATAATAGAACTATACAGCCTCACGTAGTCTTTATTAGGTGAGTCCTTCCAAGTACAATAGAGAGGATGATAGAAATCCTATAATCAACATTAGTTATCAACATCTTGCCGACCTCGAAGGATTTTTATTATAATTTTCTTGAAAAATGTCACATTGTAGTACTGCGAGTAAACCTGGGAAATCGTTCCAGGTCGTATTGTTGTCACCACGCCCACAGCTTTTACAAAGCTTATAATCTGTCGAAGGCCGCAGTTATGGCGTTTGAACAGCTGAATATAACTTAAGCCTAAGCCCTGTACAGTTATTCTCTTACACCATTTTCATTCATATATTTTATGAATCACACAATGTTGCCCTGCCATGTGGCAAGTGCAAAAGTACATGTTTATGACGTCATAAACCTTTTAAGCTAACTTACTTGAGAAAGTTCTTTTACAGGTGTGATTGCATAATACAAAAATAAACTTTTAAATTTTTCGAAAATCCCTTTTTTTATATAAATCACTTTTACCTTGCTACCTACATTCCTAAAAATCTCATAGTTTTATCTAGAATATATGCTGATTCGGATGAGTGAGGATTTTTGAACATATAGTTTTTTTTAGGAAGTACTCAAAACATTTAGCCATTTAACAAATTTTGCACTAGATTAGACATCTACCGACGTTACACTAGATTAGAACACTTGTCTTATCTAGTGAAAATTCGATAAATTGCAATCAAAGGATCTCATTCAAACCGATTTTCTTTGAAAGTAATTTTTAAGTTCGTAGACTATCTTGATTTTTTTGATTATCTATGTCATAGTTCAAAAACGAGGCCCTTTTTAACCACCTTGATAGCGAATATCTACCTGCTTCTTGATTGAAATAAAAGTATCAACAAAACGCATCATAAACAGCTTGTACATAATATTTAGTAATTAATCTTTATATCTTCTAACATTCGGTTAAGAAGGAAATTAAACCAATGAGGTGTCTTTGGGACACCTGGTTGAAACAAAGTTCCCGAACACCATCGAAAAGTATGAAAAAAACTGTATATATACACAGTCAAACAAATTGTATTAAATATAGTAGTAACTCTGTAAACCTTCTGAATATAACCAAAGAAAGCCGAAGAGAAGAGTCTTTCGGCGTGCGAGAGCGCTGTGTGCGATGATGTATACTTGTACTATCTTCTTACACGACTTTAACTATAGCAAGAAGTCGAAAAAGTCTTAAAACACTTTTTTCGGTCTCGCTCCCACTCGCTCAAAGTGTGTAACGCGCGATAAGGACCTTTGTTCCAATAAATGAAATCACCGTTATTTAATTGGCCATTATCAGACTACCGCAACGCAACTGAGAAAAGGTTCTGCTGACGCGTAAGCAGTACGTAAAGAATGAATTCATATTAGAGCCCATTTACAATCCTGCATGGCAAGCCGCCTAGTTGACCCCGGAATGCAGGATTATAAATATTGTTGCAGCCTGCAGTACATTGCGTCCAGCAACACCAAGTAGAATGCCTCTTCAGGATAGTGATTGAGCCTCTTAAGAAAGCAAATCTATGAGAGAAATAAGACTCCGTGAAATTCGATACCTCAGTAGAGATACCCAGAGTTATTAGAAGAGCCAATATCCTTTGTCATCTATGCATGGCAACGACCGGCTGAGCTATTATCTTCTAACCGCCCCGCTAATGTCAAAGAAGCGGTATTAGCATACCCGTCCATCAAGGAGTTGCAAGTGGCGTATGCGCAGGAATAATAATATTCGGTAAACTTCGGGATCGATCGGGCAAGTCCGGGCTGTGATTTTAAAGCTGATTTACATTGATCCAGCTATTGACTTCAAATTCGTAAGAAGCCAGGGCTGACTTCGTGTAAACTAATTTGAAGTCAGTCAGCACAACTAAGTCGTGCAACCCTCAGTAAGAGTTATATGTTTGTGCCGTTTGCTGTCGAGACGCTTGGACCGTGGGGTCCTGAGGCCATGAGCCTCTGCCAAAATTTATCAAAACGACTCATCGACTCTTCAGGTGATCAGAGGGCTGGTGCCTACCTCGGCCAACGGATCAGTATGGCGATCCAGCGAGGAAACGTAGTCAGCCTTCTGGGCACCTTACCCATAGAAGACGGTGATCTGGGCTCAGTATTCTACTTATAGTCTTGAGGGACTATGGGTAGAATACAATACAAATAAGTTAAGTTTTCTTACATTGTATTCAATAGTATGTAATTTATATCATAATTTTTATGTTAGTGCTATTTGCTCTGATTGAATGTTATTTATTTCTGTATAGTGACAACACTTATGACATTGACAATTACTTTCATAATTACACTAAGTCATTCTTTATGTTATGTCGAAAATACTATCCGAATGATTCACTGTTGACTTGATTTACACTGGTCAATGAACATTTTACGTACGTAAGCTACTAATATGCCGCTATAAATTATTCATTATTTTCGCTGAAATTTCGATTGATTTTCAGCGTCATATGTTACGACTTTTCTGTAAGTGTTATTGGTGCCCTGGAAGATGGGAAGACCATTAGTGTTCCGCAAGGGGACCTAAAACTCCGCAAATATGGATCCGTTGGCAGCGGACAGATATTTCGTGGCTTATGGTATCGCCATTTTTGGGGCCATATGGTCCAGATACTCACCGCTTTTATCTAGACCTATCTACACGGTTGAAAGAAGTCTCGACCAAAAGACTGGCCTGTATTTTTAGGTAACAAACAAGCGTTGTCATCCAAAGTGGTAATGCGGCCAGCGTTTTGGAAACGTTCCGAAATAACGGTGATTTGGGGTCTATTTATAAAGCTTTAGGGAATCAATTAATTTTATTATTTTGATGTCAACAAATAAACATTTTGACTCGTTTAAGTCACATAAATAACTGCTAAAAATACTATCAAATACGTAAAAGACCGGTCCATTTAAGACGACATGCGTATGTCAAATATGTACAATAACCGCTTCCTTCCATTCTATCCGCTTTTAGCACATTTAATACGCTCGTAAAATTAAGTATCTGTGAAACGCCGGTTGAAAACGTAACCGCCGTATATAGAAGTTGAAAATAGTAAACCACGCCGCGTTTGAAACATTACAAATTGTTTGAAAACCAACAAAGTCATAAACTTAAACGACAGGTTACTGACACCGCCATAACTTATAATTTAAAGGTCTTGCACATTTATACGCTTAGACAATGAATAATAAAATCACAAACACTAGTAAATGTAATATAATGAATAGTGTGGAATGCATCACCAATTGTATTTGTAACTCCAAATCAAGATCTTTTGGGTGTTTCTTGGTTATTTGATATTGACTCCCAATTTTGACGTCATATTCTTGTCTTGTGAGAAATACGTCAGGAAATTATAATCTGACATCCAGCACACGACTTTTTTGTGGACTTGTGTATTTATTCTTCATTATGATATGATTATAGGTCGCTCTCTCTGCGAAAGATCGCCGGCAGCGACTGGATGAGGAAGACGGGAGACCGGGAATGTGGTACAAACTTGAATGAATGAATGAATTAATTAATGTTCTTTATTGCATATATATATATACAAGTTACATATAACTTGTGCAAACAGTGCACAGAGAAAGGCTGGAAAAGAAGTACAAGAACAACGAGAAGTAAGAATAATGGTGTATACACAATTACGTAAACAGTAAGTACAAGAATATCTCTATATAAACAAATCTCTAATGCCCGAGTTACACGAGGCCAGTTTTTCAAGCTACTCTAACAAGCTAGTGCTAGTAAGTTAGCAAGCTAACTCTGACTACGTGTATACAGAACTAGCTTCATTTCTAGACTAGTAAACTAGTGAGATAACTATTTAGTTAGCGTCTCAAACTAGGACAGTTTAATAGGTTGGGGTTCTATTTTTGAGGGCCCCCTAACATTGCTTTTAATATCCTGGCTTGTGTGCTGGCCTTATGTGGTCGGTGAAGCTAGTCATAGAGTATATTGTATACATAAAGAATTGAATTTGATACCGATTGGCTAGTGAGCGGTGACTACGCGTCAGGTTTTTATAATAAAAGTGACTGAACTTCCTATAACTAATGCACAACGAAAGAAAATCTAAAGTGCTCTCCAATTTTATTTTTGCTGGTAGCGCTTATGTCATAATTATTTCCATTCGTCGTATTTTTGGCGTCACAAGACTCAACAGAATATCAAACAGATTGAATGACATTCGTAGAATACTATTGTATTCACTTAGATCTTCATTGCATAATTCTTCTAAAAGCAACACAGATCTACTTTCACTCCTTAAAATTCATAGTCTAGCCATACCCGTTTTTTAAAGACTTTTTACGATAGATAATTCGTCTAATGCGAATAAACACAGTTTTCGAAGTAACTGTTTCAACCAAATTGTGTGTTTTTTTTTAAAGAATGCAGCTCTTTTTATTTCACAGACATGTTGTTACTTTTACTCACTGCAATGATACTAGCGTTAAATTTCCTACCATCATGTACACAGCAATGCTCATTGCCAGGTCAGCAAAGCAAGCCAGGATAGTATACCGAGGTTCTAGCCTGGTATTCTAGCTTGTAAAACTAGCCTCGTGTATTCAAGGCATTAGGGATTGCTGACAAGATATTTCTAACTCGTATGATATATCAATGTATGAAATACGATAAACATCCGTAGTGCAACGTGTAAACGGGTATAATCCTTAACCTAACATGACCTGCAAATTTGACCTGTCACGTACACCTTATCGCTTCGTCTCAGGGCTGACGCGCGATCGCTAGGGGCTATCGCTGAGATGCGCGTGCGCACCGCTAATTGCGGCCAAGAAGCACGACTGAGCTCTACGTTTCTGGGTTGATCTCAAGAATATCAAGGTCATTCTTACATTGTAAGTAAGAACACCAAATTTCAACTTTAATTATTATTTTTAATGCAGGAGTTCAGCAGACAGGTAGACGGCACACTTGATGGATAGCGGTTACCATCACCCATGGACATTTGCAACACCAAACGTGGTACAAATGCGCTGCTACTGTCTTAAGGGAGTCTTAGTCCTAGTCACTAATACCGGAACACAACTCAAGGTTGTTATGGCGGCATACTCTAGACCAGGGGTGGTCACCATCCAGTCGAGCAAATGCCCTACCACCTGTGGGTTGTTTTGTCGCCTCTTACGACAGGCCACCCGGCCGCAGGCAATTGTATTTTTCTCCGTTCCTGCACGGATAAAAAGATTCTTGGGTCAATATTTAACACAGTTAAATATAATATTTTTAAAATTTTTCGCGACTAATACAATACTTTATCCGTATGGCCACTAATGCCAGGTTCCAGTCTCGCTTAGAGAGCAGCAGCACATTAGTAGTACCTTTAGTATTTTCTTAAATTTTCGCGACTTGTACACATAACAAAACGTTTAAACTTAGTTTTATTAAGTACCTTTAGTGTGAATGTGAGTGAGTTCATAGGCGATGGTAACCACTTTCCATCACAGTTGAGCCGTCCGCCTGCCTGCTGTACTCCAGCAATAAAAAAAACCTTTTTGAAATGAAAATGTTTTAATTAAGAGTAAATAGCACGGTAATTAATTAGACTTGCAAGGTAGTAATTTTGCTTTTATTTCACTGTTAAGTATAAATATGTAGGTGGTATCATTAATATTAGGCAATTCTATAATTATTATCAAATAATATAGGTGCAGTAAATTGAACTAGTGGTCGCCCGTGGCCGAAATTCGACCATAACAATTAATGTCAAAGATTACTATACTATTACATACTAATACTATTATACTTCTATAGTCAGATTTCGCCAAGGCTACACTCATAGTTTACCTTTAACAGTAAACAAAAGAGTATATATGCGTGTGTGTCAAATACATGGCAGTGTGTGTAACGTTTTTTTATTGATTGATGTATTTTTTTATGCATCATTTTAAAAAATATTAGCATTTATCACTTTTCTCTATATAAACTATAAGTGTGCGAAATTTCACATACCTCCGTCCAAGCATTTTCGTAAAAAGACCCCTTTCTTTGTTTTGGCCACAAAGTTTTTGCTTCACGTATTAATATACAGCGTGTTTCAGACCTTACGACAATAAATCAGACCACGTTTTCTTCATGACGTACTCTGCCAAATACAAAAATGAATCAAGGTAACTTCTTTGTTTAGCACAGACCTCATTTTTCATTTTAGAATATTAGAACAACATGTATCAGTTATTGTGTCTAAATCGGTAGGTTAGTGACCAATGTATCATGTTTCCAGCTCGTCTCTTCATCATTAACGCGAAGTTGTTCATTCTTACGCTCTCGCTCGCGAACCAATATTTACAAGATGTTCGGTTTTTATTCCTTTTATCGTAATTAATTTGTTCGGAATTTCACAATTTTATTTTTGACATTACGGTTGATTTAATGTACCAAAAAATTGTATGGAGTACGACCGCTAAAGTTAAATAACTTAACAGTATATTACAAGGCTAAACTCTGTATGTTGTTTTATATAAAATCCAATCTGTAACTCTTTAAGGCATTACCAATAGATCAATGACCAACCTGTCAGAAGTAAAATAAACCGTTGGACGCAGTATATTACACATAATGTAAAGTACGAGTAAGATTTTTATTTCGACGTTTCAATCGCTTTTCAGTAACCGTTATCACGGAAGACAAGGTTGTCAGGTTAACCGTTAAAATGTACCTTTAATTACTATTTGTGTTTTCTATAAAGCTTTGCATGGCAACCCTGTGTTATTAAGGATAACGGTGGCATTCGACCGAACAGTGATAAGCGGACTGTACGTGCATTGTGCCGTTTATATGCGTGTCCATGCGAGTACCTACATATAAATAATTGCATTCCGATACAGTTTGCTGGGCATGTGGATTAAGCAGAACACGCTACTACGTTCCAAACGTTGTAGTAACTAGTAGTCGCGTAGTGGTCGAAATTCGACCACAATTAATTTACATTATAAGTTTGAATATTATTAAGGTTCTGTTTTCAAAGTCTATAACTTCTATAATCAGAGATTTCGCCAAGGCTACACTGTTAATTTGACTTTAACAAAAAACAAAAGAGTGTGTGTCAAATACATGGAGTGTGTGTAATGTTTTTTTTATTGAATTTAATGTATTTTTTATGCATAATTTTTAAAAAATATTAGCTTTCTGCACTCCTTCCTATACAAACTATAAGTGTGCGAAACTTCATACTCCACCGTCCGCGCAATTTTCGTTAAAAAGAATACAAAGTTTTTGCTTCATTTTTGGTTCACGTATTATATATAGATTAGTTATTGTAGTACTTCGCGTTGTCAATACGCTTTGTTTCTGTATGAAAAAGATAATATTGTAAATTTATTCGTAATAGCATTAATCCGAGAGCTTACATTTTAAAGATATCCTACACTAAGTATAAATAATAGCAAATAGTAGTCGTTTTTCTATTTGAAAAAAGAAGAAAGAAAGAAAAATATTTACTGTCGGAAAATAATGCACACATAAAACACAAGAATTTTAGTTCAGTGTTTTAGTTTTTATCATAGTATAATTTATTTTTTTATATTGCATTTTTCATAAACAAAGTGTACAAAGTATGTACAATAGTCAGCGTTTTGCAAATAAACAACTGCAGCCTAACGATACACAACACATTTATATATTTACAGTAATTAAATCAGTGTCATTACAGCGCTCGTTGGGTTTGGTATTTCGTACATTTTACCCTTCCCTCCTATACTAAAACTGTACACACACTACAGTTTTTTGGTCCTTCGAGCCGGATCTATTACAGTTTTTGGTCCTTCGAGCCGGATAGATTACAGTTTTTTTGGTCTTTCGAGCCGGATTTATTACACAAAGAAACATGGTTTTTACTAGATACAGACAAGCAAGCTAGTGTAGCTAACTCGCAATACGATAAAAATTTGGAACATATTAACATGATTCAGGCAAGTTTTCAAATATAAGAAATATTTTTTGTGAATCATAAATAATACCAGCCATAAATTTTAACAATAATTTATGGCTGGTGTATGAGATATATGTATATCTTGCCGGTCATTCATTTACCTTATTGTCTGTTCAAATTTGACAAAAGCTGACAAGTAATGCCCATATTCAACCGATGGTAGGGCAATGAATGAATAGTAAGATACAGAAACCGGCCATTAGGTAGCTTCTTAAGGATAATAGTATATTAACAGAAAAAAATATAAGCAGTTGATTTTCTGTTAAGCATAAAACGTAAGTATAGTCCTTGTGTTTCAATAGAACTAATGGCACGAAACGAACAAGCCATTTCTAATTTACCTTTAGAAAACAAGCGACTTCCATTACGCTAAATAATACCCATTTCTCCGACTGGCATTAGTGTAATATCAATGTTAGTTGGATTATAGCTGCCGAGACCGGTTGCGCGTACGCAACACAGGGAAGTGTTCGACGACACCGGAATTCCCAGTTTTAAAAACAACAAAAACACTCACACTTTTCTCGCTTGGATCAAGAGATGGAAGACTAGTATCATGGGGCAAAGTACAATGCTCTTCAACAAAAACGCAAGAAACTGTTCAAGAGGTATCAGTAAACAACTTTAAAGGATTATTACAGCAACTGTACTATTAGCATCCTAGCCGGAACGCATATTGTTATAATTACCGTGTGCTAATAACGGTGAAAGAAAACATTGTTATGAAACCTGCACAGCGAGATAACCGATGTGTCAAACCTGCCAAGCCGCCTTGGACAAGCGTGGCGGGTACACTGTCTGTTTCCCTATAGTGGGAGGACCAAACCCAGCAGCGGGTCGTGTATGGTTGTTATTATTATTTAATGTATGTCTTTCAAGACCATGGGCCATAAAAATGGCCCGGACTTTCGGAGGGCTTGCGTGGGACCAAAGCAAGGCCAACACACAGAGGCCCCTTGACAAATTTAGTGTAATTGTGGCGTGACACTGACCGGCGATTATCCCTGTCTACACCATATAATAATGCACATAATACGCACCATATAATACGCACCGCAAAGGAGTGGAATACACTGCCGGAGTCTGTTTTTCCCGAAACCTACAACCTGGGTGTCTTCAAGTCTCGTGTGAACCTTACCTTCTAGGTAAGCGTGCTCGATCTTAGACCATATCTCCGCTCAAATCGTGCGAGATAATGGTCAAACGCGAACCTATACGTGATAAAAAAAAATGCACCAAAGACAAGCCCCGGCCAGTGTAGGACTATTGTGGGAAATGAGAACATAAAGTACCGGGCTATTGGGGTGAACTGCTAGTGGTACTAGGGGTCTGGGAATATGCGGAGTGCCCGTCGCAATGTTCGGGAAACATGGAAAAATGAGCAGGCGGTGACTCGCCACTCCCTGCAGGCCCCAAAAAATCCCATAGAAGACAGGGGCAATATGGGTGTGAGTGGCTAAGAGGTGTAGAGGGGTGGGCAGTAGGTTTAATGAAGCTACTTCTGACGTGATGCCATTTGTCATTTCCACCCCTGGAGGTTGAGTTTTAGTGTTAGCTATCCACTCCGTGCCCGATGGCTAAGGCAAGCACGGAGATGGGGGCCTTGACTAGGCCCCGGAACTATTAATATTATATTACAAATTACTGTGTCAAATTTGTCATTTCGTATCGTGAGAAACAAAATGTGACAAAGCTCTCGTGTTTTCTTAAATCGTGATGTCTTGAGGCCCTTGTGGGAATGCGAAGAGCTTCATAGTCACAAGCAACTCGCTACAACACGTTCCTTGCACCACCCGCCATAGTGATTTGTCTACGCGTGTGCGCATTAATTATTGGCACGACAGAGACAGATGCCTGCTAATGACGGCTCTCGCCCGCCAAAGGGCCATGGCGTGATGATGGCTTGCATTGTGATACCTTTGAAAGGCTTCATAAGACCAAAGACTGGTTTCCACTTCGGAACAATTTATTTATATTTCTGAGTGTCGTGATATAACTTGCCGATTTACAATGTAATCGGTTTCTTACTTTCGCTTTTTAACAGAGCTGTTATTTTAAACTATATGTTATCTGCGACTTTGCCAGCAATGATTTTTGTTTTGTTTTACTTTCTTCTATGAGTAATTTTATCTGACGCTATCAAAATCGGCCCTTAATAGTGTTCTATCTCTTTGTAGGCAACTGGGACTCGCCCTGGGGTTCGCTTGTACAGACTTATTAAACCGATATAGTTAGTTGTGATTTAAAACTCACTAATGGTCGCCCGTGGTCGAAATTCGTCCATAATAATAATATAGTAATATAATTAGAATATGCCGCCATAACAACCTTGTGTTGTGTTCCGGCTTAAGAGATCAGGTTCCAGTATCCGTTAAGAGAGCAGCAGCCCATTTGTAGCTTTGGTGTTGCTAATGTCCATAGGCGATGGTAACCGCTTTGCATCAAGTGGGCCGTCTGCCAGTCTGCTAAACTCCTGCCATAGAAAAAATTATGTCAAAGACTTCTATAATCACAGATTTCGCCAAGACTAGACTGTTAATTTAACTTTAATATACATACGTATGTGTCAAATACGTGGTAGTGTGTGTAATGTTTTCTTTATCTATATAATTTATTTTCTTAAGCATAATTTAATAAAAATATTAGCATTTGTCACTTCTTCTCTATGTAAACTATAAGTATGCGAAATTACATACTCCTCCATCCGCGAAATTTGTAAAAAGGCGTACAAAGTTTTTGCTTCACGTATTAACATAATGACTAGTATTTAAAACTACATACTAATGTTAGAGGGCATTATTCCCGAAACACAGGCTTCATGCCTGGCTCGGGATTTAAGGACTTCAATAAATTACTGTGTCATATTTTTCTGCCTACCCTATTAGTACAGTAATTTAGTATAGGGTTGAGAATTTCAAAATTTATGTTTACTTTAGCCTTAAATGTATTTTGTATTCCGCTGTAACCGAAAGTTGCCAAAGTCAACTGTAATTTACATGGTGAATCCTAGTTATGGGACTTTGATAGCTGATGGACGGCTCAAAAGTATTATTTTTGTTTTTCTCCATTGTTATCTAAAGTGGCTATGAATAAATGATTTTTTTTTCTGCAATGAAGATTTATTTATTACTAGCTGACCCTGCAAACGTCGTGTATCATCAAAATTAATAAATATAAAACGTTGATTTCTGGACGACGGGACGAACATCAAATGTTTGACATTGGAAAGCAAAAAAATGAAAAACTTCACTTTTAAATTTAATTTGATTTCTGAACGACTGGACGAACATCAAATAATTGACAGGTAGGAATAGCTTCTAAGGGAAAGCGAAATTGTTGTTTTTACTATGTTCCAAGTAGTTTTTTCATATTTACTCACCTTGTAAACCTTCTCTGGACTTGCAAAATAATTCTAACAAAATTAGTCAAATCAGTTCAGCCGTCCTCGAGTTTCAGCGAGAAACTAACGAACAGCAGTTGAGTTTTATATATATATAGATTATTATAATTGTGTTCTTGAACTTATTAAATTGCAAATCCAAACGAGCCTCGAGCCTCAGCCAAACTAAAAATTAGTCTCATCGTATTTGCACCAAAAGTGCCGCCAGTCGTTTAACGTTGTCTTTTACATAATCTTTAAGTTCCTTATTGCACCATCGGTCAATTAACAAATAATTATGTAAAACTGATTGGTTTTACTCCGACTAATGCATGCCAATTAAAATCGACCACGCCTCGTATAGATTTGATTAAAAATAATCCACTTTAACATCTCCATTTTAGTAAGTGTGGATTGTATTAATATGCATTAGGCATTAGTAATTAGGAGTAGCACGTGAGTGCTAATTGCCACTTATATTTTGGAGGCAATGAGTTTATTGGAGCATTTAAGATGATGACTGCTACTGTCTTCGCTATAGAGGACATGAATCTTGTTAAGCATTTTGTTCAGATTTCGACTTTCCAGAAATTATTAGAAATACTTAAAAACTGTTATTATAATATCCGTGCAGGAACGTAACAAGAACACAATTTCCTTCGGCCTGGTACCTGGTACCACCCCTGGTTTGGACTATGCCGCCATAACAACCTTGAGTAGTGTTCCGGCATTAGCGACCAGGTTCTAGTCTACCTTAAGAGAGCAGCAGCGCGTATGTAACGCCTTTGGTGTGGCAAATGTCTAGCGATGGTAACCGTTTTCCTTCAGGTGGGACGTCTATCTTTCTGCTGCATGCATGCAAAAAATAATACTAAACTGTAGTATAAACATAAATAGACATAAATGACCAGTTTTTCGTTTTTTTTTTCAGTTTGTATTTATCTCATAAACCCCGAAATGGTTCAACGAATTACAATGAAAATTTTCATGAATTTTCGTATTAAAACAAATAATTTGTATTTAATTACAATTAAATTAGTTTTAATTTGGTTAATCCACCAAATGTTATTTAATTTTCTTTTAATCTCCTTCGACACCGGGTTGCCTGGAAGAAATCGCTATAAGCAATAAGGTCGCCCATGGTTCTAATGGAAATGTATTCATATTTATTTGTCTAGGTAAGTTATGGAGAACAATAAAGCGTTCTCATTCATTCATTCGAGGTATCAAAAAGAAATGTACAAATAAAATCTCGTTTCCTTTCATTTTATTTCATCGCTAAGATATTTTTTTACAAACCTTGGATAAGCTCTTAAATAGATAGACAGTTGGCAACATTACCTCATTGGATCTCATAAATATATATATCTTAAATAGTCAAGTTCTGCACAGCTTTAAAGCAATAGACCACCAAGTCGTTGCCCACGCAACTCTGACAACGAGTAGTGCTTGGAACGTGACGATGCACAATCATACCGAGGATTGCAATGCGCAGTCCGGTACGATTTGTTTAACTTGTCAATTGAAGGGCATACTTCAGAGGCTTTGTGCACAGATACGGTTATGCAGTAGAAATGTAAGCGAATGACAGGAAATACCTAATAAGGGTACGTGCACACCGAGTTGCAGTGCAAATACTGCGCGCAGCGAAGCTCTCTTGTGTCTACAAAGTTATACACCGAGGATCATGCCATACAATTACGCGGATTTCTTTGATTGACAAAAATAGCTAGATTCATTTCTGGTTCCGGATAATTTGGCGCGTATAGTGTTTGAATAGGTAAATAGTACTGTTTTAGTCCTTTTCTAATGATTTAAGAGCTACATACAAAAATAAAATTATAAACAAACGCTTTATGAAACTACAAATTAGATAATGAAAAATCGATTCTACAGCAAAGATGTCACATGATGCTGATGATTTATGAACTAGTTGAGAATTTAATTAAAATAGACGTCCGCCTCGCTCGGATATCAAGCAAGAAGTGCAGATTCGCAAACAGGATTGTTGTTCCCTCCTATTATAATCGATCGCACTGCCACCACGTCGATCACACAACTACAATAGTGTCACAAAAATACTACCGTCTTTCTTGCAAATTATTATTTGCAACATATTGGTTATGGTGTAAATGTTAGAAAATTAATATTCAAATGCATAGGTATAATTGTCTTCTGTTCAGTTCCTTCGGTATAAATTGATTTTAATACAAATTATTAAATAAGCAATTGACTTGTGACTGGAAATGAATACAAAATTTATTACATCTCATAAAATATCAGAGGACTTAATAAATTCGGTACGTATAATAAAAGATAGTATGTGAAATCAAAACAGTAGTCGTATATGAAACAAACAAGTTGACAAAGACATGCTTATGTAAAACAACAGAACGTTGTATTAAACGAAATTGCAACATGCTATCTGCAACCGTCATTTCAGATATCATATATCAACGTTATGTATAATTATCGACGATAAATAACCGGATTAATTGATAATAATAGCGCAACATCCTTGTAAAATGAATATTTATTATGGAGCAAATGAATTATTCAGTTCATATTGCGACAGAACGAATCAGAGCTAATACCAATCTAAGACTACAGTATGTTATGTGGTTTGATTATAATAATAGTAGCCCCGTCCCACTGCTAGAGCTTCGCTATTTTTAAAGAGCGGATGCGGCAGAATACAGCGGTATCATACTTTGTATACTGACATCATTTAACCCTTTAGAGCAGTGTTTTTCAACCTGTGGGTGTCGACCCTCAGGGGGGTCGCAGAGCCTTGCTTGGACCCCCCCGCCGGTAAAAGGGAAAAAGATATTTAAATTTATACATCGTAATTACACGTAAAAGTCAATGTACGTGTACATGTCAAAGAAGCAAGTGAGGTGTGTAAGAATAAGCCTGAATGGCGTTCTGTTGTTCGTGCCTACCCCGCAAGGGACCTAGCGGGAAGTTATGTATGTATGTACATCGTAGTTAGGTACTTCCAAGGTTCAGCAGCTTTTTGTAGAGTATAGGTCCTAATAATGAATATAGGTAACAAATAAATAAATAAACGTAGTCTTTAAAATTACTAACTTTTTATCTGTCTATGACCTAAGGGGTCGCCTACATTTTTCAACCTATAAAAGGGTCGCGTATTCAAAAAGATTGAAAACCACTGCACAAAGTTAATATTATTTTTCGACAAAGCTGCCCGCTGCCATCAAAACTGCCGCGCTAAAACCAAGAGAATTACATCGTCTCTTTCACTCGAACACACATTCTATTTAGTTAGAGGGAGAAAGCATCACTTCAACGTTCGTTTCAGTTGTCTGTATTTGACCACAAATTTGTGCTACTTCCCAATTTGCCGTGATTAACACTCGAAAACAAATTTGTGGTGGTTAACTTGTTTTGATTCTAATCTAGCGAAAAAGTAGTTTCATTGGCAGCATTAATTGATATTATTTGTCATTGGAATATGATGATACTTAAACTTATGTATATATTTAGTATTCATCTATAAAATATATATCTAATGTATGTATACATATAATTTCTGAATTTATTACTGAAATGTAAGTAGTCGTAAAATAAATAAATAAAAAAATAAAAAAGCCTTTATTCTACCGTCATATTATAAACATAATTAAATTCATAAATTGTTACATAATTATTTTTTCTTTTTAAAATGTCAAATTAATAAAATCAATAAAATCTATGTCCTTTTACTAAAAAAATAAAATAATACATTATTGTTCATCGACGGAAGTCGCCTCAGCGGCGTAGGCCTCCCCCAATTTTTTCCATTCATCCCTATTTCTTGCTAGTCTTGTACAATGTGGGCCGCATCTTTCCTTAAATATATATTTAAGGAAAGTCGTAAAATAGGTTACGTATAAAAATCAACCATTATCATCTCAATTCATTTCTGGGCTCGTCTGCAAGAGATCGCCTTTTAGCGATAACAACGCCCTTTGTGCATAATTACATAAAGTTTGACTTTATTCATAGAGAGTTCGAGTACAGTTCTTAAAAACCATAAAGAAGCGTTCAAACTTACTGTAACACTCTATGAATACTTTATTGTACAATAATACAAAAATGAACTTAGAGACTTCTCATAGAGTCGTCTCGTCTTATTCATGGAAGTTTGAACGCTTGTCTATAGTTCTTAAAGCCTGCAAGTCTCTAAGTTAATTTTTGTATTATTGTAAAATAAAGTTGTATCTATCTATCTATTAATATAAAAGCAGACGTGAAGTTATTATTCTACTTAATCCAAACATCGATTATTCGTTTCTGCCTTTCAATTTAGGTGAATTGTGTCATTTAATGGTTGGGCCCAAGAAATGCTGGCTTGACGTTGCGAGGGATGACATGCGTACCAACGGTCTCAACACCAGGGATGCCGAAGATCGCGCAAAGTGGAGAAGAAAAATTAGGAAAGCGGACCCTGGGCGTCGAAGTGTTCGCTCTGAACACAACCGGGATTTAACTCTCGGATGATGATCATGATGTGTCATTTAATGGTATCGTGTCCTTTCAGTTCTGTGCCAGATCAAGCAAACGAAACAACAAAATTTATTCAATTTTATCCGTCTAATTAATCAGCATTATTACCAATAAGGTTGGTTTCGATTTGCTCTGCTCGGTATCGAAGTCGAGACAGTCGCGGTCTGGTACCCCTGCCACTTGCGTGCAACACGCGAGCTCTCTGTATATTTACAATTATGAAATGCACGTACCCACTTCTTAAAGTAGGTAACGATTTATTATATTTTTGAAGTGAACCTTCTTTAGAATCGTTGTGATTTGAAACTCGATGAAACGAAAAAGCGACACTAAAAAGAAATAAACACATAAATCTATAAGACTAAGCTTGCGATAGACTAAGATAGAATATATTATATTGTTACAACCTAGGCGCCGACAAAGACGAATTCCACGTACAGATTTGTAGAAGCACATTTTATTACCTGTCGGCATTTGAACTAATTGTAATCCTTTTATGATCGTCTTCTTTTGTTCAGTTATTTATTGACATACGTTTCTAAATATGATATTGTGGAGAATAGCCTATTGTCCTATTGTATTCGCTCATTAGCATCATTAGACAAGTGATGCGGATTCTTTTGCATTTTTGAAGTATAAAACGACAGCCTGCTAGAAAGAGGGGGCAGTTGGGCTACGATTACGTTACGAGCGTGACGTGTGTACATTCGGGAATCTAATAATGACGGGCTTTGCGCGTTTTATTGAATTACGACTTTCTGCATTACATTTGGATTTGTTGTGTTCGGTTATATTTGTACCTGTGTTTTACGTGTTTGTATTGTATAGTTCTAATAAACTCCATAATAATTGTAACGGAATTTTAATTAGACTACCGCTAACTCGTAAAAATATTTAATCATTTAAACACTATACTCATACAGATGGAGTTGGAAATGTTTAGTTTTTCATTAATACTTCAAGTTTCGTGTTTTCAAGCATGAATATATTGTAACGATAATATAATATATGAAGTGTGATGACACGAAATTTAGAATCCCTTTCTCTGGCGAACATATTGATACCACCACAGTACCTATACTACCTGTAGGGAATCTTGAGATTTCATGATTCTACTGATCGTAATAAACTGATAATAAAAAACCAAAACACGTGGCGAAACACGGCAGCGTGAAATGGCTCCATAAATCAGCCATGTTCGACTCGCAGCAATTAAGTGTGGGGGCAGTGCGCATGCGCATATCAACGCACAAATCATAATCAAACGGCACCTGCACCGTTCCAGCACGAAGATCCATCGGATCGATGATCTATGGAATGCGAGTAACATGGGTTTAACAGTGTTTTGATACGTTTTATGACATACGTTTCCTTATGAAAAGTAACTGGACCTCTACAGACTACATAATATTTTCTTAAGTTTTCGCGACTTGTATATAAAAATAAAAGTACGCTCTAACGGTTTTAAGCGCGGTAATTTATTTAATTTTCATTATTCCGAAGTTTCGTCTACTTTTCAGTAGCCGTGATCACGGAAGACAAAGATGTCAAGTATCAGTGAGTATTGTTAAAGTTTTATTTAGCCTACCGCCAACTTGTTCATTTTAATAATTTAGTTTTAAATTTTTGTATGGCTATTATTTCCTCTATATGAGCCTAATCTAATTTACCACGCTTAATAACGTTAAAACGTAGTTTCATTATTGACCTCCACATTTTTTGGTTCCGTAGAGTATATGCGTTTGCTTGTCAAACTCTAGTAATCAATATCGCCATTCCTTTTTCGGAGGTCGAATAAACAGTTATAGATCTGTGTGTCTTTTTGTATTAATCCCGCACTAAGAGTAAATTTCGACAATCAATTAGAATTTAAAATATATATTCTATTCTTCAGAGAATATATAGGCGAACGTAATTATATCTACAATGCTCAGTGGACAAATGTGAACTGCACACAGTATTAAAGACGTCTTTATTGTTAGGTATTTTGATGACTGTTCGTAATAATTCAATCTAAATTACACTTTAAATGTCTAGAATAAAATTCAATGCACTTTTACGCACATATATCTACGTATGAAAGAATATCTGCTTATAATCATACAGATAGAGCTAAAATTCATTTAAAATCTTTTAAGTTTTATTTCAAGTGAAAATTAATACTAACGGGTAAAGAGAAATGTGTTTTATTTCAAATTAAATATGCTTGAATTATATGTGTTAACCTGTTTATAATATTAATTTAATTATTAATTAATGTCAAATCAAAACGATTCTAAAGAAAATTTCGCTTTAAAATAAACTGCTTCAACTGGTTATAATAATAATTGTAATTTTGTTGAGACCCATGCAGGGCGTGGCGAGTCACCGTCTGCCCATTCTTCCATGTTCCACGAACATTGCGAAGAGCAGACGCTATAGTGCTCACATTCCCAGATCCCTAGGACCACTAACAGTTCACCCCTATAGCTGTGTACTTTTGGTTCTCTTTTCCAACAGTAGTCCTATACTGTCCAGGGCTTGTCCTTGGCTGCATTATTACACGCTGTAAGCAGGAACAATCGCCGGTCAGTGTTACGCCACATTTAAATTTGTCAAAGAGTACGCCATCTAATGGTCCCACCCAAACCCTCAAATAGTCCTAACCTTTTTTATGGTTCCTGGTCTTCAAAGGCATACATTATCGTAACTAAACATATGAATTACAATAAGACAATAATCGTATAAGACGAAAAACTATACCACCCTATCTTATACAAAGATTTAAAAAAAATTGGGGAGCCTCCTCCATAGAAATCCGCCTAGGCTTGTGACGGTACGCATCATCATGAATTTAATTTTTCTCTTTTCTCTTATTAATGTTTATTTATTTATAAAGGAATGGCTGTTCTCCATATAATGTATTCCCTCCTTTATTTCGCATAATATGTGTATTTATTATTAATCTCTTTGTATGATATAATTGAATTTTTCTTTGTTTGAAAATTTTGACAGAGAAGAGAGGGGACTTGAATAGGACTGTTTGACAGAACAAGACATGAAGAAAATTATTCTCGGAAAAAATTGTGTTTTAAATTATTACAGATGGAGAAAAAACTATTTGTGGACAAAATGATCAATACTAACAATAAATAACTATATCTTCGATATGTGCGCTACAGACTTCGGTGCTATGGATTTCACCAAAGGGCTAGTTCACATCTTCAAGTCAACAATTAATATATTAATAATTTTACTAATCATGTAGATTTGTCCGATATCTTGCTTGTTGTGTTTATCTATGTTTCAGATGTTCTCCTGGACTGTTGTAATATATAACTACTAATACCTATATACTAATAATCTACTAACATTAATCTATTCCGTGTTTGTTGCTTTTATTTCTGTTCACAGATGATCCAGAGGCTGTTTTACGTTTGTATGTTATTAATGATATATCTAATTATGTGTTTTAACCTAATCTGTTTGTTGAACATGTATTCTATAACTAATTATGTGTTGTTGATATTTTCCTTGTGTATTAATTACATTATTTTGCAGGCAAATCTAATGTTCTTTTCTTGCAGAGATGTTACTAATAATATTGTGTTAATAATTTAAATTTTAGGAATTATGGAATATTTGCATTTAATGCGTGTCTGTATGTATAAAGCTGGGATTATCTTCAAAAACTTAACTAATGATGTGTAGTTAGTTACAGCAGCATATATTAATTAGTTAGCATTGAGTTTGGTGTACTTTGGTGATAGTCTTTAGACATATTGGGACCCGTGGATCCACCTATACAGACTTTTAATTCAATAGAGACGTTCCTTTGACTTATATGGACATATATGCTAACATACATAACTATTTACTGTGGAGACCTACATGATCATATGTAATAAAAGACAGACTTGTATACTATCTATTACTGACCTTCTTGTTTTAGAACTTAACTAATTATTGTCCTTGATTTGTATATTATATGGAGAATGAGCTATACAATATTAAATTAATTTTGATGTAAGTCTTGATTGACTTGTGGGTTATTATAAGATAAGAATTGTTTATACATTGTTATAATTTCATAGTTAACTAAATTAATAAGGGTTAATTGTAAAGCCTGAGTGTGCTAATATATTATTTAGGAGCTATGACACATAGTCTCTTGCGGATAAAAATACTAATTTATTGAATTTAACTTAAGGGGTTTGAGATATAACTTTGGTTTTAGAAATTGAATTAAATAACATTCCTACTTCATAGTCGGGAGCTACTAAGGGGTTCTGATGATTCTTTTAGGCAATATAATTATTTATTAATTTGTTAAGGGAGATTAATTATATGTCAATGGGGATTTACTTGTAGGAGTTCTTGTCTTGTTGTTGCATACATGTTGTTGTACCTGACTGCGGTCACTTACTTGATGGGGGTGTTGATTGTTAATGTCTATCTGCTCTTGTCGCAGTGAGCTTAAAGTCAGACGTCGTATTGAGTCTTGATTGTATTGAACATAGACAGGGTTATTATTGACCTAGATCTGTGAGGTCATAGTCTTGTTTTATTATCTATTATTTAGTCTATTCATATATGTGTATACATTTAAGTATATTTTATAACACTACATTATTACATTACACTATACAACAATCATGCATTCTATGTGGGAAGGCTTAACTGACTTTAGAAAATTTAAAGTTTATTTGGCTTATTGGATTTTTTTATGTTTTAAATACTTTCCTGTTGAGAAAGCTTGACTTGGCATTTGGCTTTGTTTGGCGCAAAGGAGTTGCTTATTATAATCCAAATTTTGCTAAAGGTTTTCTTCAGGTTTACTATACTTCCTTAACCAAACAACTCTGCTGTTGCTAAATGTGTATAAAATAGGCATTCAATTAATATTACAAAATAATGAGAAGGGGGTGAAAGCACATATTGATTGTTTCTATATTAACTTTGATTAGGGACGCGGTTTATGGTCTTTGTAACCTTGGACAAATGACGTCGCAAACCATTTGTTTATTGGGACAATCTAATCTACCTAGGATAGTTTCGTCAATTATCCAGGTTTTCTCGCGTGCTGTTTTTAGGCAACCTAGTTTGTTTTGGTTATAATATGTGCCTTCATGAGACTAGGTTGGTTTCACATATTGAGTTTAACTGAATGAGTAACTGGGGGATTGGAGACTGTTAAATCGCGGATCTGCTTGGAGGCGAAGTTGAGGGCCCCGGTGACCAGCTTCTGGCCAATTGCAAGCGGATCATTCGTATCAAAATTTACATCTTTCCACAATATGTGATTTCACAAGAGTCTTAGAAGTAGGTAGGCCTGGCAAAGCTTGACTGAATTGGAAAGGGTGATTAATAAAAACTACTTATGAGCAGTGTTACTGATGTTGACATCTTTGATGCTGAGTATCACCAATTCATATCTAATTTAATCTTAAATCATTATTTTACGGTGCTATGCTCTCATCTCAAGGGTTAGGGTCATTAGACAGGTGTAGGGTCCATCACTTTACTTAAACTTTAAACTTTCAATTTCATTTTCACGATGGATCCAGAAATCTGTCTTTGACAAGGGGATACATAATACAAGTGAAGGTGTCTCTCGCCTAATTTTAATTTAAAGTTTACTTACAATTCATAGAGAGACATTCTGAAACTTTTACTTTAACAATTTAGGAAAGGGAATTTTATGAGATGTAGAGAGTATCACTATTTAAACTTTATTTAAATTTTATTTTTAATTCACTGTGATATTCTACTTGCATCAGGGGAGGTCGCAGAGGTGATATTCCTCATAATTACAAATTTATTTGATATTTTGGAAGGGTGACTCTGAGATGAAATGTTCACTCAAGTCTTTTGGCCTTTCCAACTCATTTTACACAAAGGCACTCCAAATGTGGTTTCCAAATTGATAGGACGTACTGCTAGTGAGTTTCTTGTCGGCTCTTCTCACCAGCGATAGTACGTTGTGAACCGACGCTAGTTTTAGATAATGTTTATGATCAATTCAATAAGTTCTAATTAAAAGATTGGAGGTTCTTCTTTTATTCTGATATGAGCTCTTTTACTGATAGCTAAAGAATGCGGTGGCATAATATCAGAGAGGTGGTTAGGAGGGGTGCCTACACAAAATTATATAATTTGTTATGAAATGTGCATTAAAATTCCTTTTGGCTAATAAAGGCACGGCGTACTCGGTGATGAGCTTATGTCATGAGTCGATACATTTATCATTATTCATAAAACGCATGGCATTTTACACTTACAACTTATACTACAAAATTATTATTTATATAGATATATATTATACACCGATCCTTGAGTCTTCCTGTTCCTTGATCAACACTCCTATATAACCTACCTTGTGAACATAGGGTTAACGGTATTATGACGAGGGTTCTTATTACTAGATGATCACGATTTATGGCCAAAATAAGTTTATTTACTTAATAAATGTTATTAATTTTCACTTTATAACTTCTTTTATTTCTCATTCTATGCTTAGGCTTGAGTTTGTCATCACTTGGCTCTTTGAGGGCAGGGTGAACGTTACAATTTGGTGCCGTGACCAGGATTCAAGAATCGGCTGCTGCGGCATGATGTGGAGTGGGTCTAGGACAGTTGGATCTTATCCTGGATCTCGCAGTTTCGGCGCGCGAGTCCAAAATTACATTAGGTGTTGCATCCAAGGTGTCTGGATTGATGTTAGTGAACAAGTTCTGCTGTCAGGCTGAGCTATTTTATACTTGTGTATCTGAAAGATACACAATTTGTTGCTTGTGAGGCGGAGCAAGGTTTCAAAGGTTATAGAGGGTTGTTGTTTATTTCGGGGTTGACAGGGGGTGATCGGTGGTTGGTGTAATAATTAACAGTCTGATTTTATAGGTAAATGATTTAGAAATTGTGGAAAAAAGTTTAATCTCGTGTCCAGATAAGTTCGTAAGGTTGTCGCTAGGGGCGCCACAGTGGTATTGCAAATTTTAATTATGTGTCAAATTAATTCGTCATCTTGCCATTAGAGGGTGCCGTGGTGATTTTGAAATTTTTAATACTCACGTTCAAATTAGTTCGTCACCTTGTCACTACGGGCGCTGCAGTGACTTTGAATTTTTAATTCTAGCGTCCAAATTAGTTCATCCTTTTGTTACTACAGGTGTTGCAAATGACTTAGAAATTTTTATTCCTCGCATTCGAATTAGTTCAACACTTTGCCGCTGGGGGCGCCACAATGACCTTGTTGATATTCTTTGGTCTTGTTGACTAATTACATAGCGAGGCAAATTTAATCTTATGGGGTGTATATTTTCAATTAAATGAAATATTAGTCATTATTTTATGAAATTTTAATGAGGACTTTATTAATTTTATTTTTCATGACAGAGTTGAGGAAGTTTATTAGCTGTTAGTCAGTCTTGTGTTATAAATGGGAGTTAGGCTAATAATTGTTTACTATGGTGGAGTCAGATGTTGTTATGAAGCATGAACTTAGGAATAATATTTAATAATTTAAATTATATTATATACATAACTTAGATAGGTTATGATTACATATAGCTTGCTAGTGCTGTGTAAATATTTGAATGAAGTAATTGAAGAATGGAATTCTAATATTTCAGGATGAACCAAGAGATGTAACAGTGCTAGTTCACTGCTAATTATAGTGAATCAAGAGATATTATCTAATTGCTACAAAGCAAAGAGCAGAAGCGCTCTCATATAAACAAAGGAGCTACTTTATTAATATTAATAGAAGATTAGTGCATATCATTTGATGCTGAAGAGTTACTGATATCTTGCTACCATTATATTTGGAGAATAAATATTGAACAATTTGAAGAAATATATTGAGTGAAAGAAAATGCCAAAGGAAGTTCAGAAACCTGGAATGGCTGCAAGGCGTGAAAGGAGGAGTGCTGCGAGAGGTGCGGAGAGTACCAGGCCTACGGCTGCTGCCCAAGGGAGAAAACCAAGTTTTTTGAGGATTATGAAGAGGATGTTGGATCAGACATTAAACCCTGTGCTTACAAGGAATAACCAACTAGAAAACGGGTTGACTTCAAATAGTGGGGAGGTCAGTTCACAGAGGCCTGTGGCCTTGATACTAGACTAAATGGATAGTGAAATGACATTGGCTTCTGGGAGAGTCAACCCTCGAGGAGTTATGGAGAATATTGAACCAGTGGCAGGTGGTTCAGCGAGATCTAGACCAGTTGAGAACAATATTACACAACCGAGTACTATGAAGACATGCTATTCACAAACAGATACTGCTGAGAGGCATATGCCGATGGTGTGTTATCCGACGGTGTGTTATCCTACAATGCCAGTTAATAATTTGGAGAAACTGACGGAGATGGTTGAGATGGGCATTATTTCGTGGGGTTCCGCACCTTATAGTAGTCCGTTAACGTTTGCGATCAAACCCGACGGGTCTTTACGTGTATTGTTAGATGCGCGGGAGACCAATAAGTTTATAGTTGCAGACTCTGAAGCTCCACTTATGCAAATTGATGTACTTAATTCTTTTCATGGGGTGTCATACATAAGTGTGGATGATTTGAATAATGCCTACTTTCAGATACCTATATCTGAGGACGGCAGGAAATACACTGGGTTTACTTTTAATGGAAAGTCATATATGTATAATGTACTCTCACAAGGTTTAAGGACTTCAGTGGCAGTTTTAGTCGGGCTATAGACATTATATTGGGCCCAGAGGTTAGGCAGGTTATGTAAATTATTTGGACGATCTGGCAATTTTAACTTGTAGATTGCTTATTGCAAGATGCTAGTCTTACATGTAATACTAGAAGGGGTAAATTCATATATAAGAAGTTAAGATACTAGGGCATATCATGTCGACTTCAGGTATTAGGGTTGATCAGGAAACATTAGGGTCGTACGGAAATTCCCTATACCCAAAATAGATGGATAGATCGATAGGTAGAGCATTTGAGGGTCTTTTTCGGGTCATATAATTATTAGGCTAGTAATTAGGATTGATCATAAAACTTTGATTTTGTAAGGATTTGGGAATTATGCAATAATCAGTTAACTTGATGGATATTATAGTTAGAGCAATCTAGCTACCAGATAAAGTATATTAAGGAGAAGGACTCTCGAGATTTTAAGGAGAACAGTTATTGAAATTTTCTTTAATGAAGAAGTTTTAGGTTTCTTTGAATTATGACTTATGTATATTAAACATTTGTGGCTTTCATGTTCTATGGGGTGTTTAAATTACGCCTATGAATTTCAGATTTTAAGGGGTGACTTTATCTAATTTTAAAATTTGTTTTGGATATGAGACATATAGTTGGTGGGGTATGGGATGGACAATACTTATGTTAAGGTTATATACAGGATGTTATTAACTTAGATTAAGGTTATATACAGGGTGTTATTAACTTAGATTAAGTTTATGTACAGGATGTTATTTACTTATAGGACTATATACAGGGTGTTATCAATTTATTATTTCATGATCGTACCTTAGGTTAGAATTTAATTTATCCGCAAGCTACAAAATTAAATTCGGGGTGGTGTGACGGTACGCATCATCATGAATTTAATTTTTCTCTTTTCTCTTATTAATGTTTATTTATTTATAAAGGAATGGCTGTTCTCCATATAATGTATTCCCTCCTTTATTTCGCATAATATGTGTATTTATTATTAATCTCTTTGTATGATATAATTGAATTTTTCTTTGTTTGAAAATTTTGACAGAGAAGAGAGGGGACTTGAATAGGACTGTTTGACAGAACAAGACATGAAGAAAATTATTCTCGGAAAAAATTGTGTTTTAAATTATTACAGATGGAGAAAAAACTATTTGTGGACAAAATGATCAATACTAACAATAAATAACTATATCTTCGATATGTGCGCTACAGACTTCGGTGCTATGGATTTCACCAAAGGGCTAGTTCACATCTTCAAGTCAACAATTAATATATTAATAATTTTACTAATCATGTAGATTTGTCCGATATCTTGCTTGTTGTGTTTATCTATGTTTCAGATGTTCTCCTGGACTGTTGTAATATATAACTACTAATACCTATATACTAATAATCTACTAACATTAATCTATTCCGTGTTTGTTGCTTTTATTTCTGTTCACAGATGATCCAGAGGCTGTTTTACGTTTGTATGTTATTAATGATATATCTAATTATGTGTTTTAACCTAATCTGTTTGTTGAACATGTATTCTATAACTAATTATGTGTTGTTGATATTTTCCTTGTGTATTAATTACATTATTTTGCAGGCAAATCTAATGTTCTTTTCTTGCAGAGATGTTACTAATAATATTGTGTTAATAATTTAAATTTTAGGAATTATGGAATATTTGCATTTAATGCGTGTCTGTATGTATAAAGCTGGGATTATCTTCAAAAACTTAACTAATGATGTGTAGTTAGTTACAGCAGCATATATTAATTAGTTAGCATTGAGTTTGGTGTACTTTGGTGATAGTCTTTAGACATATTGGGACCCGTGGATCCACCTATACAGACTTTTAATTCAATAGAGACGTTCCTTTGACTTATATGGACATATATGCTAACATACATAACTATTTACTGTGGAGACCTACATGATCATATGTAATAAAAGACAGACTTGTATACTATCTATTACTGACCTTCTTGTTTTAGAACTTAACTAATTATTGTCCTTGATTTGTATATTATATGGAGAATGAGCTATACAATATTAAATTAATTTTGATGTAAGTCTTGATTGACTTGTGGGTTATTATAAGATAAGAATTGTTTATACATTGTTATAATTTCATAGTTAACTAAATTAATAAGGGTTAATTGTAAAGCCTGAGTGTGCTAATATATTATTTAGGAGCTATGACACATAGTCTCTTGCGGATAAAAATACTAATTTATTGAATTTAACTTAAGGGGTTTGAGATATAACTTTGGTTTTAGAAATTGAATTAAATAACATTCCTACTTCATAGTCGGGAGCTACTAAGGGGTTCTGATGATTCTTTTAGGCAATATAATTATTTATTAATTTGTTAAGGGAGATTAATTATATGTCAATGGGGATTTACTTGTAGGAGTTCTTGTCTTGTTGTTGCATACATGTTGTTGTACCTGACTGCGGTCACTTACTTGATGGGGGTGTTGATTGTTAATGTCTATCTGCTCTTGTCGCAGTGAGCTTAAAGTCAGACGTCGTATTGAGTCTTGATTGTATTGAACATAGACAGGGTTATTATTGACCTAGATCTGTGAGGTCATAGTCTTGTTTTATTATCTATTATTTAGTCTATTCATATATGTGTATACATTTAAGTATATTTTATAACACTACATTATTACATTACACTATACAACAATCATGCATTCTATGTGGGAAGGCTTAACTGACTTTAGAAAATTTAAAGTTTATTTGGCTTATTGGATTTTTTTATGTTTTAAATACTTTCCTGTTGAGAAAGCTTGACTTGGCATTTGGCTTTGTTTGGCGCAAAGGAGTTGCTTATTATAATCCAAATTTTGCTAAAGGTTTTCTTCAGGTTTACTATACTTCCTTAACCAAACAACTCTGCTGTTGCTAAATGTGTATAAAATAGGCATTCAATTAATATTACAAAATAATGAGAAGGGGGTGAAAGCACATATTGATTGTTTCTATATTAACTTTGATTAGGGACGCGGTTTATGGTCTTTGTAACCTTGGACAAATGACGTCGCAAACCATTTGTTTATTGGGACAATCTAATCTACCTAGGATAGTTTCGTCAATTATCCAGGTTTTCTCGCGTGCTGTTTTTAGGCAACCTAGTTTGTTTTGGTTATAATATGTGCCTTCATGAGACTAGGTTGGTTTCACATATTGAGTTTAACTGAATGAGTAACTGAGGGATTGGAGACTGTTAAATCGCGGATCTGCTTGGAGGCGAAGTTGAGGGCCCCGGTGACCAGCTTCTGGCCAATTGCAAGCGGATCATTCGTATCAAAATTTACATCTTTCCACAATATGTGATTTCACAAGAGTCTTAGAAGTAGGTAGGCCTGGCAAAGCTTGACTGAATTGGAAAGGGTGATTAATAAAAACTACTTATGAGCAGTGTTACTGATGTTGACATCTTTGATGCTGAGTATCACCAATTCATATCTAATTTAATCTTAAATCATTATTTTACGGTGCTATGCTCTCATCTCAAGGGTTAGGGTCATTAGACAGGTGTAGGGTCCATCACTTTACTTAAACTTTAAACTTTCAATTTCATTTTCACGATGGATCCAGAAATCTGTCTTTGACAAGGGGATACATAATACAAGTGAAGGTGTCTCTCGCCTAATTTTAATTTAAAGTTTACTTACAATTCATAGAGAGACATTCTGAAACTTTTACTTTAACAATTTAGGAAAGGGAATTTTATGAGATGTAGAGAGTATCACTATTTAAACTTTATTTAAATTTTATTTTTAATTCACTGTGATATTCTACTTGCATCAGGGGAGGTCGCAGAGGTGATATTCCTCATAATTACAAATTTATTTGATATTTTGGAAGGGTGACTCTGAGATGAAATGTTCACTCAAGTCTTTTGGCCTTTCCAACTCATTTTACACAAAGGCACTCCAAATGTGGTTTCCAAATTGATAGGACGTACTGCTAGTGAGTTTCTTGTCGGCTCTTCTCACCAGCGATAGTACGTTGTGAACCGACGCTAGTTTTAGATAATGTTTATGATCAATTCAATAAGTTCTAATTAAAAGATTGGAGGTTCTTCTTTTATTCTGATATGAGCTCTTTTACTGATAGCTAAAGAATGCGGTGGCATAATATCAGAGAGGTGGTTAGGAGGGGTGCCTACACAAAATTATATAATTTGTTATGAAATGTGCATTAAAATTCCTTTTGGCTAATAAAGGCACGGCGTACTCGGTGATGAGCTTATGTCATGAGTCGATACATTTATCATTATTCATAAAACGCATGGCATTTTACACTTACAACTTATACTACAAAATTATTATTTATATAGATATATATTATACACCGATCCTTGAGTCTTCCTGTTCCTTGATCAACACTCCTATATAACCTACCTTGTGAACATAGGGTTAACGGTATTATGACGAGGGTTCTTATTACTAGATGATCACGATTTATGGCCAAAATAAGTTTATTTACTTAATAAATGTTATTAATTTTCACTTTATAACTTCTTTTATTTCTCATTCTATGCTTAGGCTTGAGTTTGTCATCACTTGGCTCTTTGAGGGCAGGGTGAACGTTACAGGCTTAGGTCGGTTTCGTTATCATTTAAAACCCAATACAACCTCATTGAAAATCAATAAACATATCGATACTTTTACTTCGACTATTTTGCGCATAAATTGTAGTTTCTTCGGTTCTGTAATGAAGTGAATATGAAACTATATTTTGCAACATATCATCGCACTTACAATGTAAAGAAGCGAGAAACACCTGTTTAAGTCGATACATTGTAACGCAAGTATATTATTATGTCCGCGGTGTGAACCAAATAAATAGGGATTATTAAGGTTTGTGGGATATCCAATTTGAATTAGAGTAAATTAGATTGTAGTCAATAAATTGATATGTTTATAGGATGCATACTTATGTTAATTTTCATACATTTCTAAGGTAAAACTTCATAAGACTGTTTTTGCTAAGATAACAACCATTTTGTCATTTTGAGATTGTCATGATTATCCCTGTATATTTAATTATTTATATGTTTATCGCAGAATTTACTTTACTCAAAACTACTAAGTCTGAATGGCTGAAAAGATTAAAAAATAGAGGCGTGGGCCATACATGTACACGAATCTTTCTACCCGTGGCAATTTGATTATTTTGACAGGCTCATTATGTTCTCTGCAATATGATATGTTGCTACGATTTGCACATTATGACTTCAAAATTATTGAGGACTGCCGCACACCGAAATTCTAAACAAAAAGGTATAATTACTAACGATCTCGTTGTCATCGTTAACCATTATATTAAATTAAGCAGCGATCACTTGCACAAGTGAAATCAAATGACATAGTTGAAAACACGTTTTAAAAGGAAGTAAAACTCAAAGTACGGCGAATAACAGGCTGTAGAAAATAGATGATTGATAAAATGGCCCTGATTGGCTCGGACTCGCACAGAAAGTACAGAAGTTGTATTGAGTATAAAGCACCGAGCTGAATTAGACAAGCGAACTATTAGGTACTTCGACCGAGATAGACGTTTACTTTCAGCTTCTTCTTCTTTCTTATATAAAAAAATGAATGTTTGTCTGTATGTCCTTTATAGAATCATAAACTACACATTTGATCATATGATGATCTCTAGCATTATTTTATTAAATTCCTAGCTTCTAAGCGCGACTTTGTCCGTCTGTAATAGTAAAAAAATAAGTTAAAAAAACCCCAATTTTGAAACATTCTTCATTGGTGCTCTGCTCCTGTTGATCTTAGCGCGATGATAGCCTATAGTCTTCCTCGTATAATGGGCTATCTGACACTTAATTTTTTTTTAAAATCACCAGTAGTTCCTAAGATAAGCGCGTTCAAACAAACAAATAAACATCCAGACTTTTTGAAATAAAACAGCCCAAGTTCTGTGGAGGATCGTTTTGGTGCCTACATTATTATACGTAGATTTAGACCTTATTAATGGTCGCTCGTGGTCGAAATTCGACCATAGTAATTACTCCCAAGGACTTTACTTCTATAATCACAGATTTTGCCAAGGCTACACTGTTAATTTGACTTGAAGAATATATGTGCATGTATGTGACAAATACGTGGTAGACTAAGTAATGTTTTTTTTTCAATTGATTTATCTTAATATATAAAATTCTCGTGTCACAGTTTTCGTTGCCATACTCCTCCGAAACGGCTTGACCGATTTTGATGAAATTTTTTGTGCTTATCCGGTATCTATGAGAATCGGCCAACATCTATTTTTCATCCCCTAAATGGTAGGGGTAGTCCAACCCTAATTTTTATTTTTTTTATTTTTACCGGGCAGGACGACGTCTGCCGGGACAGCTAGTCTAATATATAAAATTCTCGTGTCACAGTTTTCGTTGACATACTCCTCAGAGACGGCTTGACCGATTTTGATGAATTTTTTTGTGCTTATCCGGTATCTATGAGAATCGGCTAACATCTATTTTTCATTCCCCTAAATGTTAGGGGTAGTCCACCCCTAAATTTTTATTTTTATTTTTACCGGGCAGGACGACGTCTGCCGGGACAGCTAGTGTATTAAAAAAAATATTAGCATTCGTCACTTCTTCTCTATATAAACTATAAGTGTGCGAAATTTCATACTCCACCGTCCGTACAATTTTTGTAAAAAAGGGTACAAAGTTTTTGCTTCACGTATATACAAGTAGATAAGTTTCAAAGCACATGTTTTAATATTTTGTACTTAGTAAAATTTCTGTAAATTCTGTGGTATCGGATCCGTTTAATTATGGTGCGCGAGCGCACCGTATCCAGGCAGTAGATGGGATGCGATTATTTAATATGATGGTGTAGGAAATATTGTATATCGAATATTATCGGTTGAGCGTTAACGTTTTACGATGGATTTTCTTGAGCTCTACCATTGATAGGTACTTGACAAATACTGGAAATTGCAAACCATTATTTTCAAAATCAACTTTTATAATACTACTAGCTTCTACTAGTTCAAAAGAAAGTAAGTTAAAAGAAATCCCCCGAATTTGAAACATTCTTCATTGGCGCTCCGCTCCTGTTGGTCCAAGCGTGATGATATAATAGCCTTCCTCGATAAATGTACTATCCAAGACTGACATAATTTTTCAAATGGGACCAGCGGTTCCTGAGATTAGCGCGTTCAAATAAACAAACTCTTCAGCTTTATAATATTAGTATAGATACCAATATATAAAGCTGGAGAGTTTATCTAATTTGAAAAATTCATTCAGTGTTAGATAGCCCATATATCGAGGAAGACTTCAGGCTATATATCATCACGCTAATACCAATAGGAGTGGAACACCAATGAAGAACGTTTCAAATTCGGGGCGTTTTGAAAACAAATTCCAGGCGGACGACGTCGTGGGCACAGCTAGTATTAGTATAAACTATAAAATAATTAATATGTTGCGGGTGTTGAGTTTGTACAATGAATTTTAGAACCGCTAAGTAAGAATGAAGTAAATGACATAATAATTATATTTTTAAGCAAAATCAACATTTAAAAATATTTTAAAATTACACCATAGAAATATTGAAGATAGCCTCCCGGCGACAGGAAATTGTTTTCTTTCTCTTTTCCTGTATGTATACAAATATATTAATGTGGCTCACAGTGTTAGTTTAGAACTAATATAGAAGTATATATATAATTGAAATCAAGAAGTAAGATACAGAGTTGGTCTGAAAGAGAGTGTCGGGGTGAAGGTAAGGAAAGAAATGCTCCGGTGGTTCGGGCATGTGGAAAGAATGTATTATGAAAGAATGACTAAACAGATATACAATGCAAAAGTGGATGGATGCAGAAGTCGCGGAAGGCCACGACACACCTTCCATGATCAAATTGATCGTATACTAGCAGAAAGTGATGTCAGGAGCTTTAAGAACAGACGAGCGGGCATGACAAGAGCTATGAATGTCAAAGAAGCAAGCGAGGTGTGTAAGAATAAGCCTGAATGGCGCTCTGTTGTTCGTGCCTAACCCACAAGGGACCTGGTGTGAAGTTATGTATGTATGTACATCGTTTATAATGACTCATAACGATATCTCAGGAACTATAATACCTTCCTTTCGCCAAGTAGAGGTGAGCTAAGAACGGATTTTACGGCACGCGAAGCGGGCGGGTATCGGCTAGTCATACTATATTTATGTACCTAACTTATTTCGTGTGCCAAATATATAAAACCTGAGAGGAAATTAAGCCAATAAAAAATAATCAATGCACACAGTGCAATGATGAGAATGACAAAACTAGGACAAAAATCTAACTTTCAAAACTAATACATTGACCATAAAAGTACCAATTACCCACCCACACGCGTTTAACAATCTGACAAATCGTGAATTGCTACGCTAAAAACTTGAAAATATACAACTTCTACACTTTTGTTAATTAATATTCTGAGCTTATATATATAATTTAATTGTCAATACGAAGAAAGTAAAAGTTTTGTAATAAAAATACCGTGTCACTGTTTAATATTATTGCGTTGCCAAAACATGATTTATTTACATATCTACATACATACTATTGGCAAGTAGCTGCTGGTGCTTTTTAATCAATTCGATAGATGGCGAGATATTACGCCGATTGGACTGTTCACGTCTCTCTTTAAATTTAGATGAATCAACCAATGATTCGTATAAAAAAAATTATGTGACACACAGATAATTCTTCTCTAACTTTTATTAATATAAATATAATCCTATCCGTGCAGGAACAGAGAAAGAATACAAATTCCTGCAGCCGGGCGGCCTGTCGTAAGAGGGACACTACAACCCACAGCCAAATGGTAGGGCATTTACCCGACTGGATGGCTACCACCTCTGGTATAAAGTATGTCGCCATAACAACCTTGAGTTGTGTTTCGGCAATAGCGACCAGGTTCCAGTCTTCCTTATGAGAGCAGCAGCGCATTTGTAGCACCTTTTTAGTTGCAAATGTCCATAGGCGATGGTAACTGCTTTCCATCAAGTGGGCCGTCTGCCTGTCTGCTGAACTCCTGCAATGAAAAATAAATCCTTTAGCCTACATCCGTCAACGTATTATAATTCAAAATAAACTTATTAAGTATCACTTTAAATTTTTCACTGTTTCACTGTCTAAAAGATATTATTATCAATTTTATTTCTGTCCAAATTGGACTTATGTTGATCATCAGTCTTATTGACGCTCTAATCTGTGCTGCACATGTATCCCATTCTCTCGCAGGCTTATTCCTATAGGTTAAAATTAGGAATATTAAAATTAGGATAAATTAATATAATAAGTCACTCGTAAGATACATACACTTCAACACAAATTAATTAATGTCACACACAAGAACTAAAATAATAAGCGTATAAAATTTTCAAAATTAAATCTATAAATAAAGCTTTAAAAAGGGTACGGAACTCGAGTCCGTACAGTAGTTCATCGAGTTTCAAATCACAACGAATTTACAGAAGTTTCACTTTAATTTCGAATAATTCATTGAACACATCTATTACTTCAGTTTTGTGCCATTCAACTCAGGTCCCCTCAGTTTTGTGCCATGTGCAATTGTGTCGTTTCTCGCTAACTAGAATATTACTCATTATGAATCGATTTTCATATTAGGTGGTAGGATATTTGGCTGTCTGGATGGCTACCACCCCTGGTTTACGGTATACCGTCATAAAACCCTTGAGCTATGTTTCGGCATTAGTGACCAGCTCGCAGTCTCCATTTAGAGAGCGGCAGTAGGTACTTAGCAATGTAATACGCGATGGTAACTGCTTTGCATCAGGTGGGCCGTCTGCATGACTGCGCAAAATTTCACTATTTATATGTTCATGGGTATGAATGAATGAATGAATGAATGAATGAAAACACTTTATTGTTCACCAAAAATTAAAACTACGTTCTTAAAAGTAAGTACAATATACATGTTGAACAAAGGACGGCCTTATCGCTAAAAGCGATCTCTTCCAGGCAACCCCCTAAATTAAGGAACTGGTACTTAGACATGAAAACGTAACAAAAAACAACCTTATATTCGCACTCGTGCATTAGTTAGGATGAGGATTAAACAACACGACTAGTGAGTTAATCTCTTAAAACCACAAGCAAGAACTTCCTGCGCCAAATGCAAAAGTGTTACACATTTCAAAGAATTCACTCCACTTTTCGCTTCCCACGCGAAAGATGTCGGCAATGAAACAAAAGGCAGGTCACAGGCACTACAATTTTTGCAACTATACATAATTTTCCCATTATTTAATATATTTCGTTAATCGTGTTACGCATTAACCGTAATCTAGACGCCGTCTATTGTTGCCAGACTCAAAATAAAGTTTTCATTGTACCGCTTATGAATCAAAACCGCACAACGTATTGTTAAGAGACTACGTTTTGTTTTGATCGATGACCTTTTTGCGAGTATAATCAAATTGTTTTGTTTGAATGTTTTTTTTATACACTCCTCATATTTTTTCTCGGTGCAGGAACGGTAAAAGAATAATTCCCGCAACCGGGTGGCCTGACGTAAGAGGCGACAAAACAACCCACAGTCAGGTCCCTGGTCTCGAGTATGCCGTCATAACAACTTTGTGTTCCGGCATTAGTGGCCAATGAGGTTTATCTTTCAAAGCCATCCGGACATTAGCAGCACCTCTGGTATTACTAATGTCCATTGACAATGGTAACCACTTTCCATTACAGTTGGGCCGTCAAACCGCCTGCTTCAGCAAAAAAAACAATTTTTTCAATATATTTTTAAAACTATCAAGATCTATCAAAACGACTTCTTGACTCTTCGAGAGTATACTATATAATATGCTATATTCCCCTTATCCACATAACGGATTTTAAAGCTGTTTTCATCTTCAGTTAGATATTTTTTCACCTAAGGTTTATATATATAAAAAACCTAGTTTTTATGTAAACTTCGTAGTCGTAGTTGATGTTTAACATCATTAACAATGTCGCATTTAAAAAAAAGCATTAAAACCTTGGCTACACCAGCGTAATGTCTTTATTAATTAGTCAAATCATCACGGCACAAGTGTAGTATTTCAGACACTGGAGATAAAAATATTATCGTAATTTTTGCGAGCGAAGAACTTAAAATTGATTACAAGCCCTATTAACAACAGGATATTCAATCTAACTTGGAATTTCATTCAGCCAAAACAACAGCTATATTTTGGCAATATAAGAAAGTTGCTAATTGTTCAAAGATATTTTAAAAGTATTAACACACTTAAAACGGGTACAAGGTAATTAATAGAAAGGCAGTAAAATCCTTTTTTGGATTCTGAATTCAATTATTTAATTACTTAATTTATAACAAACCTACTATTAATCGATGGATAAGGAGTGAAATTAGTGAAATTTATTTACCTGACCTTTTACAACCAGGCCAAAATAAGCAAATTAAATCGAAATTATTAATATATAATTTCAAATCCGTAAGGTAACGGATTTGAAACTATTTATATACAATTTCGAATCCATAAGGTAACGGATTTGAAATTATTTAATTTAAATTCGTACATTTGAAGGAAATATAGAGATGCTATAGATTAGATGCATGTGACATGTTTATCATTGGTTATTTCTTCAAAACAACCCATAGCCTAATGGAAGGGTATTTGCCCTACTATTCAATCGGCTACCATTCCTGGTCTAGAGTATGGCGTCACAATAATCTTCAGTTGTGTTCCGGCATTAGTGGCCAGGTTCCAGTCTCCCCTTAAGAGATCACCAGGGCATTTGTAGCACCTTTGGTGTTACAAAACGCTATAGGCAATGGTGACCGCGTTCCATCAAGTGGATCGTCTGCCTGTCTGCTGAACTCGACAATAAAAAAAATATTTCACCTAAATATTTCCTAGCTTTATTAATGTGGGTATATAGAAAATGTTTCAATTAGATTTATTTAGTACACATCTATCTATATAAAAAAATTATGTCTGTATTACAGTTCACACGCAGTAGAAGTGATACTTCAGAGAATATCACAGATGATTCTTCTCTAACCGTTATTTATATAAAAATAATTCCTTTAGCTGCCAACCGTCAACATATTATAATTCAAAATAAACTTCCTAAGTATCACTTTCAATTTGTCACTGTTTCAGTCTTAAAAATATTATTATCAGCTTTATTTCGGTCCAAATTGGACCTATTTTTAATCATCGATTTTATTGACTATCTAATGCTCTCTCTAATGAATCTCTGTGCTGCGCAATGTAAAAACTCGTATTTCATTCTCTCGCAGGCTCAGTCCTATATATTTATGTATTTATCTCTTTTAGTGTCGCCTTTTCGTTTCATCGAGTTTCAAATCACAACGATTCTAAAGAGGTTCCATTTAATAAAACCTAAATAATAAATCTGTACAACAATATAAACACAGAAATAATCATTATTACAGTAAAAAGCGGAAAGTTCGTTTACATAATTTAAAGGAATCGAACCTAGGACATCTGTGATCCAGTAAACTAGACCGTTAAAGGCTAGCCTACCCAACCAACCAACAACAGAGAATGTCACCGCCTTTAATTCACGCCTCGCGAGTAAAAGAGCATACGAATCTACATAAAATCATACATCACACCGTCGATACCACACAGCAAATAGAATATCGCATACTGAATGTTAAACAGCTACACAGAAAACAATAAAAACACGTCGTGGTATGCGCATACGCATGCAATCACGAACAAATCGATTTTCTAGCCGTCAATCGAACGAATGATTTATTCGATACACATACGACACCGATTCGCCATTGCGATATTGTATGCACTGGTTGTATTTTATCATCTATTTTGACCGACATCAAGAAAGTTCGTTAAAACACAATCGTTCATAAAAGTTAGAATAACCACAGTACCATTCACGTTATACTGAATCTCTATATTAGCTGTTGGTTTAAAATTAACATAAACTCCACACACCATTGACAAGTTATGCCAAATTTCAACCAACCAAGCCTTAAGTGAGTAGCGACACCTCAGACCCGCCTCCGTGCTTGCCTTAGCCAGCCGGCACGGAGTGGAGATCGCTAGAGCTAAGACTCAAGCTCCAAGGGTGAAAGTGATAAATGGCATTACGTCGGAAGTAGCTTCGGTGAACCTGTAGCCCACCTCTCCACACCCCTTAGTCACTTACACCCATGTTGCCCCTTGCCAATTTTGTACGGTATTTTTAGAGGCCCGTGCTATGGGTAGTGAGTCTGTCGTCTGTCCATTATTCCCTGTTCCTTGAACATTGCGACGGGCAGACACCCGATCCGTAGTTCCATTGGCAGTTCATCCCAATAGCCCGGTACCATTTGTTATCATTCCCTACAATAGTCTTACACTGACCGGGGCTTGTCCTTGGGTGCATTTTTATATGGTGTAGATAGAAATCATCGCCGGTCAGTGCCACGCCACATTTAGATTAAATTTGTCAAGGGGCCTCTACGTTGGCCTTCCCATGATACGGCCTCTAAATGTCCGGGCCATTACTATGGCCCGCGGTCTTAAAAGACATACATAATAAACTTTATTTAGTTAGTGTGTTAGTTACAATTATCTTATTATCATTAAGAAATCTTTGTACTGTTGAAGTTTTGCACCCAAACAATATTATTTCCATTATATCGTTGTATTCAAATATTTTTACATCTGTACCCAGCCTTTTTACATCAGTATCCCAGTCACATCGCAATGCATTTTTGTTCAATTCAAATATAATCCCTATGATATTGTCCTTGTACAATGGATATTATTCCATTTTAATTCTAGACACGGCGCATGCCTGTACTGAATGTTGAAAAAAACTGAGCAAGTGTGTAACCAAGTTTACATTTAAGTATGGGTTCCATATCATATTTAGATAAATATCATTACTACGACAATATGAGTGCTATCGGTAAAAACCATACTGTAAAGAAAATAAAATATTTGTCATAAAAAAGTATATGGGTTTACGGGAGCTGCATACGTCTAACCATCGCAGTGCACAACGAACTACTGGCTAGCGCTTTTTTTTATTTTTTTAGGAGCTGATTCAGCTGAATAGCCGCAGATGGCTGTTTCAGCGATACCGGGCTTTGGGGGCTTCCCGACTCCGTGGGAGCGGAGGCGTTCAGCCCGGAAGCAGCACGCTCGAGGAGGCACCTCCTGTGAGGTTCGACCTCGGCTCGACCGCTGCGGGGGATTGACTCTATATTGGAAACAGGCCTCAAAGGGCTGAATGAGCTAGGCCAACAGGCTGAAGTGAAAATTTGGGGACTTGTTATCGACTCCGCCGGCGGAGCCGATCCTAGTCTATCGTTACTACCGCTTCGCAACGTGTTATAGCTGGAGGAGAAGAAGCGGCGGAAGAAACTCTCCAGCAACACGCCTAAGCTAATCTTGTATGGCTACTTGTGTCTGTAATGAGTATGGATTGGTGGGGTCTTACGATTGTGCAACGGGATTCGAGCCGGGGGCTCTCCGGCGTCTGTTGTGTCTGCGTCTGTTATGCCAGGCTGATGTTCTGAGCCTCGGGGGGTTCATAATCGCGATTTGACGTGTGGTTTCGTCAGGCTCGTCAATTAGTATATTGCGAGGCCTGCGTTTGCTCGTGGGAGCGTTTGGGGTGGGTTTATAGTTTACCGTTTCCGTCACCAGAGGATTCGGGTGATGGGGGGCGAGGTCAAAGAATTTGCGCGATAGTGAAGTTATATAGTCTTTGATGGAGGGAAGCTCCAGGTCGCGATGCAAGTCGGCGAGCCGCATATAGCGCGGGCCGTCGACTGCAGCGCGTAAAAAGTGATTCTGGATTCTTTGCAGTCTCCAGATGTTAACGTCGCTGGCGTGGCCAAAAACCACACTCGCATAGGTCAGGATGGGGCGGATGCAAGTTTTGTAAAGAGTCACCTTATTTCTAAGGCTCATCTTACTCTTCTTGCCTATCATCGGATAGAGTCGGCCGAGGATCCAGTATGCTCTGTTCCCTACCGCTTTGGTATGCTTGTGGAAGTACAAGCCTCTGTCTAGGATTACCCCAAGATATTTGACTTCGTTAGCCCAGGGGATAACTTGGTCGAATAACTTGATGGGCATAAGTTGGTTGGAGGGGCGGGTGTTGGGTGAGAGGCAGCTGCGGGAGAACATGATGGCTGCACTCTTCTCGGGATTCAGCTCAATCCGCCATCTACGGAACCAGTCGCCTAGTTCTTTGACGGCGGTGTTGAGCTGTTTGCAGATTCTGTATCTGCTGGGGTCGCTACTGAAAATGGCGGTGTCATCCGCATATAGGGCTAGCTGGGTATGGGGGTGCCGTGGCATGTCGCTGGTGAACAGCGTGAAAAGTAGGGGGGAGAGCGCGGAGCCCTGGGGGACTCCTGCTGAGATGGTATGAGAGGAGGAGCGGGTGCCCTCCACTCGGAATTTGAATTTACGGTCTTTGAGGAAGTCCCGTAGAATGAGGACGAGTCGGTCTGGCACACCGAGCTGATACAGCTTGTATATCAGCCCGTTGTGCCAAACTTTATCGAAAGCTTTCGCGACGTCGAAGAAAACTGCGCCTGTCGGCCAGGGTCTTCGTCCGCCGCGTTGAAAGTGAGAGAAGACGTGCTCCGTGATGCGGAGCACTTGTTGCGGGCAAGAGTGTCTAGCTCGAAAGCCGAACTGCTCGTGGGGGATGAGATTATTGCTGAAGGCAAAATCACTCAATCTAGTGAGGAGGACTCGCTCATACAGTTTACCCAGTGAACTGAGTAGACTGATGGGGCGGTAACTAGAGGGCTTTGAGGCCGATTTGCCTGGTTTGCGGATGCCAATGACCTCCGCTTCTTTCCAGGCCTTGGGTAATTGGCAGTTATTTATGGCAGCATTGAAGATGCTTACCATAATTAAGATAAGGTGGGCAGGGAGGATTTTCAGAAGCTTATGGCTGATTCCGTCATTGCCTGGGGCCTTGCGGGGCTTTAGGGCTTTGATGAAATCCTGTACTTCCTCTACCGTGACCGGTTCGAGTGTGGTTTCCGCCGGGAGGGAGGACCTATATTCGACCTCGGCGTCTACCTCCGATAGGTGAGACGGGTCGTTATTGGTAGTATTGGGGGAGCATGGGAGCTCGAGACTTTCGGCGAAGCATTCCGCCTTTTCGTCGTCATCAAACGCTTTGGTGTTATCGGGTCTCACGAGAGGTGGCATACTCGAGAGGGTTTCTGTTTTCAGAGATCTCGCCAGTCGCCAGTAAGCCTGGTGAGTTGGGGAGATCTCCTCTAACAGTCGGTCCCAACGTTGGTTCCTGACTTCCTGTACACGGAATCTGACTTGTCGTTGGAGTGCCCTGTAGTGGGCTTTATTCTCCAAAGAGGGGAAGCTGCCGTAGGCTCTGAATGCTGCCCTCTTTTCCCTCAACAGGTCTCTGACGTCGTCCGGGAGTGGCAGTCGGTGGTCCTCGAGAGGTACCTGCCGAGTGGACTCCCGTTCCACGCTTTGGAGGTGGCTGGTGAGGGCTTCGATGGCAACATCGTTGTCCTGGGCGCAAGTGATCGGGTCTGGGATTCGGTCCAAGTCCGGGGAGCTTGTTGTTGCCAGCAAGTCCCGGACTTTGGGCCAGTCTATGACGGGTTTCGTCGGTGGTGTCGAGTCAGTCGGGGGGCCTAACTGGAGTACGACCGGCAAGTGGTCGGAGTCTAAGTCGTCCCGTGTTTCGATAGAGCGAAACTGAAGAGAGACTCCCCTCAGTAGCACTATATCGAGAACGCTCGGGCTATGTAAGTCCGGTCTGTCCGGGTATCCTCTTATACTACAATTTCACCATTATTACCCACCAGTATTTTTAACTCGCCGTTGGAAATAGTGGGCTAATAGATTACGTAATAAGGCGACGCGCCTGCAGTCAGTGTTACCACACAAAAATACGTTAATGTATTCCATATTCATATTTCATCATAATTATTTATCTACCTCATGTTCTTTTTTTAATACATATATAAGTTGTTATACAAGTACTTTTCAAAGGTCAATCCTTTGGAGTTGTAACAAAAAAAAATATCATCGCAATAAAACAAAAATTGAGATGGCATGCGGCATCATTACATGGATATTCCACCTATAAGAACGAAGCCCTTTGCATCTAGCTTCATCATACGCACCGCAATGGAGTGGAACTCATTGCCGGAGTCTGTCTTTCCCGATACTTATAACCTGGGTATCTTCAAGTCCCGTGTGAATATGTACCTTATAGGTAAGCGTGCTCCATCCTAGACCACATCTTCGCTCCACATAGGGCAAGATTGTGGTCAAACGCAAATCTATACGAGAAAAAAAATACTGCGGCATATCTAAAATGAGAGTTTTGTCTTTGCGAATACTGATCCCCAAAAAATAAAGAAGTGCACAGCAAGGTCTTCCAGTAATTCGCGTGACGGAAATTATGAAAAACTTGTGTAATATAAAAAAGATTATAATCATGTGAGCCAATTAAGTAGCACGGGCCTTATTTTTTGTCACAACCCAAAGCTCGGTTATGTGAACTACAGTTCTTCTGTTTCTACTTGTTATTGTCTTGCACAGGTAAACAGGCAAACCTGATGGTATTTTTTTTATGGCAGGAGTTCAGCAGACAGGCAGACGGCCCACTTGATAGGAAGCGGTTACTGTCGCCTATGGATATTTGCAATAAAGTTTAAAATGTTTTTATAAGTATTAATTAGCCTATATAGTTGGTTAATGGCGTGTCTTAAAATTACACAGGTTCACTTATGTATTTTCAATCTTGATAGAAATGGGGCAAAACAATAAAAAAAAACCTAATTGTTACAAACTTTCAATATTTTTTTTCATAATGTGAAAAAAAAAACTAACTGCTTAATTAAGCAATTAAATTTTCATATCATATGTCAGTTTTTTTGAAGTTATAACTTATTATGGGAGGGTAAGCCGCTTCGTTACGTAACGCGTTACGGAGTCAGTCTTTTTTTATAATGAATAGGTTCGCGTTTGACCGACATTGCGTCTGATGTCAGGCGGAAACGCAGTCTAAGGTGAAGCACGCTTAAAGACACCTAGATTATATTCTGCAGGAAAAACGTGCGTATGATGAAAGTGGAAGCATAGCGTTTAGTCTGTCTGGCTTCCCTTTCTCTCACGATATATTAGTTTAAGTTATCACTTCTGTCGGGCGTCCCGCGACGCACATGGCCTGTTTTTGAAGTTATACTTCTTTAGGCGCGTTAGGGAAAAATGATGAGAGTAAATTTTTAAGATGCGCGCGCACACTGTCACACGAAAAACCTTACACCATGAAGTTAGCCGACAATATGTATAGTCAACCGACACCTTGATGTTAGCTATAGTCAACATTTTAGTTTTTCTATTGTTAGTGTCGTTTTTTCTACAAACATAGAATAAGGCAAAAGATAAAATTCTTGAATTTTTTTTATCTTGATACGCCAAAGAAGTATAATTTCTAACGCGTGTACATAAGTACACACACACACACATTTTTTTTAAATATGTGTATGATTTTTAAATATCACTTATTAAAAAAATAATATTTTTTTTTTTTTTTTATTGCAGGAGATCAGCAGACAGGCAGACGGCCCACTTGATGGAAAGCGGTTACCATCGCCTATGGACATTTGTGACACCAAAGTGCTACAAATGCGCTGCTGCTCTCTTAAGAGGACTGGATCCTGGTCACTAATGCCGGAACACAACACACGGTTGTTATGACGTCATACTCTAGACCAGGGGTGGTCGCCATCCAGTCGAGCATATATATATACTCTCCACCTGGCTGTGGGTAGTTTTGTCGCTCTTACGACAGGCCGCCCGGCCGCAGGAAATTGTATTCTTTCTCCGCTCCTGCACGGATAGTAATAAATAAATATTAGTTTATTTTTACCCCATTTTTGTTTAGTAAGACCTACCTAACTAACCTAACCTACGTCACTGGATTGAAAGCCACTAAGCCACTAAGAACAAAATTAGCATTAAAATAATTATTCTAATTTACTCTTGAAATCCATTAATGCTATGTAAACGTGTTTTATATGTTATTCTATGTATTAGACATACTACAATGTTTGCAGTGTTGATAAGAGAGGCGCCTGCCGCAAACCGTTCCTTCGATTTAATTTCGAGACCGTCATTTCTGTAGCGGTATCCTATACAATGTACTCATACGAGTTTTGTAAGCCCATTTAATACAATATTTTTAGATTGGTGACAGATTAATTAAACTAAGCCCATACTGATAATGAACGCGAACTCATTACCACAGTTAACTTCGGCAAGTTACCGAGATCAATTTTTCATGAAATTAGAAATCACTATGTATATAAATTACAAAATTTTGACTTGAAATTTTACGGGCAGGTATTCAAATTGGACAAGTACAACTGTGCAACTAAACAATATGCCCGTAAAACTTGAAGTCAAAATTTTGTTGCGATTCATTTTGTCACTTGTCAGTTGAAGTTTTTCCACTTATACGTTGCGATTCGTTTTTCCACTTATCCGTTTTTTAACTAAAAGTCCATTACCCGTTTCCAGTAACACAATCCGTAAGTTATTTAAAACATACCTGAAACAAAAAATGTAGACATTAATACAGGGAATTAATAACTCACAAGCATACTAAATACTATAACCCATTGCAAGATTTAAACTTAAATGCCATTTCGAAAAATTACAAATATGATTATAAAGACACCACACAAGTAATTTACAGTTCTTACAAATAAAACAAATCCAAAACATCAGAAGAAGATAAGAACAGGTAGGAGATCTTAATAACGCAAAACGCATAATGTGAGATTCCCGTTCCGAATGTACACTTAGTAACGCCTCGATCGTAGTTGAAACTCAACTAACTATACCTTACCGGGCCGACCTTATACATTTGCAAAATAAAGCCATTAGACATGCACAGACTATCGATTGAAATTCTCAAACTTGTAAAGCTTTAATACAAAGCTAGAACTTGCAACGAGACATAATAAAGTGGTTTACAATATCTTGAGGTCGGCTAAATAAGAACTGATTAGTGATTAGAAATAATTGATAACATTTCAATCTTTATAATATTAGTAATAAGAATTATAGATAATTTAAACATTGGAGGTAATGAAACATGTGTTGGGTATGGAACAGAGAGCATGAAATAGAGTATACGCGGTCGAGATGCGAGCACTGCGCAAAATCTGCGGAGTGTCGCTCGCGGACCGCGTTCCTAATACCGAAGTAAGAGAGTTGGTCTGAAAGAGAGTGTCGGAGTAACGGTAAGGAAAGGAATGCTCCGGTGGTTCGGGCATGTGGAAAGAATGTATGATGAAAGAATGATTAAACAAATATACAATGCAAAAGTGGATGGATGCAGAATCAACCACGACGCACCTTAAGAACAGACGGGCGTGTATGACAAGAGCTATAAATGTCAAAAAGCAAGTGAGGTGTGTAAGAATAAGCCTGAATGGCACTCTATTTTTCGTGCCTACCCCGCAAGGGACCTGGCGTGAAGTTATGTATGTATGTATGACATAAGTAAACTGTGTACCTTATGACGAATACGGGAGTAGGTTAATAAACAATTCCACGTAAAATAACTGAAAATATATTCTATGTTTACAATTTTCTAGGTCAAATTAACCGCAGGAACGGTTGACACAGAGTCATTGCGTCACCACACCGCAATAACCGCGAACTGGAGTAAGAATCGAGGGATGCTATCTTGGCATTTCATTTATCTTAGTATTTACTAAGAATTAATTTAATTTGAAACAATTATGCTGCAGCTTTGTTTACGTTTTAAAATTATTTTGCAGCTGTTTTTTAAATTAAAGGTTATATTCAAACCGCCTGCAAATATGTTTATTATAACAATATTTTCTAGAATCTAGATATCTCACGGAAGACAAGCTTTAAGGAAACATACGTTCATTTGAGCGAAATTTGTATATGTATAATAATAATATGTATATATTATATGTGTTGTATTTTAATTTTATGTTATAAATATTTGGAAATTTATTGAACTTTTATTACTAACTATATATTATTTACCCCTACCACGGTCGAACGTGGTTGGGGTATTATAAAACAAATAGCTTGCGGCTGAATCACTTGTCAGGTGTTGCGGATTACGTCGACTACGATATGGGCACATTTGTATTTGTGAGGTATGAAACGACGGCCTGATAGAGAGAGGGGCAGTTCAGCGACAACTATGATCATGGCATGATATGTGTACAATCGGGCATCTAATAGTGACGGACTTGGCGCATTTTATTGAAATACTACCTTGCATTACGTTTGGATTTGTTGTCTTCAGTTATATTTGTACCTGTGTTATACGTATTTATATAGTTCTAATAAACTGTATAATAATTCCAACGGCATTTTAATTCGAGTCTCGCAACTCGTAACAATATATTATAACGATTTAGGAGGTAAGTCGTTACAGTACAATGTACTTTTAATGCTATCACACATCCGTGATGAAAATCTAGACATGTTGCCAAAATAGTCAAATGAAAGCCGAAGCCTATCTGATGCATCTTCTTCTAAGAAACTTCAAGTCCAGTTGTGTCAGTATTACCATGCGTTCTGGTTCGCGATGTATTCGCGATTAGCGTATTAAGTTCAACAATACTTGTATTTTTACAACATACGAAACATCTGAAAACAACACTTAAAATATAATTAAGAATTCCTAAGTTCTCTGAGTGAGGTAACTAAAGATTTTTTATTTATTCATTAATTTAGTTTGATTTCGCACATGTCTTAATTTTGGAATAATTGAGAGATCTTTTACACATTGACCCTGGCAATAACAGATTTTACTGTTGTTCCAAAATAGGGTGACACTGATTGCAGATCTTTTTTGGGACACTACTTACATAGAGGAATTAATGTTATGACTTTTGTTAGGCGCGTCGAGATAAAAAGAGATATGTATGGTACATGTCATAAAAAAGTACTATAAATACTCTGGCTTAAAGACCTAGTTGACAAGCCATAAATATAAAAAATACTTTTTTAATTAATAAAAGTTGCGAGGAACTTCATATTTATAACTAGCATATGCCCGCGACTTTATTCGCGTTTGAATCGAAATTCCCGGATTTCTGGGCTACAAAGTACCGAAGCGTTTAAAAAATAATGTAAATTGTAAGCCATCGTTTTAGTGAAAACTTGTGTCATGTCGGAATAAGCTAATTTTTATGCATCCAATCGACTACAAACACTCCCGGGAAAATTTCCGCGGTATTCCCAAGATAAAAAGCAGTGCAGATTTTAAGTCTAAGAATTAGCTATCGATCAGCGAAAACCGTATCGAAATCGGCCCAGTGGTCTTTATATAAATCCCGAGCAAACAAACATACACGGTATTTTTTGGATTCTATAAAACTCATAGAATCCTGCGGGAATCTTCCCGAGAACGGTTTGAAGTTGTTCGGGTGCATAAAGAATTAGTGTATTACGACACATCTTTCACTGATAGCTTACAATCTTTATTTTATTGTATCCCACGGGAATTTTAAATCAAGTAGTATTAATTAATTTTAAATGAATTTCATTACATGTTTGAAATACATCTTTCGAGTCATACCGTATCTACATACATACATAACTTCACGCCAGCTCCCTTGCGGGGTAGGCACAAACAACAGAGTATACCGTATCTATACCCCTAAATATATATTTGATCATTTTAATATGAATTTTTGAGTCGAAATATTAGATAATCTATTTTTTGGGATTTTAATAATTGCAAACTTAAAATATATCGTATATCAAATAACAAAACGACATTTAAACATGAGTTATCATACCAAAAACACGTGTTGTGAGATACCAAGCCCACGCCAAGCCTATATAAAGTCAATTTTATTTGATTTAGTTAAGTGCTTTAAGTGATATGATAAGATATAAAATAATGAGATATCTACAGTTTGATTCATAACCACTCGAAATTGCGACAGTTTGCGAAATCATTAAGCGTAAGTGTTATTTAAATATGTGCTCAAATAATCATAAAATTAAAAAAAGCGTTTCAACAAACTGGCAATAACAAAAATAATTATGTATATTTGTTTTTGTAGATTAAGGAAAGTTATTAAAATGGTTTTTTTGAAATTTTATTTTGACAATTATGATTGTCAATATAATATGTTATTTAATAATAATTATTATTATAATGACGGGTTGTCTGGAAGAGATCGCTTTTTGGCGATAAGACCGCCCTTTGTACACAATTAAATTATTACTAGTAGTCCGTAAGTTTTCTGTAATGGTGTACAATAAAGTGTTATCTATCTATCTATCTATCTATAATGTGAATAGCTGATAGTCATCCAAAAATTGTAAAATAAAAGAATGATTGTCAAAATAAAATTCACGAACACGCAATTAATCAAGGTGTTATAAGACAACAGTCTTCAACGATGCAAGGCAGCGAAGAAAATAACCGTACTCGCAAAATGCCAACTTTTTACCATACCATGAGTTGGCATGCTCACATCAATCACATCTCAATCTGACTCATCCGATCTCACCATACCTCCGCGACAGCCAAACCGCTTCGGCATAACTGAGCTGCTCACCGCTCACGTCTCCTCACTTGAGCTGCACACAAAAACTGACCAAGCGGTCCCGTTAAATTTGTTCTACCAGCTAACAGAACCCGTCGGCATGTCGGCCCATTCACAAAAACGCGCCTCTAAATATCTGCGCACGCGCATCCACGGTGACCATGCTATTGTCACGTACTTAATATAAATATTTTTGTTTCTTTTATCACTATTGACCGAGTTTCGGTCTCGATTTTCAATTTGTTTCGGCATTTCGTACTGTTTTCGGCTTTTTTGCTCTGTACGAGTATTGAAATTGATTCGTTTTTAATAAGTTATGAGTGGTACGACTAGTTTTGATGGGATTTATTTGATAGGGGACAGAGTACGTGTGGAATTGTGCAATTGTCAGTTCCAAAGCTTATCTCTGAATGTATAATTTGATTAAAACCAATATAAATGTAATATTTTCTTAAGTTTTCGCGATTGTATACATAATAAAGCTTTTATCTTTCACCCACTTTAATATTATATAAAATTATTAGAGCATGTTTGCCGAAGAGTTTCCTGTGCTGTTTCTTCTCTTCAAGCAACAATATGTTGCGGAACGGTGGTAAATTAGATTAGGCTCTCATGGAGTAAATAATAACTATAAACAAAATTAAAACTAAATAATTAAAAATAATAAGTTGGCGGTAAGCTAAATAAAATTTTAACAATACATATTGACACTTGAAATCTTTGTCTTCCGCGATCATGACAACTGAAAAGTGGCCGAAACGTCGTAATAATAAAAATCAAACACGTTACTCACTTAAAAACGTTAAAACTTAGTTTTATTATATAAATCTATTATATTAAATAATATGCCTCTACTAAAATTAAAAATTTAGTAAAATTTGCGCATAATTATGTGAAAATATATATATGGGTTTATTTGTATCATTGTTTGCTTTATGAACTTTATTTTGGTATGCACTTGTTTTGATGAAATTCAATATTAATCCGGGAACGCCTACTTTGTACAAGACCTTCATAAAGTGAAGCGATCAGGTTCGTATGACGAATGCTAAATTTATTTATTATAAAAAAATATCTTTACAGAAATTCAAAAACTATCTACTCATTGTGAGTACCTTAGCCTCAATTTCTGCTTGTGTCGTTTCGCTAGGATGTAATGCTAATTTTCCTTAGGTTATCGGTGTTTAATACAACACTGACTCACTCCCCTGGTTCGCGTGATTGAAAAAGCAACGGGGAGATTTTGTGAGAGTCACCATGACTCACACAATTGTATGTCAGCAGGAAAAGGGATATGGATAAAGTGCATACTTTAGTTTTTCATCATCATTGTAGTGTTAAAATCCGGATGCGTTCGGAGCGTCAACCTCGAACTCCGGAGTCCGCTTTCCTACTTTTCATCTCCAGCTCGAGCGATCTTCGGCATCCCTAATTGTGATACCATCGGTACCCATAGCATCCTTTACAACGTCAAGCCCGAATTTCTTGGACCTATCCAAAAATAAATAAAAATACGAATATTTCATAATATTTGGACACCCCATCAGTAACCTTTCAATAATCCAAATTATAATACTTGAGTTACAAAAAACCATTTTACATACATACATAAGCCAGTTAAGATATCAGAAGCATTCATGTATTAATATGTTAAAATCGCTTACAAAAAATACAAGCACATCTGCCAAGTCGCCATTTATATGTGCTACTTGTATCATGCAAATCTTGTGTTTATATGTTTATTAATACACACGTAGTTTATACGATACGAGTGTTCAAATAAAATGGCCTGGTTGTATCTAACAGTTAAATAAATTAGCATTCTTTATGATTTTTAAAGGTATGAATACCAAGAGCATAGTTGTTTAAGCTCATGCGGGATTCTGCGTTTTCCATCGCCTGTATAATGGGAGTGTTCGGAGGAACTGTTCAAAATGGTGCCTTTATCTTCTTTGTGCTATGACACTCTTCATTCTTTCGTTTTTTCTTGAAGCATAGTGTTAATTAAATTTGAATTAAAACCACTTGTTGATGACAGCTCCTTAGAGCTCACACATCTATCTAAATATATAAAACAATGTCGTGTTAGTTACACCATTTACAACTCAAGAGCAACTGGACCAATTTTAATGATTATTGTCTTTTTGGAACTGGTTTCATAATAAATATTAAAATATGATATTCATCACTAAAAAAACATCAGTCTAGCCATTCATTTATGATTTTTCCAGCCGATTTCGGCAATGTTGACTGCATTTAAACTCATTTAAACGCCGAAACAGCGGAATCACTCAAGCGGCGGAAATATGCAACCCTCATTGAGAGTTATATGTTTGTGCCGTTTGCTGTCGAGACGCTTGGACCGTGGGGTCCTGAGGCCATGAGCCTCTACCAAAATTTATCAAAACGACTCATCGACTCTTCAGGTGATCAGAGGGCTGGTGCCTACCTCGGCCAACGGATCAGTATGGCGATCCAGCGAGGAAACGTAGCCAGCCTTCTGGGCACCTTACCCATAGAAGACGGTGATCTGGGCTCAGTATTCTACTTATAGTCTTGAGGGACTATGGGTAGAATACAATACATATAAGTTAAGTTTTCTTACATTGTATTCAATAGTATGTAATTTATATTATAATTAAAGATTTGTCTTGTTAACGCTTTTTCATTTGTTATAAATGGTATAACAAAACGCAACTGACAGCTCACGTCATGTTGCTAGGGTTTGTTTTGAAATGATTTTACCTGACATTCAAGGCATTTATGTTTTTATTTTTGTACCTACGACACAGTAGAAGAATAACATACTATACATATATACATGTTCATGTCTAATTAATATTTTTATGAAATCAAAATTGTCATATGAAAAATATTTTTTTTACAAGCTTTTATTTAACTTGCAATAGATGTATGTAAGTTCGGGTGGAATCTTGCAGGTTAAATTTGACCAACTTCCCGGTTTCCGATTGAGCTGAAATTTTGCACACATATGTATATCGCGTGACAATGCAATAATATGGTACCATGGAGCTGATCTAATGATAGAGTCGGAAGGTGGCCATAGGAACTCCTGTACTAAACAAGATAGACCCGTCGTGTTTGGGCTCGTTTTGTCTTGGCTATCACTCTGCTGCTACATGATATCCAGGATCACAAAAGCTTGTATGTAAAAACCTTTTTAAAAAAGCTTATTTTTATTGGGGTACACTTGTCTCACTGTTCCCTAAATACGGTATAGTACCTGTCGTTGCTTTGCTATATACTTTTGGTACATATAAATTTTTGGCCAATTTTAACGACTCCGAGCAGGCAGAATATCTCATGAATTGCAGTAATGTATGCGCATAGTAATGTTTAACCATTCTTGTCTCGTCATTGACATGATTCGGGTACATTCAAAGGTCGACCGGTATGATAGGGCTTAAGTATGTACTTCAGTAATTGAAATTAATGTTGGTGTTGTCGTTACAAGGAAAACGTTATTTGTTAATGAAATTGTTTTCTTACAAAAATGATGGCTGTTGATCTTATCTGATGATCTACTAGATAAACAAATACCTACAACAAATATTTTAGAGAGATATACATTTTTAGTTCTTCGAAATAAATATTTAAGTCATCAGTAGTTAGTAAACATATTAATAAGATGCAAAAGAAATGTAATGTTCGTATTTAACCTAATAATTTAGTTGTTTTTAGTTTTCCGTCAGAAGTTTCACAGTATTAGATATATTAAGTAATTTATTTGTGTGTAGTGAACTCAGTTTGTTTCTGTTCCTTTTTCTAGATTACAAGTAACCAGTTTTAGTTTTTTTTATTATTTTTTTATTGCAGGAGGTCAGCAGACAGGCAGACGGCCCACTTGATGGAGAGCGGTTACCATCGCCTATGGACATTTGCAACACCAAAGATGCTACAAATGCGCCGCTGCCCTCTTAAAGGAGACTGGAACCTGGTCCACTAATGCCGGAACACAACTCAAGGTTGTTATGGCGACATACTTTAGAACAGGGGTGGTAGCCATCCAGTCGGGCAAATGCCCTACCACCTGGCTGTGGGTTGTTTTGTCGCCTCTTACGACAGGCCGCCCGGCCGCAGGAAATTGTATTCTTTCTCCGTTCCTGCACGGAGAAAAGAGATAGTTTAGATTTATTGTTATGTATTGTTAGGACTTAAATTTATGGATATGCTGTTGGATACTTTTTAAATAAAATAAAACAATCTTAACAGTTTCTTGTTATTTGCTCCAAATGAGATGTCGACAATAAATCTTAAATCGGATAGGTATTTACAAAAACAAACTAAAATAATCTATATATACATACATACATAATTAACGCCAGGTGTTTTGGGGGGTAGGCACGAACAACAGAGCGCCATCCAGGCTTATTCTTACACACCTCACTTGCTTCTTTGATATTCATAGCTCTTGTCATGCACGCTCGTCTGTTTTTAAGGCTCCTGACATCACTTTCTGCTAGTACACGATCAATTTGATCATGGAAGGTGTGTCGTGGCCTTCCGCGACTTCTGCATCCATCTACTTTTGCATTGTATATCTGTTTAGTCATTCTTCCATTATTCATTCTTTCTACATGCCCGAACCACTGGAGCATTCTTTTCCTTACCTTCACCCCGACACTATCTAGCGCAGAAAATTAGAAAATTTAAGAATACTTAACCACCATATAAATTTATTTCTAATCTAATCTTAGCGCTTTGGACAATATAAACTTTTGTAATGCAACTTTATGACGTTTGATATACAATTGACAATGCGTGCTGCAAATATCGTCAACATACATACATACATACATAACTTCACGCCAGGTCCCTTGCGGGGTAGGCACGAACAACAGAGCGCCACACAGGCCCATTCTTACACACCTCACTTGCTTCTTTGACATTCATAGCTTTTGTCATGCACGCTCGTCTGTTCTTAAGGCTCCTAACATCACCTTCTGCTAACACATGATCAATTTGATCATGGAAGGTGTGTCGTGGCCTTCCGCGACTTCTGCATCCATCCACTTTTGCATTGTATATCTGTTTAGTCATTCTTTTATGATACATTCTTTCCACATGCCCGAACCACCGGAGCATTCCTTTCCTTACCTTCACCCCGACACTCTCTTTCAGACCAACTCTCTTTCTTACTTCGGTATTACGAACGCGGTCCGCGAGCGTCACTCCGCAGATTTTGCGCAGTGCTCGCATCTCGACCGCGTTTACTCTACTTTCATGCTCTCTATTCCATATCCAACTCTCGCTTCCATACGTGAGCGTAGGTACCAGAACCGCGTTGTGTATGGTAAGCTGGGCCTTCTGGCTAAGGTTCTTAGCGCCTAGAAGTTTACCTAACGCTCCATTCACAATATCGTCAAAGAGGATGTTAAACTAAATATCATTTAAAAATATAATAAAATACATGTAAAATTATTAATGTAGCTGTAATCGGGTTCCAGTATTTAGCTGAAATTATTTTTGTGTGTTCAAATGGGTCCCGGGATGGTATATATTCTATTCTTCATCGGATCACAATATTTTGTTTTAAATAGCTGTATATACGACAGGAAGCTATTTGTCTCGTTAAAGATATGATGTCATAACTTGCTAGGAAAGTATAAAATCTAAGCGGCTTCTGCGTTTTGTAAATGAAAAGAGGTATCTCAGTTGATTTTACTGTCAAATACCTTCATGTTTTTGTTGAAATGACCAGAAAAACAGAAAAGGTCATCGAACTAAATATAAAAGTATTAGAAATTTTATTTTATTGGTTATTTCTTCATGTTTTTATTTAAACTAGTGGTCGCCCAGTGGTCGAAATTCGACCATAATTAATTTAAATTATAAGTATAACATTATTAACGTTCCGATGTCAAAGACTATATATACTTCTATGATCACAGATAAACTAAAGAGTATATATGCATGTCTGTGTGTGTCAAACGCGTGGTAGTGTGTGTAATGTTTTTTTTATTTTATTGATTTAATGTATTTTTAGGCAGAATTTAAAAAAATATTAGCATTCTGCATTCCTTCTCTATATAGACTAATAGTGTGCAGAATTTTATACTTCTCCGTTCGGGCAATTTTCTTAAAAAGGGGTACAAAGTTTTTGCTTCACGTTAATATAATAATTTCATATCACAACATTTAAAGAATTTTCGTGATAACCTACCGTAGTCAACATCGTTAAATTTTATGCACTCGCTTTTACTTTTTGATTTAGATATAAATTCACCAAGTGTTAAAATAATTTCATATTTAATACACCTAATAATTTGATGTCATAAATCTTTTAAATTAGATTTTGCAGGGTTGCCATCGTTGATTTTCTTGGTATGCCGAAGTTGCGATGCTACTAGTGAAGGCCAAATTACAATTTTCTTATTTTTACATTTTAATTATGTATCTGTTATCTGCATGATATGCTCTCATGTCCGTGATATAACAGGAAAGCTACAGAAGAATGGAAACAGCCTTAGGAACAGACCAGCGTGCATGACTAGAGCTATGAATGTCAAAGAAGCAAGTGAGGTGTGTAAGAATAAGCCTAAATGGCGCTCTGTTGTTCGTGCCTACCCCGCAAGGGACCTAGCGTGAATTTATGTATGTATGCAGAAGAATCCCGTACATTGCTACGATCGAGTTTTGAGGAAACCAGCTAGCTATTTAGCTAGTCTAGGTATGCCGCCTCCGCCAGGTCCCGGTAGAAGGGATAGCCTCAACATATGCGTATGGGAGTTGCCTGGAAGAGATCGTTTTAAGCGATAAGGCCGCCCTTTGTTCAACATTGGTGTACAATAAAGTATTTTCGTGAGGAATGATACGTGTATCTACAAATGTACCTATAGAATTAGGGGTGCCAAAGGCTTGCTGTATGCTATAATAAATATATAATTGGATTATTTCGAAAAAGGTAAATTATCATCATATGATTGTAATATTTATTCAAATGTCAGGCGTGTGATCTTTAAATTATGTACAAATACGAAATATTTTTCAAAAAATAATATAAAGTCCAAAATCGGAACGTCCCCAAAACGCTGGGCGCATTTCTGCGTTAGTTGGCAGCGCCGATGCGTTGCCCAAAGTACAGGCCGGCTTTCTGGCCTATATCCTATAAATATTATAAACGGAAAAGTTTGTAAGAGTGTATGTATGTATATATGTATGTTTGTTACTCTTTCACACAAAAAATACTGAATGAATTTTGACGAAACTTTACAGCAATATAGCTTACACATCAAAATAACACATAGGCAATATTTTATAAAGATATAGTGTGAATTATCCAAAATATAACGATTTTCCATTGCTGTAAGTAATACATATTACTGTATGAAAAATCTCTCATCCCGGTTTCTGAGGTTACCAGTTATGAGTTCAATAATCATTGATTCCATACAGTTATGTAATAGATAATCTTAGATTAACTGATAAATATCTAATATTTATTTACATCAAACAAAAACGTCAAACAAAAGATATGGAATAGATAAACGCCTAATATTGGTCAGTTAAGTTGAATCTAGTTCAACTATCGTACGACGGTGTGTTCAAAAACGCAATTTTATAAGTTATTGAACCGATAGCGCTAACGAAGAGATAACCAACAGTTAAAATACCTCAGAAACCGGGCATTAATTAATCTGCAACAACCCTAGATATTGTTTACAATCAATCAATGGATGCGGCATCTACTAGCCTATATTGCTAAAGATTTTGGGTCATCCAATCAAGTTTGGGCGACCGACTAACTTATACATCCGCGTGTTACAGGTGAATTCGGTATCTCAATGATTAGTTATTCGACTGCATTTTAGTTCGTTAACGTCAGTTACAGAGAATAAAATACAAAAAATATCTCAAATTTTTCTACGTTTCTTTTGCACCGTGGGGATTTGGAATGAGCTCCCAGCCGTGGTTTACATATAGTTTATCGAATTGTCTATTAGCTATGTCCATTTTATCAGCTAAGCATTCAACAATTCATATGTAAAAATAATAATGTCAGCCGATAAATGTCCCACTGCTGGACCTGGACCTCCCATTATAGGGGAACGGACAGTATACCCGCCACGCTTGTCCAAGGCTTGGCAGGTTTGACACATCGGTTATCTCGATGTTCAGGTTGCATCACGATGTTTTCTTTCACCGTTTTTAGCACGTGGTAATTGTAACAATATGCACATTAGATCAGAAAACTGACTAAGAAGTGCATGCGTTCCGGTCAGGATCGAATTATGCTACCACGGCTTTAACAACAATTCATATATTTAAGATTTACATCCGCATAAATCGCGGTTGTTAGCACTTTTGTCATTTCTGCTTTGTTTCATGCTATGTATCAAATCAGTTCGCAAACGCACTCCGACGTAACACGTAACATCATTGGACTCGATAAACTATATTCATCAGACTCGCGTGTTTACCTTGCAACAACCATACTAAAACTGCTAAGCGAGACTCAAACATGATACACATATCACGCTTGTTCCCCAATGAACAATTTAAGTATTTTATCTAATATTTTCTTAAGTTTTCGCGACTTGTACACATAATAAAACTACGTTTTAACGGTTTTAAGCGCGGTAATTTATTTTATTTAGGTTTATCCGACGTTTCGGCCGCTTTTCAGTTGCCGTGGTCACGGAAGACAAAGATGACATTTGTCGAACGTGTATTGTCAAAGTTTTTATTCAGCCTACCGCCAACTTGTTCATTTTAATTATTTAGTTTTAATTTTGTTTATGGATATTATTTACTCTATGGGAGCCTAATCTAATTTACCACCGCTTCACAACATGTTGTGGCTTGAAGAGAAGAAGCGGCGCAAGAAACTCTTTATTTTATCATTTGCAGTTTACATAAAATAGCAGTTAGCCTGTTTTTAGTATACGATGTCTAGACGATATACCTCCACGTTCACGCTAGGTCGAAAATTATATGGTTGCTGGGTTTTAAACTTAAATTTTAAAAAACGTGACGAAGAATCTAGATAAGTAATGGGGCTCAAATCAGTTTATCTATGTATGCTGTGAATTAAGATAGTCCAAAACTCATTGGACATATTCGTTTTAATGATATAATTTCTTAGAATAACTTAATTCAATCCAACGAGAATAATTATATATATAATATTAGATAGCTGTCCCGGCAGACGTCGTCCTGCCCGGTAAAAAATAGGGGTTGATCGTAGAGGGTTGAAAATTTAGGGTTGTATGTATCTTTTAATGCTGTATCATAAAAAAATAAAAATTAAAAATTTTGTCTAAAAAATAAAATTAAAAATTTAGGGGTGGACTACCCCTAACATTTAGGGGGATGAAAAATAGATGTTGGCCGATTCTCAGACCTACCCAATATGCATACAAAATTTCATGAGAATCGATCAAGCCGTTTCGGAGGAGTATGGCAACAAAAACTGTGACACGAGAATTTTATATATTAGATATAAAAAAATATAATTTTTAATAATAGTATAATTCTCTTTCATTAAATATGCTTGTGAAAGATGAAAACGTAGAACATTTCGCCGTAAAACAGACTGGATCATAGACCATACAACCTCTCCTGATGTATTAAACAATCGTACAGCACCTACAGTTCTTGTGATAACTCGAGAGCTCGAGAGACTATAAAAATGATTTTTATGACTGAGATAGAGGCAATGATACTTCAAAAGCTGACGCTCGCAGACGGCACAAATATTTAACCATAGGCAGTGGTTACATATTTGTGCCGTTTGGAGTTGTCACATTAGGTCCGTGGGGTCCACCGGCAAAGAGTTTCTTCAGAAATTTGCAAGAAACTCTGATGCTACCCGTGATCAGGCTGGCTCATATTTCGCCCAACAAATGAGCATCGCCATACAGCGCGGCAATGCAGCCAGCCTTCTGGGCACACTCCCAGGTGGCAGCGATTTGTTACACGGTCTATAATAGCTTCTTCTCTTTATAACTTAGCTTATTTATAGTTTTTAATTGTAATTTCTTTAATTAAATTTTCCCTTTTTTGTGTTTTGCATGAATTCAACAGACAGGCGGACGGCCCGGCTGATGGAAAAAGGTTTCAACATTTTGAATGCATGTAATTGATGTTTTAAGATGTTTGTCGTATATCGCTTTTTACGTGCGCACGCGCAGAGGACACCTGCTACCTTAAAGGCATCGATATGTCAACGCAAGGGTAACTTGATCTCGATATGGGTATCGGCGATCGTGTAAAGGAAACCATTTTTTATTATCGATAGGGTTGTCATTGCTCGCAAGAGAATTGGTTACAATTTACTGCTCACCAAAATAACAGATGAAAAATTTTAGTTACGATATTTAGCCAGGTGCTAGGGATCTACCCGTCTGGATGGCTACCAGCCCTGGTCCTACAGTGTAGTAGTAGTAGTAGAGTAGTGCCGCCATAACAACTTTAATTTGTATTCCGGCATTAGTAGCCCGGTTCCAGATTCCCTCAAGACAGCAGCAGAACAATTGTAACGCCTTTGGTGTTGCAAATGTCCATAGGCTATGGTTACCGCTTACCATTTGGTGGGCCTGTCTGCTGAACTCATGCTATAAAAAAATCAAATAAAAATAAAATAAAAAAGGAGTGCCCGTTAAAATCAGATCACACAAATCTCGGATTGAAATGATAGTTTCCGGCTATTTTGACGAGATAATAATATCAGAATTGGGCCCGTATTCTCGACGGAATTTCCGCTGATGTGTCATAGGCGAGTTAAAAAACATTGTGAGCGTGTTTAGCGGAACTTTCCGCGCGGTAAGTTCCGCAGGTTCCAACCCTACGAGTTTTTTTCTATACAAACCGACTCTCAATTTAATTACAAGTTGTAAACTTTGGAAATTGATCGTCTGATGTTTTACGAGGCCACGACATTGACACTTGTAAAGTGGGTAATTGACACATACAGTAGAACCTCTTTCAGTCGAAAAACTCCCAAACTCGAAAAAAATTGTGTTCCATTCAAGAAGTGAATGGAACACAAACTCGGGTGCCCGAAATCGGAAACCTCAATAAGTCAAAATAGTTAATGAGTATAAGCAAATTCAGTATTTATTTTCCTTCTATAACTCGAAAAAATAAATTGGACCTCTGTATCTCGAACATAGCAATATTTGAAATATGTTTTTTTTTACCTCTAGTTAATATATATATAAACATCTATAATAGCTGACCCGTGCCTACGTGGCTGGGCATGAGAAAAAAATAAAAAATACTTATTACTTACTAATCACAATCAAATATCACTCAGGAATAATGTAGCTTTCCACAGGTGAAAGAATTTTTAAAATTGGTTTAGTGTATCCAGAGATGACCCCTACAACGTCACAAACTCACAAATTTACCTCTTTATAATATTAGTAGGATTTTTATTTATTTCACCTCTCTAACTCAAAATTAGTTAGAATAAAGCTTAAACTCTACAAGTCGTAAGATTCCTTACAAAATTCGCTAAATCGAAATCCTCCCAAGTCGAAAATTCTATAATTCGAATTTCGAATCTCCCTCCAAGTTCGAATTACAGAGGTTTTACTGTATTACAATAAATTCTAAAATAGTATTAAGATAAAAGAGAAAATATCTTGTTGTCATCTAACTTTCAACAGTTCAATATGGAAACAACTTTAATTTTAGTTTGAACAGTAATTAATTAACTCATTAAAACTGTGACGTCGACGTAAGCCAGAACTACTGATTCTCACACAAAACCAAGGAGGCTGCGCTGTTTTGTGCAATGATAAAAAGCGACTCAGTTGATTATACTGTCAAACTCTCCATTATGACGCCCTTAAATGTTTCGGGGAAAACAAAAAATGACTTGAATATCCGTGAAATTAATTATGTCTTTGAATTTGTATAGAAATGATATATAAAAACCGAACTTAATTATTAAAGGATGGGAGCTGCATACGTCTTAGGCTGGTGTGTACCGACTTTTAACCGACGGTTAACAATAATCACTGTTTATCCAGATGGATGCAGAAGTCGCGGAAGGCCACGACACACCTTCCATGATCAAATTGATCGTGTACTAGCAGAAGGTGATGTCAGGAGCCTTAAGAACAGACGAGCGTGCATAACAAGAACTATGAATGTCAAAGAAGCAAGTGAGGTGTGTAAGAATAAGCCTAAATGGCGCTCTGTTGTTCGTGCCTACCCCGCAAGGGACCTAGCGTGAAGTTATGTATGTATGTATGTATGTACTGTTTATCCATATATTTTTGGCGATTATTTTATTTTAACCATCGGTTAAAAGTCGGTACACATCGGCCTTAGTCGTCGCAGCGGAATACTGGCTAGTGCAACGCAAGAGCTAGTGATGTTAGATAGTAGCTCAAGAAACCTGGTACAGATGTCGCTAAAAGGTGGTATTTGAAAAAAATACTTGATACATTTACGCAATATCATTTCTCTGTATTAGATATAGCTATAATTGAATGTTATACTATTACAATGACAAATAGACATTTAATTATTACTATCATATTTCTCAATAAATCGTAGTGCGTATATGAATAGATAGTTAATTGTTGAAACATCAATATCTTTAATAAATTATGACATTAATCAATATTGTACATATCAGGTATATCAAGAACTTATAACATTTTTAGGATATTAAAAATATTGATACACTATTTATACAGAAAGTTGGTACATTAGCGTTCCAACTTTTAGTTGACACATGGTACAAATCCCAAAAAATGGTACGAATACCAAGAAATTGGTACGTCTAACATTACAGCACACTTACTTATTAACAGTTGTTCTATCTCGCTCGCACATCATCCGTCCCGCTCACACACTGTGTTCACATGGTGTACTCTAGCTGTACGATTTGTTAATATTTCTATTTAAGGTTACCGTTTCCAAAATAATTAGTTCGCTTCAGTTCTCATCAACACTCGACAGTGGATACTACTCTCTGACATCTGAAGTGTCATTTAACAAATACCTTTCCCTGCTACCAAAGTAAAGGTTTCATTATGAGTGAGTTTCAAGTGACTTTTTAAATACTTTTTCGTATTTTTACAAGCTTTTATCTCACTTGCCATGGATGTATGTAAGATCGGGTGGAATCTTGCACTTAAATTTGACCAACTTCCCGGTTTCCGATTGAGCTGAAATTTTGCACACATATGTATATCGCGTGACAATGCAATAATATGGTACCATGGAGCTGATCTAATGATAAAGTCGAAAGGTGGCCATAGCAACTCCTGTACTAAACAAGATAGACCCGTCGTGTTTGGGCTCGTTTTACTTGTCTTGGCTAGCACTCTGCTGCCACATGATATCCAGGATCTCAAAAGTTTGTATTTAAAAACCTTCTTAAAAAACAAGTTATTTACATTTTATTTTTGTTATTTATAAATCGATGTATTTATAAATGTAGTGTGATAAACCGTCTATTTTCAACATTATATTTCAAGTTAAATATGTAAGTCAAGTAAGTGAAATACGTAAGTTGATGTCGACGGTCGTATTCATATTGAGTTAGAGTAAGTTTAAAGGCGTGGTTACACCTTAAGAACCATAAACAAGCCTTCAAACTAACTGATCAATATGAACAAGACCATCAGTAGAACAAACAGGTATCGTGCGTCATTCATCCGATTTTTAAGATTTACACACATATTCCATTTGCGAATTTGAATTAAGACCATTCCAATAACGGTTTTGCAATAATTAAATTTGCTTAAAACTACTTTTATGAGTAATTTTAACAGTAAAAGTTTATTTAAGTCTATAAAAATGTAATAGACTGCACTATATTAAATTGTTTTTCAATCAGGATATTGCTGTCAGAGATCATAGACGAGCGGCATTTTGACGCTCGGCGTTTTAATAACTGCTGCTGTCATGTGTTCGCAGACTAGCCCAAACATAGGACATAGCAATTCGAGCTATTTTTACTTTATTTAATGTTTATTTACTCCTGATTAAAGACTCTCGGGTGACTATTTCGACCGACTCTCTGGAGATCATCAAACTTTATGATCGCTTATTGATATCAATAGTTGATAGCTTTGCAATACACCGTTTTTAATACAAAACTAGCTGTCCCGACTAACTAGACGTCAACCTGCCCGGAAAAGCTTCCATCGATATGCCGACAGCAGCGCCACCTACCGGGTCCAATTGTGAACCAACTCCGAAACCTTCTCTGGCTCATGCACAATAACTTTACTAAACATCATCACACGATCAAATGTATAGTTTACGATTCTATAAAGGACATACAGAAAAACATTCATATTTATATACAAGATCTAGTAAAGTATTTTGTTTTTTTTAAATTAATACTTGGGCTTTTACTGTCTTACTAGGGATTTGCTGAGGTATTGTGCTGGCCAGAACATATTTCCTCCGATATCCTCATCCAGCGCCTACTGGCGCCCTCACGCAGGTCGTCGCTCCAGCGGGCTTGAGGGCGTCCGACACTAGGTTCTCCTTTGCAGACTACACAGTTCATTCGTTTAAAAACCACACTAATTGATCAAGTGTTCATTTTAGTACCACATGCTATAGATTAGACGTCATGTACAAACCGCTTCCTTTTTTTATTTGTAGTTTTTAATTAATTAGCATTAAATAGTTAAAGTAAATTCGTATTTGCTAAATTAGCGATAGTTTTCGTTCGGTTTAAAATAGCATTATTTTTTGTCGCGTGCCAGTGAGGGTAGATATTGCTTCGAGAGTCACTCGCTGCGCTCGTCGTATACGGACATAGTTCGAAATCGTTCGTTGTAAAATTCACCTCACAAGAGACTCGTTTCGCATTTCGTGAAAAAATATTCGCAATTATCGCCAACCAGTGCATCAGTGCTGCATCGTTGTCACGAGTGGTGAAATTACTCGTTATAAACAATATTGTGTTCTCGAAGAAAGCAGTCGGCGCCGACCATTTGGACTCGAACTCAATCTTTGCAAGGTGAGTTGACCTACTCGTTGTAGTTTTGTTCTCACTGGCCAACTTACCGTTCTTCGCATAGAATCGCAAATACAGTCCGCTTATAATGTTAGTTACAATCTCAGCATTGGGGATTGTACATTTTGGTCCATCTCACCGTGGATGCCTTCTATCTGGGAGGTCGGAGTATTGTCTCAGCTCCCTGATAGAATGGTGATCGAACCGCGCCTAGTTAGTTATCGAAAATGTCGCTAATTTGCTCAATTTATCGTAAAAAACTTGTCATGATTCGCGTCGACATCGTCATAGTAAAGCTCATTTTGCCATCGTATTTTCTCGTTATCTAATCGATTTTAATAAAATTTATACATTAACATAGCAAGTTTAAACCCTAAACTTCGCATGTATCGAAAAATAATTTGTCAATTATTCGTAATATTTCTTATTTTAATCATACAATTTCATATAATTTCAACGTTGGAAGGCGGTTAGATGATGCAATCGTGTATAAACCGTTCAAATTAAAACTTGTTCAATATTGTATTAGCTTGTTCGCAATAGTAAGCCACATAACGCCATTCTTAATTTGTTCGTATAATACGAGTCGTTCCTTAGTTCATTTACAATCGCCATCTTTGAATCGCCCCTGCGCCGGAGTTTCGCCCATCGCACACCGATCGGGTGAGCGATTCACGCATGTCGCAGTCATATTATCGAAACTTTACAACTTCGATATTTCTGATTTATAACTTGATTTTTATGTTGTTATCTTTTGACTCTAAATAACCTATTAGTTCATATTAGTATAGCGTACTAGTGATTATTAATGGAAACAAAATATTTTTATTTGTATTAATTACTTTTGTAGAAATTGTATCGAAATCAATATTTTTTAATTTTGAAATCATCGTATAAATGTTTATTTAATCTTCGTCATTAAAAATATCGCACGTTTGATTTCGATTTACTCAAAATTAGTTAAAATCTTCTAATTTCTGGTAATTTCTTAGCTTCACCTTATTAACACAATTACTACGACATACATTATCGATTTTTAACTTCAATCGTCTGTTGATTTTGTTCATTCAACATGTCGAAATGCACTCGTCGTAACTATGAATTAAAACGCGACTTGGCGGTCAGTCGCATTAATGAATGTCTCTCTGCTGGTTTAGAAGCGAAAAATGATAGCTCGCGTATACCTATATTTATGTCCCGGCATAGTAAACTCGAAAGTTATTGTTCTAGTTTTGAATCTAATCATTTATCATTATGTTCGGAAATCACGGATCCCGATGAAATGGAGATCCAGGATGAAATTCGTCGTAAATTCGATGAGAAACATTTCGAAATTATTGAAATACATTCTTTGTTAACATCTTGTAATATTAATTCTAGTGTTTTGGAACGCAATACTTCGGACTTATCGATCAAATTACCTCGTTTGAACTTATTAAATTTTGACGGTGACTTGAAATCTTGGGGAACATTTTATGACATGTTCAATACAGTCGTACATCAAAATCGTAGTTTGTCGAATATAGAACGTTTTTCAATTTTAATTTCTTTGCTTCGCGGTGAACCATTACAATTGTTGAAAGGTTTTCCATTGTCTAAAAATAATTATTTAGATGCTTACGCGGCACTCGTCGATCGTTATCAATGTAAACGTAAAATATCATTTCGTCATTGGGAAGAAATACAAAACGTTAAGTTGAACTCGAGTTCTCCGCGTGAGTTACGGCGTCTCGTAGATACATTCAAGGAAAATATTGCAGTGATGAGAAATTTAAATTTGCCAGTTAGAAACTGGGATTTTCCACTTTTTTATTTATTGATAAATAAACTCGATATAGAAACTCGACGTCGATTTGAACTTCAGAACGAATCTAGTGATATCCCTTCTTTCGACTCGTTGTTGGAGTTTCTCAACAAGGCTGGTCAAGCGCTCGAGCTCGCTGAGCCGACCATGCCTGAGCCCGCAGTGGCGCGCACTCGGCGTGCCGCCACGAGCGGCAATCAATCGACTTCTCGTACTCTCGTCGCTCACACCATCGCTAGTGACTTACCTTGCCCACAATGTAAGGCTAACCATGTCTTACTATCTTGTCCTTCGTATCGTAAGTTATCTCCTCGCGATCGATTCGGCATCGTGAAGGAAAATAACTTTTGTGTGAATTGCATTCGCTCGGGTCATGTCGTAAAATCATGTCCTTCAAAATCTCGTTGTTTAAAATGCAATTTACCACATCATACAACTCTACACTTCGATTCCACTCGTTCGACTACTCCCTCGGAAAATATAGATTTTCCGACGGAGACAACTGCTAATCTGAAACATTCGGTTTCAGAAACCTCGCCTTTAGTTGACTGCGATTCGTCGCGCAGTCAACACTACCAGCCTCCAGTCGCCCTAATGGCTGGTCAGGCCTCGTTATCGCATTCGTCTCTTCTCGCAACCGCATTTGTTGAAGTTTTGGATAACTTCGGCAAAGTTCGTAAAATTCGTCTCGTAATTGATAGTGGCAGTCAGCTCAACTTCATTACAAAGGAGTGTGCGTCTCGTCTCGGACTGCCATTACAAACGACTACCATGCCAGTCGAAGGTATCGGTCGGTCGTCGACTGTCGCTACTGACTCCACCGTCTTTCGTATATTCGGTGGGGAACCTCGTTTCGCTATCGATATCAAGGCCTTTACTATGCCAGAAATTTGTAGTGAAGTGCCCTCTCGCAAATTAGATATTTCTCGCTGGTCAGACTTGAAGTCGATTCGTCTGGCGGATCCTGGTTTTCACTTGCCAGGTTCCATCGATGCCTTGATAGGTGTTGACATATTTAGTCGCATCCTTTTGGGCCAACATATCGTTTGTGGTACCGAAGGTCCAATCGCCTTAAGCACCAAACTCGGTTGGATCGTGATGGGAAATGTAGACACTCCACCATTTCCCACTTCATTGTCGTCCGACTCGCACAAGGCTCCTGAAGTTCGTTCGTTGGAGACTCTTGCTGCATCACCGTTTCAAAATATTCGCACTATTCGTTTATCGCAAACCTCTCGCTTGGCTTTAAAAAATAATTTGTCGCATAAATCATTTTCGAATTCGAAAAATCGTTCATTGTTATCTCGTACCTCGAATTACGTTGCTACTTATTTGAAGCATTATCCTAAAGCAGTTCAGTCAAAATTAGTCTCGCAGAAAAGAGTTCGAATGCCTCGTTCTAAATTTTGCGTCACAGCCTTGCTATGGCATCTTACTAAGTTTGTGACAAATACAAACAACCAAATTCTGCGCTGCTTCGACTACACAGTCGGTCTCTCGTGGCGTCGACCACCATCCTTGCACTGGAAATCTCTTGCAGTAGTCGAGCTAGAAATCTCGCTTTTCGTTCAACTCCAACAATCTGACGGTTTCTTAAACGATTGCTCGATATTCAAGAAGATTTCACATTCCGTTGTAGCTGTAAAATATTTAGTTCCTGGTAATTATACTCAGTATGAGTATAGCTATTCAGGACATTTTGTTGAAACTGAGCTGAACGAGCTGATATCGTGCTTCGTGAGATTTGTTCAATCCCAAGTCTTAAAAGAAGGTTCGCTCTTGTATAAGACATTCGCGTATGAAACATTAGATAAGTGTTTCACCAAAAACTATCGCGCCAAGGTGGGCGGTCGTATTGCTCACTCGTACTTGGATTGTAGTTACAACTTGGTTTTGACACCTTCTAGTCAACACCATTTTACTTTTTTCGTTGTCGTTGGCATTCACCAGGGACATCGCCATCCTCGTGTTTGTAACTAAGTTAAAATTCGAAAGTATTCAAATTTATTATTACATCGCATATGTAGTTTGGTTAAATGTATAGAATGTATTTGTAAACATTATTTATTTTTCGCACCTCGTCTAGCATGTCGTGATAATAGATCGCGTACTTTTCCGTCACATCGAATTCGTACTGTTAAAATCAAATTCTTTGCTCTTAACCAATTTCTTACTTTAATACAACAAGTAGAAATATTTTTGAAATTTTGCTTACATTTTATAATAAATCCGAGTTTAAATGACAAGTCGGTCTTTACTCGGGCATATTTTCTTACTCGTAAACCATCAACAACAATTCCAGAATCGAACACTACTTTAAATTATCGTAATCGTTGGCGATTGTTTCGAAAAATGCATATAAATTTCTGGAATCGTTGCTCCTTGGAATACTTAAACACTAGTAACGTACGCGCTAAATGGCATACTATTGCTAGCTTGCCTAAAATTCTTATATTAGTTGTAGTTATAGCCGAACGGCTGAACCCATTATATTCGTTGTTCGGTCGCATCATCTCACTGTATCTTGAACGTGACAAACTCATGATTCAAATGCAATTAGGTGAATTGCGGAGATCTCTTATGAGACTCTGCCTTTAAATAATTAAAATACATCATCGTATTTTGGTGGGCGGAGTTGTACAAACCGCTTCCTTTTTTATTTGTAGTTTTTAATTAATTAGCATTAAATAGTTAAAGTAAATTCGTATTTGCTAAATTAGCGATAGTTTTCGTTCGGTTTAAAATAGCATTATTTTTTGTCGCGTGCCAGTGAGGGTAGATATTGCTTCGAGAGTCACTCGCTGCGCTCGTCGTATACGGACATAGTTCGAAATCGTTCGTTGTAAAATTCACCTCACAAGAGACTCGTTTCGCATTTCGTGAAAAAATATTCGCAATTATCGCCAACCAGTGCATCAGTGCTGCATCGTTGTCACGAGTGGTGAAATTACTCGTTATAAACAATATTGTGTTCTCGAAGAAAGCAGTCGGCGCCGACCATTTGGACTCGAACTCAATCTTTGCAAGGTGAGTTGACCTACTCGTTGTAGTTTTGTTCTCACTGGCCAACTTACCGTTCTTCGCATAGAATCGCAAATACAGTCCGCTTATAATGTTAGTTACAATCTCAGCATTGGGGATTGTACACGTCAGATGACATTAAACGCAAACCCGTCGAAGTTTGCCGCGCGTATGTAACACCTCCTATGCTTTAGAGGTAATAAATTTTAATACAAATAAGAATCACGTTCCAATTCCGCAATCAATTTAACTATGTAATAGACGAATGATTGATTTCCAGTCATTTAAATGCTTACTGTATCGTGTTCGCTTTTGTTATTCAGCGATAAGGTAACAAGTCTTCCGTGATACTTTTCTGCGGTATGATACTAAGGTTTTCCCTCCACTTCGTCTATATAAACTTCCGAGCTTATCTTATGAGGACTAAATTTTTAATATCTTTGCTGCATGTAGGATATCGTTAGTGATACTTGAAAAATGAGTTTTAAATTTTTTTTAAAACGCCTTTAACGTGTGGCATTCGCCAGGTCGGGGTGGCACTAGCATGCCCAGTCAGAACTGGTGCCATGCTATTGCCACTCCCCAGTTAAGGATACCCACTAAGACCCCTGGGAGTTCCGTCCTGCGCTATATGCCAGGGCTACCGGTATATGATCTAGCCTCTCCATTATGCCTAGCAGGCGTGGGCCATTTCTACTGCCTGGGGACTACTTTTAAATCCAGGCATCTTCCATGTCTACTCCGGCCTGGGGCGATTTGAAATCCGCTCCACGGGAAAAGGTGGGTGCGCGCGGAACACGCCGCAACCCAACTCGACGACATATGCAGGTGAGTAAGGACCCTATTCCCCAAGGGCCAGCTTCGGGTGGCCGAAGGAACAAACTGGTCCTCCGGCGCGGGTACGTCCTCCTTTGACAGCATAACGTGCCGCAGAAGAACGAAACGGCGATCCATCCGGGGCGACTCCTGACCATGGTGCGAACCACGAGTGAAAGGATTTAAGCCCATGTCAAGTCTGGAATGAGAGTACACTAACTAATAATCTACTATGGCTGACGTTTATAGTCAATAACAGCAGAGATATAGTTAGGTACCAATAAAAGTAAAAAAATAACGTTTCGTAAAATATCAAAAAACGGTGCCGGCCGCGGCGCCGATGTTTTTTAATATCTTCACTACAGAAAACCTGTTGCTGGCGAAAAAAAACAAATTGACCCACTTATTACGGACACAAATAAAAGGTATTTTGTACAAACCGATACTAGAAACGGCATGGACCGTTAACCGCTATTGTGGACGGGATATTCGGGTTTATTCAATTTCGTTTTTAAGTGTCAAATCACCGATAGATATTATAGGCTGGTACTTTTGTGTCTTTCCCTATACTATATTCCCTATCTCATTATCCTATTATAAAGCCTAGCAACACCTTCACATCACTTGGTGTTGTGAACGTCAACAGGTGATGGTAGCTACTTCAAATTAGGTGGGCCTTCTGTATAATTGCCAGCTTTGCAATAAAATATATCACTGAAATTATATCAGACTATCTGTGCCCGCGACGTCGTCCGCGCGGAATTCGTTTTCAAAACCCCCCGATTTTGAAACATTCTTCATTGGTGCTCTGCTCCTATTGGTCTTAGCGTAATAATATACAGCCTATTGTCGTCCTCGATAAAGAGGCTATCTAACACTGAAAATATTTTTTCAAATCAGACCAGTAGTGTCTGAGATTAGTGCGTTCAATCAAACAAATAATCTCTTGAGCTTTATATATTAGTATAAGATAACCCTAGAATTCAAAGCGTAAACAAAATTTCAATCGCCGTTACTACATTAATGGACCGTTATGTATCTCTGAATGCTATATTCATTTTTTGTAAGTTTAATACTAAACATCTTTTCTCAGAAGTAAATGTCCCGTGACAAGACGTATTAATAAATAGCCAAGGATAAATGAGAAATGATTTCCAAGATATGAAGGAGGTTTTCATATTGGTAAAATACATATACCGTGGGAATCTCCATAAAAAAACATCTTTCCCGCGAAAACAAAACGTCAGTGTCAGTCACCATGTGCGCACAGATTAAAGAATACAGATAATGTATGTATTTATGCTTTTAAGGCAATCAATCGAACGTTGTAAAACCGTATTGCACCGAATATTTACAGCTTTGAATGCCAAATCGTTATATTTTTTGGTGTTTCTATAATAATTATGTAAATAGATTAATGTTATTATTACTACGTAGTTTACCGCTACACATATAAAAAACCTGTTTTATTGAGCTGTTTATGGTTGTTGGGATTCATAATTTTTCACAGTATGTCATCTTGATTTGGAGCGTTGTTGGCAGGTCAGTGTGATAAATGAATATGTCAGTCAACTGTGATTTACTGAAACCGTTTTATTTCTGTCACAAGTCACGAAAATTGGTTTATATATTTCACTGTATAATGATAGATTGAATGAATTATTTAATACTTTTCTAATTTTTAAACACATAATCTTAGAAGTAAAATTAAAGGAACATTTCGAATAGTTAACACAAGATAATATATTATTTCAATTGATTTATAAAAATGCTTTCTGCAATACTTATGGCAATATTATAGGCGGCTTTTTCACTCTAATACTTATTTTCCAAAAAAACCCCAATTTATAAAATTCTTAGCTTATCTTGCCACATATGTGGTGCAAAAAAATTTAGGTAATAAACAAACAATACTATTGATTAATTCATGTATTATTCGTGGCCGCCATGTTGAAGAAATAAACTATAAACATTAAAAAAATGGCGGCAACAACGCCTGGCGCTGTGTACATTTATAATTCAAATTTGGAATGTCATATTGTCCGCGAGTAGTTGTTCTACAGTGACTTTTTGAAGTGAAACTTCTATATTACACTAACACTTCAAGTTAAAACTTTGTTACGATTCATTTTGTCACTTGTCAGTTGAAGATTTTCCACTTGTCCGTTGCGATTCGTTTTTCCACTCGTCCGTTGCGATTTGTTTTTCCACTTGTCCGTTGAAGTTTTAATAATTATGGTCTGTGCATCGCCTCACAATTTAAATTGATGAATCTTAATAATAATTTTGATTTGACTGACATTTCAATTATCTTTTAAACATAATTAAAACTTCATCATTTAAGTATAAAATAAACTATTTATACCTTGGAACTTTCCAATAAAATTAAAACATAATTTCAAATTAATGTTTTCAACACAACACGCATTAGACGCGTCACTAAACCACGACTTTATTGCAAGCAATAAAATTCCATCCATCAATAAATTCCGGAAATAAAATAATATTGTACGTTGCGTAATATCGACATATGACTGTGATGTTGGGAAGAAATGAAGGTGAAAAGCATGTCTTTTTTTAACACGACTTGTTTAGTGATTGTTGTGCTAATGAGTTTCCTTTATTGCCACTTGAATTACAATTTTAGAATAAATATTGCCTTTAGGAGATTTAGTAGCCTTTATAGTATGTTTATACATAGATACCTAACTTCACGCCAGGTCCCTTTTGATGAATTCGAATTACCATAAGAACTGGTAGGGTACTTGCTGGTCTGGATGGCCCACTCCCACTCCCCTGGTGTAGAATGTGCTGTCATAACAACATTATGTTGTGTTCCGGCATTTTAGCTCCCTTCAGAGAGCAGCACCGCCTTTGTAGCGCTTTTGGTGTTACAAATGTCTATAGGCGATGGTAACCGCTTTCCATCAGGTGGGCCGTCTCTCTGGCTGCTAAAATCATGTAATAAAAAACATCCACAAACTTATTAAAAAGTTTAATTTTAATCTAAAAAATATTATTAACGGTTTTATTTCGGTCCAAATTTGACCTATGTTTGATCATCGGTCTTATCGACGCTCTAATCTACGCAGCACAATGTAAAACTTGTATTTCATTCTCTCGTAGGCTTATTCCTATAGATTTATGCGTTTACCTTTTTTAGTGTCGCTTTTTCGTTTCATCTAGTTTCAAATCACGATTCTAAACGAGTTTCAGTTCCAAAAAAATTTGAACCTTGAGCCACATATGACGGAGAAATCGCGCCTAACAATATTTAAAAAACATGCAGACGAATTAAATACCGCCTCTTTTTTGAAATTGGTCCAAAGAAAAGTCACACTCTAAGACTTAGATGTCATCAGGCACAGTATATACAAACTTGCCGACTTGCAGACTATGAGTCTTCACCCCTGTTGATGAAGTGAGTTTGTCTTTCCCGGGGCATTCTCAACCACTGATGCGCTAGGATCAGCGTGGGTGTAACTACGTTCTAAGTCTCACTCTCTTCCTGCCATAAGCGCGGGGCACATGGGAGGAGGGTGGTTCTAGTGGAGTATTGAGTTTTTGAGTCTCCACACAAGCCGGCGATTTGACTCTGGTGGCCATTCGTGGTGTACACTCTCGTCGCTTTGGTCTAATCCCTAGTAAAGGTCCCGGTAGTGTGCGAAATGCATTTCACACGCCTCAAAAAAAAAAGAATATACAAACTCAAACATAGTGTAGGTACAACAAACAGGTTCATCTAAGTAACTATACACGCCATTGGTCCTACCCACGCAAAAAGAAGCCATAACACCAATTGACAAACCAGTAGTGCACTTTAACCGTACACTAATTGAATTAATTGACAGATGAGTCAGTCAGTCGGGCACGAACACGAATGACCCCGTCGGTCATTATGCTCGAATTCAATCAATTTAATGGTATATGCCGTTGCAAATATGAATATTTATATCGTTTAACGATTAAAAACAGTCGATTGCCAGTCGATTAGTAGAATTGAGTGGTCCGCTTTATCAGATATCCATATTGGCCCACTTCCATACAATGCTGGGTGCCAGATACACAATACGACCGGACCTTGGACTTGTTGAAAATTATATAAGTGCGACAACAGTAAAAGACGATAGATTTTTTTCGCTATAGGCATTATAAAAAACTATAAAATTCATCATTATTATCGCTTAACAACTCATACAAATCATATGTAATTTTAAACCCATACAAAAATATCTTTACATTTTATAAGATACAAATCGTTTTATTAGCATAAAATTTTAGTACGTCAAGTCATTATTATAATTACAATATAATATAATAATATATTTCTTTCCTTTTACTGTAACATACTTCTGTATTAAGCTTATAAAAAAAGAACTTGAGATATAAATAGAATAAGAAATATAAAGAAAAACAATTTTTAGCTAGACGTGTTGCTTGCGAGTTACTTGCCGCTTCATCTCCTTAACAGTAATAACACGTTGAGTAGAAAGTAAAATTAAATTTTAAATTATATGTATGACCTTCAAAAGTGTTCTCCAGTGGAACTTATTTTGAATAACGACTTTAGAATTTTAGTATATCATATTAAAATATTTGTAAATCTTGACTCTGTTTAGAAAAAAAAGTACCATAATTTTATCATTTGATATGAAAGTAATCAATTGATTTGTGTGTTAAAATCACGATACATTTAATATGTTATATCCACATGTTTTCCTCATTCGGCATGTGAAATTTACACTGTTTAAAATTAAATAAAAATATCCGTGCAGGAACGGAGAAAGAATACAATTTCCGGCGAACGGATGGCCGGCAGTCGTAACAGGCGACATAACCACCCGCAGCTCGGTAGTAGAGTATCACCCGTCTGGATGGCTACCAACTCTACTGTCTATATCTATACCGTCTGCCTGACTGCTGAACTTGTGAAATAAAAGAAAAATATGTTTAAAAATATATTGTAACACGAGACCCGCAAACTGTTGTTATTACAACTGTACATAAGAAAGTCAGTCAAACTAATATCAGTTCAATTTAAAAGCCTCTGATCTCGTAAATAATCCATAATGTATACATACACATACAGACATGTTACTGATTTTTATAATAGAAGAATACATTTAATATAAAAATGTTCTATTTTAAACTTAAAATGTTGTTTGAAAAAGAAAGCAAAACTTTATTTGAATAAATACCGACGTAATTACATTCCTTATACATTATTATACACAGAACATATTTTAATAATTTGTACGCCGCATTTACAGTAATAATAATAATAATAATAATAATCGGCAGACAAACACACACATTGTATATCCCCAAATTAAGCAAGTTACGCTTGTATTATGGGTAATATGCAACGGACCGTACAGTGCAAACAATTTTGTTAAATAATAATGATATGTTACAAATAAATAAACTTGATAATCTTCAACGTTTTAATTAAATGGTATTGTAGCCTGTGGTACATGGCACAGCGCTGCTTTCTCGCGCCGACGCTACGATATCGTGACTATAGATATCATTATCGATATCGTTTACAAATATTTCGACATCCCGATAACAATCCTCTAACAAGCTCTTTCGTATTTACATCGTAGTTTTTAGTTTTTCACTGATATCAACTTGTTACTCTTATTAGATCTTAGGTTCGTATGTTCATATATCTGATGGAAAATGCGTTGAGCGTATCATCGGTAGCTTCTATTCTGTCAAATTAGACCTGCCACATTATGCATTAATCCATGTATTGTGTGATAATTAATTTAAAATGAAGCCCATCGGAAACTGTACACACGCTATACGTTTGCACTTACGCATCGCCGCTTGAAATTCCCGCGGGATTCCCGAGATAAAAAATATCACACATTTCATAATTTTTATTTTATTTAAATTTGCTATCGATCAGTAAAAAAACCACACAAGAATTCGATATTTTTAATCTGACCATTTTAAATCATTCTCAGAAAAATACCCGCGGGATGCCCATGTCCATTTCCATAATTCAAAACGTTTATATAAAACATTTACTGTTATTATCATATCCTATCACCATTCAGAAATAAACAGATATAACTATCTGTCGTGTTTCAAGATAAACATTTGTTTCTCATTAACTTAATTAAGCAATTAAAATGCAAAAACGTCCAGTCGATTATGAGTCTGATGATTATGAGATGTTGATCAGTTTAATTTCTCTTTTATGTCTTCAATAGTTCCGTTTTCGGGCTCTTCCTAAATAGAAACAACGTATTTAATATTCTTAGAGTTTCATGAGTATAAATAGTTTCATTGGTAGTGTATATGCCCGAATTTCAAAAAGAATACTTTGTGAATGTATCCGGGCATCCGCATAAAAACCGCTGGTTAGCAAATAGCTCAACTTTGTGCTTCCGTTTCTGTGTATTTAAAAAGTAATAAATATGAATACATATAACTTACATAGCACGTAGTTTACGTCCGCTAGCACGCTGCACTTTACACAATCACAGAATATAAGTTGAAAGTTCACTGGCCGGCCTTTGATATTGTATTTGGTTTTAAAATTATGTTGCGAAGTTAAGTGTCCAGGGTTCGAAGAGAAGTGGTGCAGCCGCGCCGTCGCCGCTGCATTTCGCGCGTATTCGGTGTTTGGGGGAAGGAGATAGATATATATATACACATTACCATAGTAGAAGGAGAAGATTTATACTATGTAATTAATGAAAGTGTATGTCTGACAACCATGCTCAAAATTCCCGCTTAAATAATAAACAGGTAGATTTTGATTTTATTTATATCTATTAATTTTCAAATCTCGTAATTAAAATAACTTTCAAAGTAATATGACGTTAATGAGTAGTAAGCCTACTCGATCAAAAGTTTGAGTTCGACACATTGATTGACAATGAAAAGAGGAAATCTATTACAGCTTCATCGATGGTTCGAGATATTTAATCATGTTATATTTTTATTGCTGAAGCACAATACATAGTGATGGAAAGTGGTTACCGTCCAATATTGACATTAGTAATATAAGGGGTGCTGTCACTTTGCAGCCTGCTTCGAAGGAGAAACTGGCTACTAATGCCGGAACAAAACTCAAAGTTGTTATGGCGGTATACTCTAGACCAGAGGTGGTAGACATCTACTCGGGCCCATTTGTATTATTTTCCGTGCCTGAATAGAGGGACGGAAAAAATTATAATTCCAGCCATTTCTTATATCTAGACACATACTGATTGAAATATTTTAGACTGAAACCTAAGGACTCAAGTTTACAGTGAAGTCTGATCCAGTTGCAATTGAGTCGATGACACGTGATAACACTACTCGTAAAGAACCTAATTAATGTGTATACGTTAAAACCAAATTTATGTAAATATCTTGACAATATACTAATAGTGACAAAGTGATAAACCACAAACGTCTTCACTCAGCTGAAATAAGAATGTTGAGATGCATGTGTGGCGTTACAAGAATGGATAAAGTGAGAAATTAGTATATAAGGGGAACTTTGAAAGTTGCACCCGTGACTGAAAATTTGAGGAAGAAGACTAAGTTAGTATGGGCATATAATGCGGAGGGATAAAAGTCACGTGACAAAAGAATTTTAAACTAAACCGAAAAAAGATGGGTGGATTGTGTGAAGGATGATATGATGATTTGCGGTAACAGAATATGTATGGCAAAATAGAGGAGTGTGGAAGGAAAAGACATATTGTGCCGACTGCAATTAATTGGGATACGGTGAAAGAAAAGGGAGATACTAGTAGTGCTGAATGCAATTATCCAGGCACAAGTTTTTTAAATTGTGCTTTATCCAAACTATGTATATAGACCATTTTCAGTTAAGATGTAGTTATAAGAAGGTGAAAGTGAAGATACTCTTAAAAATATTGAAAATAATACAACGATCAAAATACCGTGAATGACCAAAGATAGCGGTATATCAATAGTAAAAGTTGCGACAATCGCTTTTGAAAATCGCAAAGTAGCATTGTAATCTTAAGGCATGTATCAAAACCGATGGATCGCACTTTGAAGAAATAGAAAGTACTCGCCAGTGAATAAGTGTTTGTTTTATTAATAGTCATTGTAGGCAGGGGCATTCATCTTTAAACTGTCATCATTTTTTTCAACATGTATCGTATGAGAGTTAACGCACTCAATAAATTCTTCTTTTGTGTAGCTTTTGCACTCTGTCTAGTCAGTTCAAGAATAATCTTAACATAAAAGACACCAGACGAAATGCGGACATATATATCTAACTCACTAACTAACCAGACCAATTATAAGATCTGTGACAGACGCCCAGTGGTAATCTTAAGCAACTGTAATTTACTTACTTACAACTACAATATATTCGTAATTATGGTTTCAGAATGCTGTTGGGGTATCCGCAGCACTGTAGTGCGTCTGGGATATTTGCTGAGGCTCGCACAAGACGGCTTTAAGTCAATTATCCGCAAGAAATCCGCTTCGCTGATGCAACGCTTGCGCGGCAGCACCAGCAGCTTCCTGAAGGCGCAATAGCCTTTGATTTGTTTGAATTGACTGCCCTTCCAAGAAAATTGGATAGGCGTAGTAATCCGTTTAAAAGAAGTTGCTACAGGTTTAAGAATTTGTGTTAACTATAATATTAATAACATTTAAATTAACCAACTAAGATAATTACAGGGGTGTGCGAATAATTCGAACTTACGAATTATTCGTTCCGAATCGAATATTAATATTCTATTCGAAACACGAATCAAAACAGTCGAAAATTCCAATTGTTCGAAAGTTCCCGAATAATTCTAAAAAAGAAATCCAATAATTCGATTTTTGTTCCAAATTATTCGCGAATTTGTATATTTTTCGCAAATTTTCGAGTATTTCGAATTCAGAGTTTGTTGTACACGGTGTGATGGAATTCAAATAGGGAACAATAGAAAATCTAGTGATATTCGATAATTCGCGAATATTCGAAATTTTTAGAACTATTCGATTTTTTAGAATGACTTGATTCGAATTTCGAACGATATTCGCGCGCCCCTAGATAATTGTAACTAACACTAACTAAATATGGACTCCGGTCCGAAATAAAGTTTATATTATTAATATCTAGATCACAACAGCAAGTACCATCGTTTCGCCGCAACTGACAGCATCGGAATGTATCGAAATAGCTAATGTCGCAGATCTCACTTCGGATCTATTTGACCGAACACAACACTCAAGGTTTGAGATAAAGATCTCGTGTTACGTTTTACTGTTTGCTTACTGTGGGAATTTTATTTGCTCGCTTGATGAACGAGTGTTTGTAAGTGAATTGCAGCGCCGTCTTTCATGCCTGTATTCATCTATCACATGGAAACAACATCATTTAACGGGATGAAAAGTAATGTGAATGTGAAATTCCTTTTGGGAGGTAGTTTTCTCGCGATGACGCTCTGACAGAAAATTACAAAATTACATTTGCAAAATCTGCTATTCCGACGAATCAGACTCTTTGATTTTTGCCTTAACTTTTGACAACATGTACATACTTACATAACTTCACGCCAGTTCCCTTGCGGGGTAGGCACGAACAACAGAACGCCATTCAGGCTTAATCTTACACACCTCACTTGTTTCTTTGACATTCATAGCTCTTGTCATGCACACTCGTCTGTTCTTAATGCTCCTGATATCACATACTGCTAGTACATGATCAATTTGATCATGGAAGGTGTGTCGTGGCCTTCCGCGGCTTCTGCATCGATCCGATCAGTTTATAATAAGTCTACGTTAACGGTTTTAAGAGATAATTTATTTAATTTTTATCATTGCGACGTTCGGCCACTTGTCAGTAGCCATAATCACGGAAGACAAAGATGTCAAGTGTTAACGAGTATTGTTTAAGTTTATTTAGCCTTAATAATAATATAAATAAAAATAAAATAAATTACCGCTTAAAACCGTTAAAACGTAGTTTTATTATTAACAAATAATTGCCTTCTCAATCGGCTTTAAAAGCCATCACGTCGCAGGCGGCCAATCGATTTACCTCTGTCTAAACAAATTAATTCCTTAGCACAATGTACGAGAAATTACTCAAGACTAGATAATATATAAAACGGTTTATGTACCGTTTTATGCCTTAAAAGGGCCGTTAATGCGAGATATAGGGACCGGCCCAGACATCCGCATCTGAACACAGGAGGGATAAGATGTTTATTGTGTATCCCGCTTGCTTACGATTGTTTGACTGGTTTGTTTAGAATTAATCTAAGCTGTGGTGACTGTGAATTATTATTATTTAAATAAAGTAATTGTTCTAAATTTTTGAAGTGAAACTTCTTTAGAATCATTGTGATTTGAAACTCGATAAAACGAAAAAGCGACACTAAAGACACATAAAATTCAGCTTTATTCAGTAAGTGATAAAACACATTTTTCTTTACCTCTTTAGTATTAATTTTCAGTTAAAATAAAACTTAAACAATTTCAAATGAATTTTGGCTCTATCTGTATATACTTAGGTAGATATTCTTTTTACGTAGATCAAATTGCGTAACAGTGCAATGAATTTTGAACTTTATGCCAGTGATGTAAACTGTAATTTAGAATGAATGTTTTGAATTATAATATTTTGAAGAATGTGGTGCTAAGGAGTTATATTTATATTAATAAAGGTTAGAGATGAATTAATTATCTGTGAGTATGTGCTCTGGAGTTTCATTTCTTTTCGACGGCCTCTTTGGTTGAGCGGGCTAAACCTTTGCCGGCCTACCTCACTGCAACACAGAGGCTCCGGGTTTGATTCCTGGTATAGTAAATTTCTGAAATGTATTTTCTTCGTTTTTCTGAATAGTCCGTTGTATATTACCCATAACACAAGCGTAACTTGCTTAATTTGAGGATATACAATGTGTGTTTGTCTACCGATTATTATTTTTATTTCCGTTTTTTTAGGCTACAGAATCCTAAGCGCTAGTGTAGTGTCGCGCCCCGCCTACTATTCTGTATATGCGAACGAAATCCGCCGTTCCATACAGGCTCGACCGTTGACGCCCGCTTGGCAGCAAAGGGTCGGCGGTGGCGCCCTCGCGCCTACTCTACATAATTTGGCGGCGTGGCGGTGTTATGCAGAGACAAGTTTTTGCAGTTAACAAATACATTTATCCTTACAGTTTTAGTTTCCATCTTACACTGTGCAACCAAAACCCCATCAGCATGCATAAGCAAAATTTACTTAACGCCCGCACCTCCTATTTGCAGGCATGTCTGTTTGACTTTAAGTTGCGAAATTCACAAATATCGGTTGGGATACCTGTTCTCTATTTGCTTATAGGCGTGTCAATATTGCAAATCCAATATACTGTATACTCCAAGTTTGCAGAACTGTTGGCTTTTCATTAGCATTCTGTTTGACTTGACTTTTAAAAAGGCTTCCAAAGATAGTAATATACTCGTAATGCAACCATTGTAATCCCTTGTAATCTAGTACGATTCTACGGCAGAATTGTGGAATACACCACCAGAGTCCGTGTTACCTGAAAAGTACAATCCGGGTGTCTTCAAGTCTCGTGTGAATAGGTATTATCTAGGTAAGTGTGCTCCATCTTCGCATCATCGTCCGGCATTGGACGTGATCGTGGTCAAACGCAACGCAAATCTATTTAATATAAAGAAAAAAGCTGAAATGATAATGAGCAAGCCACTATTTAAATGTGATGGAGACACTCTTCAGGTTATATTGTAATTAAAAAACTGTAAAGTTAATCGTGTATTGAATCGATCACTGAGACTTTTGAAGACCGGAAAATCCCGTAGCGATTAAAGTCACGATTTTGAATTTTCATATTTATCGTGAGACCTACGGACAATGCGACAGACTAGCGATGCACAATGATCAGATGTGCAAATCGATCAATCAAACATCTCGATTACTCTCGATCGTTTTCACTCGTAAGCGATGGTTTCCAATCCAACTCGGACGTCATAATCAACGGATCAGTGGAATCTATTATTGAATTTTAATTAATAAAAGAACGAGGAAAAGATTTTGAGAGTGAGGGTCCAGACACTGAAAACCCCGACTCAGCAAGCTATTGTAAGACGCTTTGCATTAATCTGGATCAGGGACCTCCGCATTGTTACGGACAATGTTTAAATGTACGAAGGAGAATGAAACAAGGAGTTTTGGTTTAAAAGTTGATTTGAGCGCTAAGTGAAAAACCAACATCGTGCTCTATCGCACGTATGGCTGTCGCGGACAACTGGCTTGGACCGATAGGTGCCTTCGGTTATTCTCTATGCATTCGAAACATGCTACAATTTATTATTAGGCTTCATTTGCGTTGTGGAATTTGGCTGTGCCCAAATGCGTTTTATTTAAACCGTTTAAAAATACGCAACTAGCGCATAGCCACATTTTTTTTAATAAAACGGCAGACGAACACACACTGTATCCCATCTCCATGTTAAGCGAGTTACACTTGTGTTATGGGTTATATACAACGGACCACCCTGGGGCCAATCCCAGACACCCAGACCATAGTAAATAACGGAGAAAAAATGTTTCCGAAATTTACCATACCAGGAATCGAACGCAGAGGTCGTTGCACATAATTAACAATATCACATTTAAACACGTATTAAACATGTGGCCATATTTGCGTGAAACGGTCTATATTTTTATCATTAACCCAGATGAAACCACACCATTTAAAACAAACAAAATGTTAGATATTTTATCTTATTATTTATGTATATATACTTACTTTATTTGTTGTTTATATATGTACATAATTTACTAATATATTTTATTTTGCAGAACACAGAGCGGGCCTTTCAACCATTGGATTATGTCGTCAACACGCATGATCGCCGTAGAAGTATAAGTAGTACAGGTATATAAATTTTGGCAACCCAGATTGAAAAACAGTGATATAGGTAACACGCGCAAACTCTGGGTGGCCTACCACCAGCAGAGACTGTCCAGTAATCATAAAATTAGCCAGATGGAAACATAAAACGAAACACGCAATTAAATTAATTAATAAACAATTCTAATTAAATTATGGTATATATATATTTTATACTATAGCCTCAATAACCATTAAGTGAAATCTTCGTAATAATCCATACTCACAATAAACCAATACTAGAAGCTAGTTTCCCTCCTGTCGTGTCAAAGTGCAGGTGCGAGGAAAGCGCATTTCACTGCGCAACCGCGACCTGCGCACGCGCACCGGGCCATAAATCAGGATGGCAAGAGTTATGAGGCCGTGTTTTGTATACAGCTTAAAACTTCAAATGGGATGTACATACACAGATAAAAATACATATTTTAATGTAACCGATTCAATTGTTTAAAATGTTTAAGGCTTTGGTAATATAAATATCAGCTAAGAATTATTTATCTAATTATTTAAATGAAAACAAAATGGTTGCGTGTGAAAATTTTAGTAGCGTCTTGTATTCAATTGTATTTTTTTATTTATATTTGAAAAATGAACAATTTGAAATGCCGCGCGTTGATTGGCTGCTGGTTACTACCCCAGCGCCTCTAGTGGCGAATATGGAAAAATTGTCGGTCCTGCCTCGGGCTTCGAGTCAGACAAGGTAGGAGCCATCGGATCGCTCGGCGACTTGGTAACGGCCATGTTGCAGAGCGACGACCGCTGGGATGCTGCGGTTTCTTTTTGTGAGGCAGTAATGTCTCTGAAAGAGGCCGCAAGGGATAGGGAGCGAAGTCCTTCGGCGCGTGCTACGGTCTCTTCTCGAGGTCGCCGGCCTTCAGCCGGCACCCGGAGAGGCAGGTACGCGCATTACTTCCCTCCCTGAGTTAGGATCCGGAACGATGGGGCCCTTAGCTACTAGGTAAAGCAAGGGATTTTACATCTACCCCGTTCCGTAGTGGAGTGTGTTCTCCCAGGGCACACTTCAGCACTTTATTGCGCTGGATCGACTGTTGCGAACTATGTTCTATATCTCAGTCCTTCCAACACACCAAAGCGCAGGACCGCGAAGGGAGGAGGGGGTTTTTAGTGGGTATTGAGGTTGCTCGCCCGTGCGGCATCACTCGGAGTCTCCACACTCCTCTGTGTAGTCCATAGCGGACGGAACGCAAAATAAAGCATACAATTGCTAGCGTTACCGCCCGTGGTTCGTGCCGTTTCCTATGACGCCAGAATGCGTAAATCGTTAGTCATTTCCCTCGCCTCAAAAAAAAAAAAAAGCCTTGTTCAGGCTAACAAATCTGAACAAATTTTTATTTGTGATTTCAACAAAATTAAATATATTTTCGTCTGTCTGTCTGAAAGTTTGTCGCAAATTTTGCTTCGAAATGGTTCAACCGATTTTAATGAAACTGCAATACAAAATAAATTAAAGGAAAGTCTTAGTAATAAAAAACCATTTTGTCGTAATTTTCCGTGTTTATTTCCATATTTACCGGTTGCAAATTGTATAAATATAAAGCCTAAGTCCCGCAAAACCAAAGTAACGGACACAGCTAGTATTGAATAAATAACATATTGACCAATTTTCATATATAATTTATAGGTTAACAAATAACACTACAAGCAAAACATCGTCCAAATTGCCACTAAAACCTTCAAAGCAATATATCAAATATGTTTTTCTTTAATCATATAAACAATACTTGTTAATTTGCCTACTAACATTAATACATAACTTAAACCATGTTTAACACTAATTCATAATTTCAACAAAATATTTAATATCTAACCAATACTAAGAAAGAGCATTTCATTATAAAAAAGCAACACTTGTTTAGAATGTAATTATTTTTAATGACATCATTAATTTTGTGCGTTGTTTAATTATTAACCAGTTTCAAATAGTTTGTTGGACAAAATCAACGATTAGGCCATATTTATTATACTATTTTATTTAAACAGACTGTAATATAACTAAACTGATAAACTGTGCAGTTAAAAAAAAAGTTATTGCTTGTTAAAGTTTCATCAAATTAAAACATTTGTATGTTTTAAATGTTAAATGTTGCTTACATAATAAATACATTATTTATTTATTTAACAAAGAACCATCGACTGTTTTGTTGTGTGTTTTGTGAAGGAGAAAACATCGTGATGACAACTGCTTTTTTTAGGCGGGGAAATGCATTTCGCACACTACCGGGTCCTTTACTAGACTAAAGCGACGAGAGGTGAGACCACGAATGGGCATCAGAGTCAAATCGCCGGCTTTTGTGGAGACTCGACTACTACTCAATACTAGAACACCCTCCTCCCATGTGCCCGCGCTTATGGCAGGAAGAGCGTGAGACTTAGAACTTAGTTACGCCCACGCTGATCCTGCGCATCAGCTTGAGGATGCCCCGGGCAGGAAGCAGGGCAGAGTCACGCAGCAGAGATGAAGACTCCTCTGCTCCCTAGATGATGTGATGACACCTACTTATCGCAAGAACCGACATGTCAAAACCGCCAATCCAAGCGTGGTGGCTATACTTTCCTCTGTAAACAGGAGACCTGTGCCCAACAGTGGGACGTTAATGGGTTGTTATTATCAACACATCTGTGTTAGAATTAACTGTATAGTTTCGACACCACTTACAATCTATGTCACCTTTGAATGTTGATGCTTCGATTAAAATTATATCTTTAAATAAAAAATGAATATTCAGAAAGTTCAATATCAGGGTCAACAGGTTACTGGGGTCAGCCATCGACCCTCAATTTATTGAATGACAATGTTTGGATTATTTATTACTTGTCTTCTAAACCCTGCAAAATATAGAAATAGAAACATTTAAGAGGTAGAATTTTTGTGACTAATAATATTTTTGTGTAACCTGCATAATTTCCAAAAACTTTCTAAAAGGACAGTATTGCTTAAGAACGTCTGCTGGTAAGTACTTATGATACCAGAGCCTGGTGTTAGTTGCTGACCATCAACGAAATGCGTAACCTATACTAGGTATGTCAATAAAATTGGCGTGTTCTATCTGTAATGTACATATAAATAAACAATAATTAATAATATATCCTGGAACCATGGGGTTTACCATTACCATAGAGATTTTATTCATTACACAAACAATCTTATTTTTCTTTTAATTCAGTGTCTTCTATTGCTATTTCTCGAATATGGAAATGTTGCAAAATAATAGCTTCCGGACTTCACTTTTGATGTGTTTATTAAGTTTTAAACTCGAAAACACAATTACATCAAAATAATAAAACTTACAGTAATGACGACATTGTTTTTGTAAAATGACATTATTAGTATTACCATGTAAAAAGTTTAAGGATAATTCTAGTGGCTACTTTCTTTAGCCATCCTCTACCTGCCTATGTTTCAAAAATCTACATCAATACTTTCTTTCACCTTATCCAATGTTTTGGGGTCGGCACAATATGTCTTTTCCTCCCACACTTCTCTATTCTGACGTTCATCTTCTGTCACACCACAATCCTTCACACAATCCATCCATCTCTGTTTTGGTCTACCTCTACATTTGTACTCATCCATCTTGCAGTTTAACATTCTTTTTGTCACGTGACTTTAATTCTATTCATTACATACCACCTCAATCTTCTGCCTCTCAACTTTTCCAACACGGGTGCAACTTTCAAAGATCCCCATATGTTCTCATTTCTCACCTTATCCATTCTTGTAACACCACGCATCCATCTCAACATTATCATCTCAGCTGAGTGGAGACGTTTGTGGTTCATCACTTTAGTGGCCTAATATTCGGACCTGTGTTGCTACACAAAAATAAATAATAATACAATCTAGTGTGTTTGTTACTCTATAACAGCAGAACGGATCTGGATGAAACTTAACATATAGATAGATTATAGTCTGAAATACTACACAGGCTACTTTTTATTATGGAGAATGTGCCGTCCTCGTGGGATAACATTAACGCGAGCGAAGACGTGGGCAAAAACTAGTATATTACATAAACAATGCCGCAGGTAGAGCCCTAGTAGTAAATAAAAGAAAAAAAAACCCGTTCACATCTTGATATTAACATAAACACGTAACAACATCCGCAAGACCGATAGCTTTCTAAAACATGCATATCAGTTATGCGCTTTCATCGATAGAGATCAGTCGCTCTCGATACACGTCACATCACTAATTAGCCGGTGTAAGCGCGGTGGGCATCACGTCGTAGCTTACGGGACATAATCTCTCCCTTGTTTTTTGCGAGAGAAAATCCATTTGACGAATAACAGCCCCGGGGGAACTGCGGTGGGGAGTACGGGATTCGCCGCGTTGGGATGGCATCGAAGAAGCACTACTGCCACCCGAGTCGGACATACCCACTAAGCCTTTAGATGTTCCTTCCTTCACCTTATGCCAGTGCATGAATGGGTTGAGTTCGACCAACCCCGTGTCTGTCACAGCCACTGAAAGGGAGAGGCACAACTCCCAGCGTGGTACCTCTCTATCAGAATCTCGCCCCACGAGAAGAGCTGAGCGCGCGCAAACACGATGCACCCTTCTTTTCACGGTATTACGGCATGGGAACATTTCCCCACATCGCCCAAGTATCTCCCACATGGTACAATTTATGCAAAAATTTGCATTGGATACAAAATGAAATTATTATGTCTATTGAAAAATCTCCCCTAAATGGAGCATGCTTCCAGGGCAGGATTTGAATCTACGTCTCATTTGAAACGCTATTTTAATATGCTAAGCATTACTGCCTAAGCCAACGCAGTTTCTAAAAGTTTACAAAATAATAAAAGGAAATAAAACGGATGTTTTAACTAAACAATTCAGAGTTAGCTAAACAAACATTAAAATAAAATTTTATTTGACGTCGCTGCGTCTTGTATGCGCGTACGCATCGAAAAAAGCATTTGCTATATAAAGATTATGGACGTCTCGGGATGCCCGCGCGCATCTAACGGCGGCCTGACCTCATATAAAACTTAGGGCACATACATTATTTTATTTCCCTCAATGAATTATTTTTATAAAAAAAGATAACACCACAAAGATAATTGTGAAACTGCATAAAATGTAAAGCTTCTTTTGGTACTCTTCGCACGTTCCATGTTTTACTGTAAGGAAGTGAGAATGCGGGTGTGAAATCTACAATTTGTAGACTACAAACTAGCTCAATACAAATAAGACCGAAGAGGCACTGTAAGTTGCTCGAATGGTCCAAGGTTTGCTTCTCAATTTGGTAGAAATAAACAATCAGCCTACCATACTTGAAGAATGCGATGAATATGTTTCTCGAAATCTCTTTTTTTACTATTTTAATATTACATGGCAAGAATAGAGTGCACTGTCATATTACTATTTGCTGCTCCTCTAAATTGTATCGCGGAATTGTGACAGTAGTTGTCAATATGTGTTATTGTTTAATTTAAAAAAACGGATTGCGATAGCTTCCAATGCAGTCATTAGAAGTTATATATGTTTATCCGTGCAGGGACGGAGAAAGAATACAACGTCCTGCGGCCTCTCGTAAGAGGAGACAAAACAAACCATAGTCAGATGGTAGGGCATTTGCCCGCCTGGGTGACTACCATCCGTGGTCTAGGATATGCCGCCATAATAACCTTGAGTTGTGTTCCAGCATTTGTGACCAAATTCCAATGTCCCGTAATATGTTTGGTGTTACAAAAGTCCATAGGCGATGTTAACCGTTTTTAATCAGGTGGTCCGTGAGCCTGTCTGCTGAACCCAAGCTATTAAAAAAATATGGAAAACCAATTGTGGAAGAATTCTAAATTTATTTTTTATTTTATTTTTATTTGCAAGAGTTCAACAGACAGGCAAACGGCCACTTGATGACAAAGCGGTTACCATCGCCTATGGACATTTGCAACACCAAAGGTGCTACAAAAGCGCTGCTGCTCTCTTAAGGGCGACTGGAACCTGGTCGCTAATGCCGGAACAAAACTCAAGGTTATTATGGCGACATACTTTAGACCAGGTGTGGTAGCCATCCAAGCGGGCAAATTCCCTACCACCTGGCTGTGGGTAGTTTTGTCGCCTGTTACGACAGCCGCCCGGCCGCAGGAAATTGTATTCTTCCTCCGTTCCTGTACGGATAAAAAAATAAAATGTAAACAAGTGTCAGTCTGCGTGCAAAACTTCGCTATTCCTAAGATAGCTCGTAGATATTGATTAATAAACGCATTTTTGTAGTGAATCTCTTCCGCAATGTGCACCGGCCTTTAATTACCGTTCGATCGTAAATGGGCAAGACATTTCTTCCTATAACATCGTGTTTGGTGACGTTTCCGAGATAAGCCAAGTTATTTTAAGAACATTAGCCGTTTAAAGAAAACGACGGGATCATGATGGCAATTTGCTAGTTGATTGCGTTGTACAATAAAGTTATAAACAATGTCCAGTTTGATTTTGAAATTATGGTACCTTAGGCATCTTTAAACTCAGTTGTAATAGCAGTATTCCAACACAGGACCCACATTCAGAACAGATCATTTTTATTATATTCAGTATCTTTTAAACTATTTTTTGGAAAAATCATAATTATGACAAATCGTGGTAGCGTAATGGTTAACACACGCGTCCGAAATTCAAAGGTTTGAATATTAGCCGGAATGCATGCACCTCTTAGGCAGTTTTTCTGCCTAATACGGTGAAGGAAAACATCATAATGAAACCTGCACATCGAGTTAACGGATTTGTCAAACCTGCCAAGCTAGACAGACGTAGCGGGTATACTGTCCAGTCCCCTATAGTGGGAGGCTCGAGACCAGCAGTGGGACATTTATGGGCTGTTATTATATATAAAGTAATGTAGCTGTGTTTTCGTTAAGTGACTTTTATAGTTCCTCAATACATTCCCCTACCACCTTAATCTTTAACTTATATGTTATACTTACAACCAACGTCAACATAATACGGAAGATGGAGTGCGCTGACTTACCTGAAAACAAAACATGAAATTCAATAACATTAAACTGATAATATAGTGATTAAACTATAATATAAATATAACTAAACTTACAAAATAACACTCTACTAAGTAAAAAATAGACCCCAGGTCGCTGTTGGCGGGGAGAGTGCCCAAAATGCTGGCCGCATTTCCACGTTAAATGGAATTAAAGTTAGTTGACAAAGATTTGCTAACGTCAAAATCAAATACTGTAATACATGAGATGATTCGACTATAATAAAAACGCCACAAGTTCAAATTATTTCTTAGCGATTCAACTCCTGCGCAAGTAGCACGCAGTTTACGATCATACATTACACGGGTTATTAGCGTTAAATAACATGTTACGATTACTTATAACGCGTTAAATAAATAATTACTTCACATATAGAACTTCCACGCCCCGTTTAACTAATGGTTGTACGATTTATCGTTTAGAGGTTCTTTTAGTTTTTGGGGGGAACTTGGAAAGTGAGGTTCTGCTGTGCATCTTTGGAACGAAGTTCCTTATCGCGCGTTGCGAAAGGGGGCTAGACGGAAACAATTAAGACCAAAAGTTGTAACGACACTTTTTGCCATGGTTGTAACTAACTTTAAAAAAATATATTACAATTCCTTCAGTAATTAATCGAAAGGAACTACATTCCATCCGAGTGTCCCTTGACACCTCTCAAGTTTTTTTTAACTAGCTTCTGTCCGCGACTTCGTCCGCGTGGAATAGTAAATAAAAACTAAGTAAAAAAACCCCCGATTTTGAGACATTCTTCATTGGCGCTCCGTTCCGATTGGTCGTAGCATGACGATATATATCCTTACTCGATAAATGGGCTATCTAACACTGAAAAAAAAATTCAAATGAGACCAGTAGTTACTGAGATTAGCGCGTTCAAGCAAACAAACTATCATAAAAATGTAAGTAGTTCGTAATATATGTTACGTATACCACCAGGGCCATTATCATCTCAAGTCATTCCTGGGCTTGTTTGGAAGAGATCGCTTTTTTGCGAAAGACCGCCCATCGTACATAACTAGATATAATTTTAGTTCATTTTTGTATTGTCGTATAATGAAGTGTTATCTATCCATCTATCTAAATGTATAAACACCTACTTATTTGCAGACATTTACCTAATTACCTACAATTGAAACAATAGTGACCAATTACCAGCCGTGTTGCTAGTGTTGTACCGCGGGTACATTCGATTGTGCAACCGGTGTATCGGTATATACCGTTAACCGAACGAACGTAAATTTAAACGCTATGTTAGAGGATAATTAGCGCAAATTAGTGCACAAAATGCCGACAACAAGTTATAATATCGATATATTTTGCACATGGCTTTGAAGTATAGCGCCGCCAGAACACATATTTTACGGAACAAGTTGCGTAACTTACTTACTGTACTTAAAGATAGAAATGGATATGCTAAAAATATGTAGGTGAATTTAAAAAAAAAGCCCTTGCTATTCATATATACAAAGACCAAGTGAATCGAAACCATTTAGGAAGTCTGCAAAAACAATTATCAAAAGCTTTATCAAATTCGTTTTTTTTTAAATTGCTGGAGATAGGCTGACGGCCCCACTGTGATGGAAAGTGGTTACCGTCGCCTATAAACATTTGCAACACTATAGGTGCTATCATAGATGGGGCTGAAACTTGGCTACTAATGCCGGGACGCAACTCACGGTTGTTACAGCGGCATACTCTAGAACAGGGGTGGTAGCCATCCAGACGGGCAAACACCCTACCACCTGGCTATGGGTTGTTTTGTTTTCTTAAGACAGGCTGCCAGGCCGCAGGAATTTGCATTCTTTCTCCGTTTCTTCACGGATAAAATGTCGGTCTAGCGCTTTAGGAAGAGTTTACTGACATACATTATATACAATTATATATACATACAGATACATAAGTATTTTAGTCTGAAAGTAAGTCTGGAAGAGATCGCTTTTTAGCGATAAGACGCCCTTTGTACATAACTAGATATAATTTTAGTCTTAAGTTCATGTTTGTATTGGTGTACAAAGAGTTATGTATCACATCTATTTTACATAACAAGGGAAAATTACGTATAACTGAATCCTATGCATTTTTAATATTAGACTACAGAACCTAGACTAACAAAGCATGATCTGCAAAATCTCCAAAAAGTTTGCCTTCATGTGACAGCAAACATTTGTAAATAATCTTATCGTGCCATATGGCTGCATTTTGTGTAAACAACTGTTCGCAGAAGCGCTTGCGCATCTGTACCGGGAACGCTAATAAAAATCCGTTTGACTTGTGAATTGGATTAGGTCGTACAAAAAAGGTCGTTAACCTGATTCTGAATGACGAGTTAAATGTATCAAATGTTTGCAACACGCCCCTGGAAACATGGAGAAAAATAAATGTGTCAAATGTTTGCAACACCCTTCCTGGAAACATTGAGTCAAAATAAATGTGTCAAATGTTTGCATCAAATCCCGCAAATATGGAGATACTATCTAACCGTGCGCAGAAGGTTTGCCGATAGCTTCATGTTGTTACGCGTCGATGGTCAGTAAGGTTGACAAAAAGGTTACATAAATAATTGTTGCAATTATTATTTTTTTAAATTATATTATTGCTGTTTAAAGGAGTAGAAGCGGCAAGAAACTCCCCAGCAACAGATCTAGCTAAAAAATATTTTTTCATCATAATTATTATATATTATGTCAGGCTATTTTTAAAATATATGACATATACATAACATGTTCTAAATGAAAACATAAAACACAGAAAACAGACACAAAAACAGTATTATAGAATAGTCAACGATAGCATAATTACGCATTTATAATTTTAAGAGCGGAAATGTGGGTAGTCTCGATGTAATAACCACAAGCCAATGTAATAAATAATGAATACAATATTTTCTATTAAAATTCCGTTAAATTATCGATTCTAATTTTATAGAACTGTTATTGGTGTAATATTTTAACATCGTTAAACGTTTTATTGTTATTTACTACAAAATTAATGCCTAATGCATTTTCATTATTGTCATAAATTTGTGACTGTGTACAGTAAATATGTTTTACGATATAAAAAGTTCAGTTCAGAAATTTATTCTGAGCTGGAAGTTTATAAACGCAAATTGATTATATTATATGGCCACCCACAACATGGACGCTATTTAGAGATTGATTCTTGCATGCAATTTTTTTTATTCCTCCGTAACTTCTAAACGCATAAAAAGATTTTAACGTGATTAATATTTAATCAAACTACGTTTTAACGGTTTTAAGCGCGGTCATTTTTTATTCTTTATGTATACAAGTCGCAAAAGCTTAAGAAAATTTTATGTCATTAGTATTGTTAAAATCCTCTTATGTTATGCCAAATAACATGAGAAAGAAACAGAAAAATATTTGAAGAAATAGCGCCGTACTTTGCTAGCATACATATTAAAATTAAAAACATATTTTGAAAGTTTGTACGCCGCATTTTCAGCAACAAGGTTTGCACTCAGCTTATTGCTGTGCCGGCATAACATCCGACACAACGCTGATTTTTAGTGCAAATTTTCTTTTTGGCGTAATACTAAAACGAACCGAATATTTTAATAAGTTAAATTAAAAAACTATTTAATTTGTAAATTATTATATATACCTACATAGAATACATGAGCATGATGAAATGTATATATGTAATAATATTGATGTTCTTATATAACGGGGCATCAAAAATGATATGAACTTTACAGTGCGCAACCTGTAATGATACAATCTGTAACATTTTGATTGACTACAGATAACTTATTTTATTTCGTGGCATAGTTCAAAAATAAATATAATATAAAAATAAATAAGAAAGAATATAATTTTTCGCGGCCAGGCGGCCCGGCGACAAAACGACCCACAGCCAGGTGGTAGGGCATTTGCCCGACTGGATGGCTACCACCCCTGGTCTATAGTATGCCGCAATAACACCATTGAGTTGTATTCCTGTATTAGTAGCCAGGCTCCAGTCTCCCTTAAAAGAGCAGCAGCGCATTTTTAGCATCTTTAATGTTGCAAATGTCTATAGGCCAGTAACCGCTTTCCATCAGGTTCTGCTTGTCTGCTGAACTCTTGCAATAAAAAATAATAACAGTAAATAATTTTGTATAAATAGTAATATAAGTGACTTGAGAATAATAGTAACTATTTATAGTAATATAAATAGTTTAATTATTTAATTTATACATATAATAAAATTGTAGAGATTGTATTTCTGTACAGTGAAAAAAATGCTAAAAAGCGAGTAAGGGGGATGTAAGAAGTGAAATAGAACTAATTTAGATTTATTTAGAATTTTTTGTTTCTCTGTTTGTCTGTCTGTTAATCCCCGAAACGACTGGACCGAATTACATGAAATTTTGTATGGTAATAGCTTATATCCCTGGTCAACATAGAGGATTCTTTTGATCCCGAAAAATTAAAGAGCTCCCGTGGGATAGTCAAAAAACCGCACTACGCGGACGAAGTCGCGGGCAGAAGCTAGTTAGTATATTAATTGTATTAGTGTATCTACTTGTTAAATTTCCTAGAAAACCATAGTACCTTAAAAGAAATAAAGCGGCAAATTAACTGTAGGTACTTTTGTTTATCTAAATATTTAAATCACAATATTTTTTATATACTTGCAAATTAATTTTGCACCTTTAAGAGGGTACACGCTTAGATTATAAACCGCGTCTGGAAAATTCAGGAATATTAGCTATACTAAGCGCTCATTTATATATCTATGTTTGCTAACACTAAGTTTAGACGATCAATACACGCCAGACGGGGTTTTGTTTTACTTATCTGTCTGGGTTATGTTTATCGCTTGGAGCGATGGTGCGCTTTATTTTAAGAATGTTTCATTCCTTGTTATAGTTGGTACATATTATCCTTCTAATCCTACTAATATTATAAATGCGAAAGTTTGTAAGTAGGGCTGTATGTTATTTACTCTTTCACGCAAAAACTACTGAATAGATTTTGGTGATACTTAACAATAATATAGATTACATAGTATTTTCTTTTCGCGACTTGTAAACATAATAAAACTACGTTTTAACAAAAAAGCAAATAAACTACCACGCTTAAAACCGTTAAAACGTAGTTTTATAAAATATAGCTTACATGCCAGAATAACACCTAGGCTATAATTTATAAACATCTATCATCATTATTACAATTTTCCCTCACCACGCGGGTGAAACCGGGGTGCGCTACTAGTAAATAATATATGTTGGGTCCGTAAGGGTCAAGTGTCTACAAACTTTTTAAAAATATTTAAAAACGCTTGATCGAGTCCACAGACGACCGAAAGGCTAGAGCTTACCTCGCTCAAAGATTAAGTGTATATGCCGCTAGCGTCCTAGGCATACTTTACCTGGAAGAGATCGCTATAAGCGATAAGGCCGCCCTTTGTTCAACATTTATTGTACTTAGTTTTAATTTTTGGTGTACAATAAATAGACCGAGATCCGGCTGCAAGATTACTACGTTCATGTGTTATTTAATTAAAACCTGGTTTTATAGATATGGGGGATATATGGGGAATACATAAGTGTTAGGTTGCATATAAAAATGTGGTATCTAGTATTTTTAATTAAAATAATATTACTTTGATATTTTGGGAAAAATTTCATTTATTTGTTTTTAAAGAAAATTATATATCACCTATTTTTTTCTGTTATAATAATTATTATTACTGTTTCAATCTTATAATTATGTATAATCTTAAATTAAACAAAATATTACACAATCTAAATTTAGATATGTTTCTAATGATAGTAGTAGTAATATTCTATCTTATCACCTATATTTGAAACTTATCATTAAGGAACTCCGTCACACTGCAGTACCTTTTTATGTCATATGATAATACTAAAAAATACGACTAAAAATAAGATAAACTACATTTCATATAGCCTGTTTAAACAACAAAGATCGCGAAACGCTTCGCGAATGGTTAACGCGAAAACGTATTTCAACAAACGAGTATTATACATTTATATGTACACTAAAGTCGCATTGATACACATTAAAATTATGGCGATAAAACTCTTGATATACGTGGAACTCCTTTACGATTCATAATAAACAAATGGATCATAAAATCAAAGATTGATGTTGTGTACACGGGTTTTTACAGAAAATGATTCACATTTTCCCTATAGTATGTGAATTTAGAAAAAACAAGAATACATTTTCATTCATTTATTTATTTAAATTATGTTCAGGAAAACATTCTATAATCAATGTACAAACAAATTGGCTTCTTGACGTTTTTGCGTTTGTAGTAGTGTACAACCTGCAAGAGTTAACTTGAGAAACGACTCGAATGAAGCACGAGATACTGACGCGTCGATGGCGAGGACGGTAAGAAGGCGGATATCAGGAGGCGAGTGTTTATTCCGCTCAGGTCTCAAGTTAACTCTTGCGGATAGTACTGTCAGCACGTCAATAAATAAATAAAGTAATAAATACTATTTATATATTACTATAGGCAGGTACTTAAATACGAAAATAATCAATATTTATAATTTTAGTTTCGTTTAATAAAACGAAACTAAAATTATAAATATTGATATTAAACATGATTTTTAATAGTTCAGAAGTCCTGTATATATAAATATTACAAACGCAAAAAAGTCTTGAAGCTAATTTATCTGTGGTTAATTTTTGTATTGTTTTGTTAGTCAATGTATTACCTATATAATAATAACCATTAAAAAATATTTTCTAACATGTATCAACCGTTAGTTGATACATCTTAGAATATAGAAAACACATATTTATCTCTAACTAGAAAATTAAATGCAGATTCGCTAATAAGATAATGATTGTAAATTATAGCAATGCAGCTGCCATCTATCAGACTTGACAAAGCCAGATATGGCGCGTGTGCACGATTTATTTCGGTAAGCGGGTCGCGGGGATCAACGACCGGCGCGTCGCGACGCCTAATAATACAGATGCGCGTGCACAGGTGCAGCGGGGAGGCGGGGAGAGTGTGCAGCGCGATGCAAATTAATCCTACGAGTAAATATTAATTGCCTTCCAATGTGAATTTGTGTTCCTATTACAACTTTCTCTTCCACATTGATTGGATATGGTACATTAGGTATTTTTAGGTTACGAATTTCTTAGTTACAAATTATACTGCGTTTACGGTCTTCTCAGTGTTCGGTCCTTGCGTAGTATAAAGTAAGTAATACATGGCTCCATAAATTATTTGCCCTCTTTCTGTGTGAGGCGACGGCTAAAGCACCGCAGAGAGAACTAGCTTCTGCACGCGACGTCGTCCGCCGTAGTAAGTTAAAAAAACCCCTCCAATCTTGAAACATTCTTAATAATAATGAAAAGGACAAGTGGAAAAACGAATCGCAACGGACAAGTGGAAAAACGAATGGTAACGGATAAGTGGAAAAATGAATCGCAACGGACAAGTGGAAAATCTTCAACTGAAAAGTGACAAAATGAATCGCTGCAAAATTTTAACTTGGAGTGTTACGGGCAGATTGTTAATGAACTTGTCCAATTTGAAAAGCTGCCCGTAAAAAGTTCATTTTATCACAATTTTGAAAATTATATTTTCGAATAATATTGTCATTTAAAACAACTCGTTCTAGAACAGTATTCTGAATAAAAAATTAAACACCACATCGCGCTTATAAGCACAGTTATATCAAATTAATAAGATTAAGATAGTGATGTTAGATAAGCGATATCAAGTTTAATGTTGTTGCTACTTGCAACTATATTAATAACATCTATAATAAACTAACATATCTGGGACATTCAAGGAACCGCACAGCATCTATGATGTGCATTTAAATATATTAATTTGCTAATACTCTAAGGATTGCTGTCCACTAAATTAATCGGCGAAGATATTTTGTACATGTATGTCTATGTGTATAAAAAACATAAAAATTGGACCTTATATTGTCAGTTCACATAAAGAGAAAGTTCTCTTGACGTGACACACATGTATTGTTTTCGTTATTTGACTACAGAATGATAAAAAGATTTAATCAAAAATATCTCTTATCTCAAAAATTACTCAATGATTAAAAAAAAGTTTTCTAAAAAATAGTTTTAAGAGTGAATTATTTCAGAACTTTCCACTCTATAATTGGAATAATAGACTGATAGATAGATGTTTCGTAATATTAGAAGCTAACATCTTCCCACTTATTTATCTAAATTCCAAATATTATATAAAATATAATCATGTAGAAACCTCAGTACCATTTTTTAAAACTATCGATATCAAACGTGACTGACTACATTAGTGGTTGCTTTACCGATAATATGCAGGGAGTGCGGCGATGACCAGCGCAGGGTCTTAGAGGCTTAGCTCTAGAAACCCCATCAAACGCTGCGTCTACTAAAGACGGCGCGCGGCATCAGGGTATTGATTGGACCCAAGCACTACATGAGCTAGAGCCAAAGCTGATGTTCATTAAAACAAGTTCTCTTAAATTCTATTTCAATTTTTGTATAATGTTAACACACCATTATACAGTTTTATATTCTATACAAGTTATTGCTAAATTATAAATACTAGTGGTCGCCCGTGCTCAAAATTCGACCATAATAATTAATCCCAAAGACTATGACTTCTATAATCACAGATTTTGCCAAGGCTACACTGCTAATTTGACTTCACTATCACTACATAGTATAAAACAAAGTCGCCTTTTCTGTCCCTATATCCCTATGTGCGCTTAAATCTTATAACTACCCAACGAATTTTGATGTGGTTTTTTCCAATAGATAGAGTGATTCAAGAGGAAGGTTTATATGTATAATACAAGTTTTTCTGTAGTGTATTTAATTTTGTATCAGCATTGCACCCGTGCGAAGCCGGGGCGGGTCGCTAGTGAATAATAAACAAAAGAGTATATATGCGTGTGTGTGTCGGTAGTGTACATGTAATGTTTTTTATTGATTTAATGTATTTTTTATGCATAATTTAACAAAATGTTAGCAATCTTCTCTATATAAACTTTGAGAGTACGAAATTTCATACTAAGGTGTACAAAGTTTTTGCTTCACGTATTAATATATACATTTATCTATAGTTACTGAGAAAAATAATTGATATGTACAATACATAGACGAATATAAGAATTGTACAAGGGTTTCCAATCTTTCCAAAATGACTATGGAACATACATTCTTAATAATAATTTTAATTATAGATATTTATGCATATTACAAAGCATAACTTATCTACAGCTACGCATGAGGTATGCACGATCATTACTTCATGCAGATACACACTAATTGCCAATTCTCTTATCATAAGTATTGAGTACAGATATAAACCGGGTAATTAAAACAAACGAGCGATGACTGTACGATTGTATAGCGGTACCTACTCGCTTTAATGGCTCTGCTAGGATTGTCGATGTCAATTTTCACGATGACCTTAGATTTTAGTAACGCAGTAAAAAAATCCTTACGAACGGTTTTCTGAGTTTTTTCTTGTATGGTAGCAAATAATAGTGAAGCCAACTTAATATACAATAAATAAATAAATCGACAGACACACATATTACCAAGTTATTTTAGTATGTTAGAATTATTCATGTTTAGTTATTTTTTTCTGTCTTTTAGTTCTCTGATTAGATATCTTAATTTAGTTCTATTTTTTTAGTTGATCGCCTATGAACATTTACAACACCAAAGGTGCTAAAAATGCGCTGCTGCTCTATTAAGGCAGACTGGAACCTAGTCACTACTGCCGAAACAGAACTCAAGGTTGTTATGGCGGCATACTCTAGACCAGGGGTGGTAGCCATCCAGTCGGGCAAATGCCCTACCACCTGGATGTGGGTTGTTTTGTCACCTCTTACGACCGGCCGCAAGAAATTGTATTCTTTCTTCGTTTCTGCATGGATATTATCTATCTAAAAGTATTAAGATAATATAAATACTTGTTACTACATATTGAAGTATAGTCAAAGTTACAATAACATTAAAATAATGCTTAACATCCAGAAAAGTCCATTGAGATATCTTTATTGACAATATTATTAAGCATCAATAGTGGTTGAGTGCTGATAATTATTAGGAATGCTGAATGTGGTTTTAGTGGTTACTATTATATTCGTATTTGTGAATATAAAATCAATATTGAATTAATAATTATATATGTACATTAAAATTTATAAACCTAACTACACATAAATTCACATTAGCTGACTACTCTATTCAACATTGTTTAAATGACATACTGTGATTTTATAGAAAATAAATGAAGAAATAATGGATAATTATCTTTTATTTTTATTGCAGGAGTTCAGCAGACAGGCAGACGGCCTATTTAAAGGAATGTGGTTACCATCACCTATGCATATTTGCCACACTAAAGTTGCTACAAATGCGCTGCTGCTCTCTTAAGGGAGACTGGAACCTGGTCACTAACGCCGAAACACAACTCAAGGCTGTTATGGCGACATACTCTAGACCAGGAGTGATAGCCATCCAGTCGGGCAAATGCCCTACCACCTCGCTGTGGATTCTTTCTCTGTTCCTGCACGGTTAAGATCTATAAAAATAAATAGAATTGAAGTGTCAGTTTGTTATGTCAAAATAACTGCTTCACTAAATGCATATGAAAGTATATACGGTACTTATATCAACGGCTAATCTCTGAAACGACTAGAACGATTTTGACGGGACTTTCACTGGCATATAGCTTAAGTAATAAGGAATTATGCTATTTTTTTGGGATTCACGAAAAACATTCACGCGTACGAAGTCGCGGACACAGTATAAACGAATGAAAACTTTTTATTGTTCACCATAACTTAAACCAAGACAATTTGATATGAATACATTTCCAAGATCCGGTACGATCGGTGTGATACCACGCTCTCACAGAATATCGGCGTGAAAGTGTTAGCCTTGAGATCATCGTATTTCGTGCTATGAGTGAGAGTTCTTATGGCCCACTTCCTTAGCTCCTATCCCATTTTCTTTATCCTATTTCGTCTATCCCATCCTCATATCTGACCCCTCTTATCCTATCCCATACTAAAGGCTGACAACTTCGCCTCTGATGTTGCAATCGTCTAAAGACAACCTTAACTACTTTCCATAACCTCGGCCCTCTGCTCGTTTACTAGATTCGCAATAAAAAAAGTGTATTCATAATAATATTTGTTAAACAATCAAATCACGTGCAATAGCACGTTAACTTCCTTAGGATATATCCTAGGAGGAGTAATGTATAATTATATTTTATGACATTCCCGCGGGATTCTCGGGAAACAAAATACCGCAGTATTTGAGAAATAATGCAAGCTATCTTTTTAGTGAAAACTGTGTTGGAATAAGCTAATTTTAACCCACCCGAACAACTACAAACCGCTCCCAGAAAAAATTACGCGGGATACCCAGGATAAAAAATACGGCAGATTTTAAGTCTAGGAATTTACTGCCAACCAGTGAAAACCGCATCGAAATCGGCCAGGTAGTTTTTAAGTAAATCCCGAACAAACACAAAAATTAAAAAAATGCATCGTGTTATCCATCGTTTATATAGTGTAAGCCGTTTGATTTTTTTAAATAGCTTTGATGTACAGACACGGCATGTTTAGAATTTTATAATATTATAGATATGTATAAATGTACCTGACACTGAAAACTTCGTCCGTGCAGGAACGGAGAAAGAATACAATTTCTTGCAGCCGGGCGGCCTGTCGTAAGAGGTGAAAAAAACAACCCACAGCCAGGTGGTATGGCATTTGCCGTTCTGGACGACTACCACCCCTGGTGTAGAGTATGTCGCCATAGCAACCTTGAGTTATGTTCCGGCAGTAGTGACCAGGTTCCAGTCTCCCTTAAGAGAGCAGCAGCGCATTTGTAACACCTTTGGTATTGTGTAAATGTCCATAGGCGCGGGTGAGCCGTTTGCCTGTCTGTTGAACTCATGCAAAAAAAACATTGAATAATTGAATGAGAAAATATATAATACAAAATAGAACTTAAAATCCGACCTGAACTTGACCTGAGACTACTTCCCACGAACAAAACCAAACAATTAAAACTACCAAGTCATATCTTCCGTCCACTTATCTGAACAGTTAATTTCTTCTGTCAATTATAACGTAAAATTGCAAATTTCCAAAAACAACCGATAAATGGGGCTTTCTAAAAAGTGGTTGTAAATCTGCCTTAAGCTGTCGATAAGGCAATTAGTGTTGAAACGATTTTTATTACTGTTTACTGAGAAATAAAGACAGCATTTACATATTGACCAAGATGGATTGTTTTTTGAACAGGAAATTCTTGTATTCACGCTGTGACCAAAGACGCTGACCAGGCGACATTGTGTAATGATGATTCTGTAGATACGAAATCTAATACGAATTATGAAAGTCATTATGTTTTGTATATCTACTAGCTGACCCGACGAACTTCGTACCGACATATTTTCTGAATTCCTAAAAGACTTTGTTTCATGACACAAAAACAAAATCACCATAATCGATCCGAGGATTAGGAGGATTCTAGAACATGCTCTCAGCGCCACCTACCGGTTCTAATTGCACATCTAAACCATCCTCGAACGTACTCAAACACAGAAAAACAAAATCACCAGAATCGCTCCCGGTGTTTAGGAGGAATCTAGAACCCGATCTCAGCGCCACTTACCCGTTCTAATTGCAAATCTTAACCATCCGGGAACCCACTTAAACAAACATTCATTCATTGGTGCTCCGCTCCTATTACTCTTAGCGTGATGGTATATAGCCTTCCTTAACCTTCCTCGATAAATGGGCTATCTAAAAAAAAAAAAATCAAATCAGACCAGTAGTTCCTTAGATTAGCGCGTTCAAGCAAACAAACAAAGAAACAAACTTATCAGCTTTATATATTAATATATATAAGATAAAGCTCTCTCACCGACACCACACCCTGTCAAAATCTCTGCTTCTATTATGTTACGTTGCAGAGAAATTATTTTCAGTCTGTTATAAGCTGTTTAAGAAATTAAAGGTGTTTAATTATCCCACGGGAGCTCTTTAATTTTTCGGGATCAAAAGTATCCTATATGTTGACCAGGGATATAAGCTATCACCAAACAAAATTTCATGGAAATCCGTCCAGTCGTTCCGGAGATTAGCCGGTACAAACAGACACAAACAGACAAACAGAGAAACAAAAAATTAGAAAAAAATCGAAATTAGTTCTATTTCACTTCTTACATCCCCCTGAGTCGGTTTTTAGCAAATTTTTATTGTACAGAAATTTGACCTCTATAATTTTATTATAATGATGTATAGTATGTACTAATAAAGTTGAAGTCATTGTTACAGAACAGCAGACCGGCTGTCAACCCACTATATTACAATCGTAAAACTAAGTTGAGCGGTTATTCGACCCACCTCTTGACATGGTCGTTTTGAGCGTTGTGTGATCGAAAATGATAACCATTAGTGACGTTTTCGCCGCGGCCACAACTACCGCGGTCGCCTTGTGGAACGGCTAAGGGAGCATTTTGGGCGTTGTGAGCTACTAATGTAACGCGCTGTATCATGCGGGTTGACAAAAGAAAGTGGTAACTTGCATAATTATGGACATTTGCACCACCTGATGTGGCGTCAACGCGTTGCTGGCGCTGAAGAAGTTTTATTATGACTTGCATCTTATCTTTCTACATTTTAATATGCATTCATTTGCATTAATATTATTAATACTGGTTAAAAATCAGTATAAATTCCATCTAAAGTTAAGGGCTTGTGGACATTACGCCCGCCCACTTCTACGGTAGAAAGTCGAAAAGCAGCGAGAAATATCTGCAGCGCGAGAACGTAAAAACAACTTTCCTTTTAACAATAACATAATTATTTAAAATTACATTTTATTTGATTTTTATTCCGACGACAGACAAATATGTCAAGTAATCAATGAGTAACGTTATTATATTTAGCTATTATATTAACCTCCAAATTGTCAATTTCAATTATTTATTTTTGTTTTTTTGTAAGCTTCGAAATCACTTGGCTTTGATTGGTTTAGATTGTCTTCCGTACAACGATACACTCTATATAGCATTACACCCACTCTCAATAACGACAACAATTAAGGAATAAACAGTACCTTTTCAGTTGCCAAAATTAGTCAAAGCTGCGCAGCAGTGTACGTATTTTATCGCTGTATTATCCTAGCCCGTAATAAACTTGACTGTCGGCATCATGCATACCGACAAATCTAAGTACTTCCTTTATCACCAAGATGCCTTAATATCGCAATATTCGAATAACATAGGTAAAAGCAACAAAATCACTGATGCAACAACAAAATGTCGTACAAAAATAACAGGCATCTCTTCATTTTGCATCGAGGTGTCACGACAGTCATACCCATGGTTACGGTCCCGTGGCGCCTCATTATGATGCGAGGGACGCTGGAAGGTTTAGTGGGTAGTCTGGCGGTCGGTGCAGGCACCAACAACCGGGAGTCCCACATACCCTTAGTGACATCCCTCGGGGCCTGAGGATATGCGCAAACGCATTCGCTCAGCGCTGACAAAAAAGGGCTTCTCTTCATTTAACGACAACTCTCTATAACGCCATAAAATACACAGTCCCTTCAGTGTCGTTATATAGAGGGTATACTATACGTTTTGGAGATAGAAAGCTACCTATCAGCACAGTCACCACAAACGACACCCAATCACGTGAATAAGATGAATTACCCGAACAACAACAATTCGTAACTGAATAAGAACTATAAAAATAAATCGTTGCATCAACTGAAAGTGAAGGCAAGCACCTGTGGTAACCGTGACCGGTCGGTCGCACTGCTCTTTCCCAGGTCACTGTGACGGCACAATGTGCCGTTATACATTTTAAGGCGGAACACGGGGCTGACGTAGCACTTTTACAAGTATTTACTTCTTAAAATTGTTGTATGAAATTGGACAGATCGTATATAGTCAGTGATTTCGTATATTTTCTTAAAACGACTCAACTAATAAAGACAGAATTTAGCAAAACGTGTTATTTATACGCCATTAGAGAGTACTATAATGTAATTGCGAGAAAAGATAGAATGATTTTTTTCACTGTAAGTGTACAGTACATGTACAGTATTGGTATGAAAATGTTTGCCAGTTTTCAAAATTATTCATTAAATGTCCCACGAGCTCATGTTACCTTTTCAAACTAAATTACAGAATAGACTGTTCCACAGAAAATTATATTTGACCATTTCATAATAAAGTTTAAAATTACTTAGTTCAAAGTTGTTACATTTTTATCTTGTCTAAGATTTTTTAGAGATGAATCTTTTTATTGGTTTTCATATTTATGTTAAGCGTAGTGTTATAACAATTATCTCTTTTTTATTGTTAATCACAGCGTCTGTCATTGTCAACATTGCAATTTTCTTTTTTCAGGTTTCTACATTTTACAAACGTTAAATTTATTAAAATGTTGGCAGCATTGTTTCTTGTACTCGTACAAGCAAAAGACGTCTTTAAGGTGACGAATATTTTCGTTCCACGACTGTACTTAAAAGCGAGTGGGATATGTTTAAAGAAATCTTGAATGATGTTTATGATTTTTTAAAGTCACTAGGTGGCGAAACAACTGCTTACTTAATGATAACAATTTTAAAAATATCTAGATTGTAGAAACCAGAACTAATTTCAACGAAAATTGGACTGAGCAAGGTACCCAATTGAAATTTATGGTGTGTTTACTTTTTATCCCAATAAATAATTGTCGTTTCTATAAAATAGACGATATAGCTAAATAGATGGTGCTGCAATGGCGTTTTTTAACACGCTTTTATTAGCTTCACCTGTATGTATCCATCCAGTATCAGTATCCAGTTCTTTAATAAAATCCATTGAGTTATATCAAAACTCTGAACCATTGCGTCTCAGTACCAAAATGTGTCGTCATCGCCTTTACAACACATGACTCATATCGTGCCTACATCAGTATATCAAGTACCCGCAGACAGGAGGACAATGCGGACGGAAATGCTACTTACAAGTGGACCCGGTTATGCCAAAAGGTACTAACTACACTATTGCCGGATTTTTGGCTCTTTAAGCCGAAATAACACGGTTTTACTTCTGTCTTGCAATTTGAATAAAATTGGAGAAAAAATAACTAAACAAACGCGACCTTAATCATTACAATACATACAAAAAGTGTGCAACAGCAGTTAACTTAAATAAATACAATAAAATAAATAAATACATAGTAATAAAAGAAAAATTTCGTTGTTTACTCGGTAAAGTGAGCGAAGTCTGTAGAGGGAACGCATATTCCATGATACACATACGCATATCACACGTATATCCGTTTTTCTATGCTAGGGGTCGTCGTTGTTGGGAACGGATCGCTTACTTCACGTTTTCGGTTTCGCAAAAGTAGATATTTTCCGTGAGTGGGAGTGTTCGAGCCTAGCATAATAAGAGACTGAAAAGTTCACTGCCTCCGCTGACTCAGTCACGTAGAACGGATGGGAGAGGATCGTCAGCGTGAGGAAAGCATGTTTGGGACGGCTGGTAGGTCGGTCGTCCTAAATATCGCTGAAAAAACAGAGTGGAGGCTGACCTGTCGGAGCAACGAGCCAATAATTGGTATGAAACTGCGCAGGACAGAGAACAAAGGCATGCTCTCGTTTCGGAGGCCGAGACCCACTTTGGGTCGCTGAGCCAAAGGAGTAAGTAAAATATAAAACAGTAGACAATAATCTTGGAACATAATATGACTCTGAAGGTGTACAAGTTGTATATATCCTCTCAGCGTCAGCATTAACAGCAAGGTAATTAATATATAAAAGCTGTTATAGACAATAGTAAGTAGTACATATATAAGACTGATGTTACTTAAGGATAGAAATTGGAAGATCAAAGTAATCGATCTTTATATATAATGTGTAAGGAATAGAAAGAACATTCATAGATATTAAGAATGTATAGAGCAGTAGAAATAAAGTGAGTTTTAGCTCTTAAGTGAATTTTTTGTGAAGGTGTTAATAAACAGCGTAGAACCTTGACAATCGTGTTCGTCAGGCACTCGAGTTTCGACGATTAAAGAAAAATCATTACAATATTCCTCTTAAGTGACATTTTTGACTGACAATCCCGTGTGAACGAAGTTGCGGGTACAAATATACTTACTTCTATTAAATGTGGGTTGGTTCATACATACTTTTGTATGTCAGATATAAATAAATAAACCTTGTGCTGTTTCTTTCAGAGTAGCAATGCGTCATGTTCCGATTAATTTCGTGCCAATAACTCATTTTCTGTTGGTGTATTTTGGCATAACTGGATCCAGTTGACAAAAAAATCCCACAGTCAAACAAAGCGAAAATGATTAAGTAATAATGCATGAATTATTTACTCTGTGGCCATATCTCGGGGCAACCTTTTTTGGTGCTTCGGCTTCTTAAGTCATATCTTAAAAGCTATACGAGTTGCAACAATGTTTGGACAGACTACGTACTTATGATTCACTTCAGTTTTATAGGGCATGAAATTTTGCAATTGATGGGTGATACTTGGTGAATTAACTGTTATTCCGCATAGAAAAGGTAATCATGGAAACAATCTTCTCAAAAATTACAATTATTGTATCTATAGTTATTCAATATTATAAATGCGAAAGTTCAGCAGAATGATACACCACTGAAGTCAATGGCAATATTCTCATTCAAAAACAAGCATTATGACGCCAGCGATCGACCGTTCTGACAGCAGTATTGAGGCCCAAGTGAGCTGGACCCCTATATCATAAGTAAACCAGGCACTGTTCACGACACAACAAAAATAAATGTACTAATTGTACGAGTTACCGTCTGCCCATTTGTTCAATGTTCCCTGAACATTGCAACGGGCAGACGCCATAGTCCCAGACCTCTAGCAGTTTATCCAAATAGCACTGTACACTACACTGTCCGTCACTCGTCCTTGGGTGAAATCGTCGGACAGTGTCACCCTACATTTACATTAAATTTGTTGAAGGACCCTCTACCTGTTGACCTTACCTTATATTGTTATGGTTCGTGATCTTCAAAGATATACATGTAAACGGATTGAAACAAAACCAGTACAGAAAAAACTTTCTTGCCGAACACTTTACCTGGTTAAAACTTTTAAATACAACAATAAACTTTCATAAAAGCATTCTAACAATGTCACAAATTTTCTTAGAAGACATTTCTTTTTTTCTTGGACGACATGAGCGTTAAACTTTTAAAAGCATATCTTGTAAGTGGAATAAGGTGTGTTACACAAGCGCACCATACATGGCACACTGACCTACTGTTTTTTTAATGATTGGCTAAACTTGGTCGCGAGTCGCGAGACAGATGCGTTCTCTTTGAGCCAAGGCGATCGGGGCTTGTTAAAGGGTGACCAGACCAATCGATCGATCGATGGTAGAATGCATTAGTCGACGTCGATCGATAGTTTCTACCACACAGATCTAGAATGAACTAGTCGACATTGATCGAGCTAAGTCGATAGTCGATCGAGTCGAATCTAATTCACCCGAGAGTCCCCGGGTGATGTAGATTCATAGAGTATTATACAAAAAAATTATCAAAGTTGGTTAAACCGTTTACGAGGAATTCAGTGACATACAAACGAATAAAAGAATTGTAGTATATCATACTAGCTGCCCCGCAAACTTCGTACCGCCTCAAAATAAAAAAAACTGAATAATAATTGCAAAATGTTCCAACTATAGTAGAAATTGTGGTGAAAACTTAACCGGAACAAAAATAAGTCGTAATAAAAAAAAATCTCGATATGAATTAGGTTTTATTATTATTTTTAATTGCAGTGAAGTATTGTTTTAAATTTTTGAACGACTTTTAAATCTAATTGATCTAAATGATGTTTCTACCTGTCAAACATCAAATGTTTGACAGGTAGAAATAATCTTCATGCCACAACTACAACCGTTCGCAGGTGGTAAATTACAGGCTCCCATAGAGTAAATAATAACCATAAACAAAATTAAAACTAAATAATTAAAATAAACAAGTTAGCGATAGGCTAAATAAAAACTTTAACAATATTCGTTGGACAAATGTCATTTTTGTTATCCGTTACCACGGCCACTAAAAAGCGGCCGAAACGTCGGAATAACCAAAATCAAATAATTATCGCGCTTAAAACCGTTCAAACGTAGTTTTCTTATGGTATACAAGTCGCGAAATTTTAGGAAAATATTAGTTTCTAAAAGAAAGCGAAATTCCTGTTTTTACTATATTCCAAGCATTTTTTCATATTTACTCACCCTTTAAACCTTCCTGGACTTCCACGAATAATTCAAAACTAAAATTAACCAAATCAGTCCAGCCGTTCTCGAGTTTTAGCGAGACTAACGAACATTAATTGATTCATATAGATAAAGATAGTAACATGTTTAAAAGAATAGTAAAAAGTAGAACATACAAAAACAACGGTAAATCACGTTTATGTTGACAAAAGATAAAGGCCAACAAGTTAATCTCATAATATATTTTATGCCTAATACAATGTCACGACATCATAACAGATGACGAACAAGTTTTGCCAAAAGTTGTCCAAATATTTTCTATCTAACCGAATATGGCAAATTTTATGCCTCAGTTGACAGTGAAATTTAAGAGGCATGTATATCTGTACTAATATTATAAAGTAGAGTTTCTTTAAACGCGCTAATCTCAAGAACCGCTGGTCGGATTTGAAAAATTATTTCCGTGTTGGATAGTACATTTATCGAGGAAGGCTATATTATATTTTTTTTTTAAATAGGGATTTTTACTTAAAGTCTAATAATGTAACCCAATGACCCGAAAGAATACTTACACGGCGTGCGCTGTGAAAACTATTGATTATAGAACAAACAATGTACTACCACTTTGAGAACATATAATTGTCTACAAAAAATATCGCGTAACCATATGTCTAACTATTGTAATTATCTGAAAATAAGTGTTTTCTTTTATTAAAAAAAATTAAAATGGCGTCGCTTCAAAAACTTTATTTTCTTTAAATTACTCCATATTCAATACGAATTCAATAGCTTTCTAGAACTTTTGAATTATTCAATTCGGACGTTTCAGTCAAAAGATATTGCGATATATAAAATGTAAGTATTTAGTAGTGTTGTAGCCAAATAAGTATTAAGTATTGCGCGCGCATGTATGATATGGTGGCGGTCATGAGGAGCGATACCAGGAGACGGACATAGGATACTTTTTATCCCGTCGGAACCTGTAGGTGGCGCTGGGATCGGGTTCTAGAATCCTGCTAATAACCTGGGCCGATTTTGTTTTTGTGTTTTAGTGGGTCCCCGGATAGTTTAGATTCGCAATTAGAACCGGTAGGTGGCGTTGGGATCGGGCTCTAGAATCCTCCTAATGACCTGGACCGATTTTGTTTTTGTGTGTTTGAGTGGGCGTCCTCGGATGATTTAAATCCACAATTGGAACCAGTAGGTGGCGCTGGAATTGGGTCCTAGATTTTTATTTTTTCGGAGCAGCACAACGTCAACCGGGACGCTATGAAGTTTTGTTAACCAAGGTGAGAAGAAAGTTCAAGTTAATAGGGCGATCAAATATTTAGGTTGTTATACACGACCATAGCCTAAAAAGAGTATAAACCTTCATGGAGTTCATACCGACAATCTGTCAAAAGACTTCTATATTTCAAAGTGTGAGTAGGCGAAAGATCGCGTTGGCAGGAAATCAAATGTCAAATCGACAACTACGACACTAAATTTTATTTTTCTTGTGATGTTGCTACCGGCCAGTTTGCCGCCTTAATTGTCACGCCTCTAAAGTGGTAAATGTTTAAACAAATGTTTCCTTAACATTAAGTAGAAAGATTTGAAAGTTAAATGTAATATTTCAATTGAATTTAGACTTATATAAGCTGCTTAAGCATCATTTCTATAATGACAGTCCATAACCGTCCCTTCCACTGCTGGGTTCGCACCTCCCACATTAATGAAACTGACAGTATACCGCAATCATGATCAATTGATCGTTACAGAAGGTGATTGATGTCAGGAGCCTTAAGAAAGACGAGCGTGCATGACAGACTATGAATGTCAAAGAAGCAAGTGAGTGTGTAAGAATAAGCCTAATGGCACTCTGTGTTCGTGCCTACCCCACAAGGGACCTGGCGTGAAGTTATGTATGTATGTAGTATACCCGCCATGCTTGTCAAAGGCGGCTCGGCAGGTTTGACACGTTGGTTATCTCGATGTGCAACTGCAAGTTTCATCGCGATGTTTTCCTTCACCGCACAACTGTGGTGCATGACCGAGCACTTATGTTGTGTACATCAACGAAATGTGGGACACATTATATTTTATATGTTAAGTAAATCTGGCGAATCTAGACATGTCGTGGGCGTTAAGCGTCTGCTTGTAAAAATTCGAGGTTCTTGAACTTACGCTTCAAGTGGGTTATTCAATGTTTATTATTGTTAAGGGTCATGGATGTATCACTGAATTACAACATTGCATTTTTTGAATCTACAGACATCTTCTTTCTTCTCATATATAAAATGAATGGTTATTTGTATGTCCTTTATAGAATCGTAAACTATAAATTTGATCGTGTGATGATCTTTAGCAAAATTGTTGTGGAATTAGTGTAACCAAGATAGATATTAATCTATCTTGGTTATACTAATTCCACAAAATTCTCCTAAAGTGAATCTTAATCTCTTTCCAATATTGTTTTTAATTGATAAGTACCCAAATATTTGTATGACCATGTTTAGGTCAAATACAGTGAGACCAATCGACTTTGTTAACCATTTTTGTACTATTACCTGTATTTCTTGAAATAAAGATTCATTAACTTATTTAAAGATATAAATAAATAATTAGATATCTTTCTAATCATTAAACGACCCGCGTAGGAACGGAGAAAGAATACAATTTCCTGCGGCCAGGCGGCCTGTTGTGAGAGCCGACAACCAACAGCTAGGTAGGGCATTTGCCCGACTGGATGGCTACCACCCCTAGTCTAAAGTATATCGCCATAACAACCTTGAGCTGCGTTTCGGCATTAGTGACCAGGTTCCAGTCTCCCTTAAAAGAGCAGCAGCGTAATTGAAACACCTTTGGTGTTGCAATTCTTGGTCACCTTTGGTGAGAATTTTCTGGAATTTTTAAACATGTAAATAAATAATTAGATATCTATCCTAATTATTTACACACATTTACAGTTCCTTCTGAAGAGATCCAGAGAAAAAACAGGCATCTTTAATTTTACTTGCGTCACAAGTCTCGCACTATTCTAATATTATGAAATTCTTAAAACAAAGACTTATTGAAATGGATAAACTTAGTAGTATATGTCAAGATAGATACTAGCCACAGTAAGGTTGGATGAGGAACCTACGTCCAGAAGCATACTGCAATTCACTGACTACAATGTCAGCCACAGATTGAGTTTTGGCGGAGGTACAGCTAGAATTTGGTGCTTGAATGACTTACGGTTTCCGTAATACGTGGAACCTACGTCCACAAGTATAGAGCAATTCACTGACTACAATGTCCGCTGCAGATTGAGCCTTGGCGGAGGTACAGCTAGAATTTGGTCCTCGAATGACTTACGGTTTCCGTAATACGTGGAACCTACGTCCAGAAGTATAGGGCAATTCACTGACTACAATCTGCCGCAGATTGAGTCTTGGCGGAGGTATAGATAGAATTTGGTTCTCGGATAACTTACGGTTTCCGTAATACGTGGAACCTACGTCCAGAAGTATAGAGCAATTCACTGACTACAATGTCAGCTGCAGATTGAGCCTTGGCGGAGGTACAGCTAGAATTTGGTCCTCGAATGACTTACGGTTTCCGTAATACGTGGAACCTACGTCCAGAGGTATAGGGCAATTCACTGACTACAATCTGCCACAGATTGAGTCTTGGCGGAGGTATAGATAGAATTTGGTTCTCGGATAACTTACGGTTTCCGTAATACATGGAACCTACGTCCAGAAGTATAGAGCAATTCACTGACTACAATGTCAGCTGCAGATTGAGCCTTGGCGGAGGTATAGCTAGAATTTGGTTCTCGAATAACTTACGGTTTCCGTAATACGTGGAACCTACGTCCAGAAGTATAGAGCAATTCACTGAATACAATGTCAGCCGCAGATTGAGTCTTGGCGGAGGTATAGCTAGAATTTGGTCCTCGAATGACTTACGGTTTCCGTAATACGTGGAACCTACGTCCAGAAGTATAGAGCAATTCACTGACTATAATGTCAGCCGCAGATTGAGTCTTGGCGGAGGTATAGCTAGAATTTGGTCCTCGAATAACTTACGGTTTCCGTAATACATGACCTGGTTTTATAGTACGAGAGTATAGTGACAAAACTGGTATGGGCTCATAGTTGGTGTTGCAAAAAAATCTTACGACATCCGCAGGAAAAACATAAAATTATAATAAGATACTATAATAAATTAACAATCACTTACAGGTTTTTTATGAAGGTCAGTTTTTAAAACACGTCTATTCCTAGAATGCTATAGGGAAGCATAATGAAAAAAAATACCGAGGTATGTATGATCTTGGGCTTAAGCACATAATGACTTACAAGGAATTTGTGGGTAGATTTCATGATCAGCCTTTCTGATGTGTGGTACTAAGGATAGTGTATGCCCATGACTAAACTGACGATGATGTTACGTATGATGCTTACCTGTAAAGAAAAAAAAACAATTTTAATATGTGTAATATATTATATTAGTATTATAAATGTGAAAGTAACTCTGTCTGTCTATTTCGTTTTCACGGTAAAACTACTGAACGATTTGGCTGTAACTCTATATATTTATATATATTCGATGCCGAGGATAAACATAGGATACTTTATATCCCGAAAACTGGGTTAGTGTCCGGGATAAAAATATATTTGTCTTTCTGTTTTTTGTCCTTTTATGGAAAGACTATTAGACCGATTTAGCTGAAATTCGCTACATATGTAAATTTAGATACCGAGGGTGGCCAAGGGTACTTTTCATTCCGGATAGTGGGATAGATTTATGTAAAGGTTATGCCGGAAACTATGATAGGTTTTGTGATCTGACCATTTTGCCCACTCGAACGACTCGGTTCACTTGGTGTTCACTCGCGGTACACTCGAGGTCCTCTAGGGGTCCACTCGGTATACACTCAGGGCACACTCGGTGTCCTCTCGGGCTCCACTCGGGGTACATTTGGGCTCCACTCGGGGTCGGCCATTATATTTGAAGACAGCTATTTATTTCAGGCGAATACTCGCGGTGATTTTTATATGAGCAATCGTATAAATGTTATGTTACACAATGTACATGTCAACGACATTCACACACCCATTCTTATGTTGATAGCATAGTACATAAAACATTAACTCCTTTTATCTTGAAGACACCGAAAGCCCTTTGCAAATGCGCAAGTACTTTTCAATCACACCACGTACGATATAAATTTATGTTTTCTACGAAAGTCTCGTGCAGAGGAAATACCAGCTTAGGTATTATCATAACAATGCAGTTTCGCTCGTAATTCAAGTGTTATTAATTTATTTATTATGTAATTCTCGTAGTTTCGTCCTGGGAATGTTGGATTGATATAAATACGTCGAAGTGCTTTTACGTTTCATTTCCTTTCTTCGTACGCCCTTTGAATGGTTTTAACTGCCTCGTTTTAGAGGACATGTTATCTATGAAGACACGCAGACATATATTCGCGCTAAACTTGTAAAAAAGAAAGGATAGGTGTAATACAACTACGCATTAACAGTTTTAAGCGCGGTTTTTTATAAGACATTACTGTTTTTTTTTGCATGAGTTCAGTAGACAAGAAGACGGCTCCCTGATGGAAAGCGGTTACCATCACCTATGGAGATTTGCAACATCAAACGTTCTACAAATGCGCGGCTATTCTCTAAAAGGAGACTGAACCTAGCCAGTAACCCCAGGTCGGTAGCCATCCAGACAGGCAAATACCTACCCTACCACCTGGCTGTGGGTTGTTTTAATAAAAAAAATGGCCACGGAACCCTATGAAACCAGCATAATTGTTAATAATGATCTCGAACATTGTGACACTGTCAAATTTGTCGTACATTGATTGTTTGCCTACAGCGGTTCGGGGCGACCTCGGCACCCACGCGCAATCTACACACACCTGTGTTAACATAATTATGATTTCTTTGGCTGTTGAAATTACAAAACAATCAATGTCAATCGATTTGCAAATGTCTGCGAAGTCGAGGCAATTGTATGATATTCGAAATTAAACATATAAATTTTAAAAACATCTTTAAATACTTTTATAAAAAATACATGTTTGAGTACGAATTTAATAATTAAGGTTTCCTTAAATACTAATTAGTGCATTAATGCCCAAAAGAACCTCTTGCATGGGGCTCTCGTATCTAACAAGCTTCCGAAGTCTCTTAGAGTGCTGCCATGTGCACTATTTAAAAAGAAACATCAATACATTTTGCAACAAAAAATATAATAAAACTACGTTTTAACGGTTTTTAGCGCGGTAATTTATTTTATTAGGTTTATCCGACGTTTCGGCCGCTTTTCTGTTGCCGTGGTCTCGGAAGACAAAGATGACATTTGTCAAACGTGTATTGTCAAAGTTTTTATTCAGCCTACCGCCAACTAAAATAATAATAATAAAACTTAAGAAAACAAAAAATATACTTAGATGTAATTGGGTGGTTTGGTGGAAGGCACAATTTCTCCTAAAATCCGTCTGTTTTTCGTGAATAACAACATGGATAGACACACAAAACTGTTGATCTCGAGAGGCCTACAATCTGGTGGTCGCAGCACAGGAGTCACCCATGGAAAATCGGGATTTAGGGGTGAGAAACCGGATTTATGGAAAAATGAGAGTTTGAGATGCGATTTTGAAACGCTATTAGGCGCAAGGACGGGGAAGGAGACGAGAGTGGTATCAACGGATAACCCTAGACGGCCAATATCGATATAACAAAAAATCTATTATGCAGTTGATTTTTTACGCCATAACTGATTTATTCCAATCTACCTACGTTTACATTATAATGCATACACCTAGAAATAACAACCGCACAAACGTATTAAAGGGTTAATTACACATAATCGCCTATTAGCATACAAAACCGGACGCCATCAAGTACTGTATAGTTTCCGCGCGATTACTTGGATAACCACCTGCTTGAATGGGCCAGATTTCTATCTTAGTATCTTGTAAGGTTATGAGTCAGAATTATTTTAATTCAATAAAGCGGTCAGTCACAAACCCGTTGGACATTGATCATTACATCCATGGGGTCAAATTAGTGTTAGTCAGAAGTTAAAAATAACGCCGTTAATGATTAGCTACATTAATACATACACATATACTAGCTTCTGCTCGCGACTTCGTCCGCGTGGAATAGTTACTCTGGGCTAACGCTAACTTCTGCCACACATTTTTTTTGTTTGCTTTTTGAAACTTTAACCGTTTGCACTTCACTTTAACCGCAGCGCAGGAAGCGGAAGCTCTCAAATGAAAAAAAAAAACAATTTTGAAACAGTCTTTATAGGTGCTCGGCTCCTATTGGTCTTAGCGTGGTGATATGTAATCTATATCCTTCCTAGATAAATGGGTTATTTTATGGTTATTTAATATTTCAAATCCTTAGCGCTTTCAAGCAAACAAACACTTCAGCTTTATATATAAGTATAAATTATCTGTCAAAAGCATTATCCTAAATTACATCTGCGTGACACAATCACCAACACTGACATTAATCCCAGATGAAACAGGCATATTATAAATAATAATCCACGCCCAAGTGCCTTCTTCTCTAGGGAACGCTAAAAATTGGCGCATCTTTTAACTTACTATTGTTGATATAAGTCAAGAAAAAAAACAATTTAATTTATTCGTCTTCAAATAAACGTGAACTTGATAAGACTGACGTAAATAGATAAGATTATGATATAAAGTTCTGATCTATACCTGTTTATTTAATTATTCAATAATTACATTCTATGAAACTTAAGTTATATCATCTAGTTTTGACTAGGCAACTCTTCTGTAAATTTACAATGATATACCAGAAGTGGAGTACATTGACTAAGCTGTATGTGTAAAGAATTGATGGTAATATTAGACGTGATGACATAAAGGTCAATTTATATGTAAATAATTAAATACAGGTCTCAGAAGACCTGTTTATACTTTTATTTTTTCCGCACATATTTTAAGTTTTTTCTTATCACATGACTTCAAGAAACAGACAGTCGGTCCACCAGATGGAAAGCGGTCACCGTAGCCTATGGACATTTGTAACAACAGAGGTGCTACCAATGGATTGCTGCTCTCTTAAAGATGACTGGAACCTAGCTTCTAATGCCGGAACACAACGGAAGGTTACTATGACGGCATACTTTATAGGAGTGGTAGCCATCCAGACGGATAAATACCCTACCGCCTGGCTGTGGGTTATAGGTGGTGGGTTCAAAATATTGTTACTTTAATTTTAGACTTACAAACAAGCATCAGCGGATATGATGGATTGCGATGCGCGTGGGCATCGAATACTGCGAGTATGCTAATAATTCGCATGACTCCATCCAAGCTTAGCTTAGACATGCGATTGTTCTTGCGCCCGCGCACCCTTCAGTACTAGCTAACTATGTTTAAAGTGACGCATGCCATGTACGGAAATTGATTGATAAAATTAATTATTGGTCTACTAAATAACACCAGACCATGAATGTCCTACTGCTGGGAAAGTTCTACTACATTTTAAAAGAATTTATAGTATACTCGTGCTAGTCCATGGTGGATTACTAAGTTTGACACATCGGTGAAGTTAATATGTTACCTGTATATATGTCTCGATACCGATCGAGAAGCCTTTTTTCAACGTCAACACATAATAATTGTTTGTGAATATTATTTTATGAATAATACCAGTTCACTAGATAGATATGACCAGTGTTAGAAGGCATGTAAAGATATAATAGTTAGGAGGGCTTGCTAATCTATCACTCTAAAACTCATTTAACAAATTATAGAGCGATGTTAATTTACTCAGATCTGATAAATGTTCAGAGTAGGTGTAACAACAACAGTGTGTTTATTTATCGATTAAACCTTCAAAAGCTACACCGTATACAATGAAGTCATTACAGAGAATCAATTAACAATGCACTGTTTGTTTTGGTTCAATGCAATGTTTCAAATATGGAGGCGAAAACGAATCCGTTCTATCAACATTTCTCGCAAACAAACCAAAGAAGCGTAGAAAACAATACACGACAATGAAAACAAATGTACCGATAGTGCATTCGTCCAGAAATCAACAATGGTGACAACTGATCGCATCTCATCCAAACATTTCTGAGCGGAACAATGGCCGCGGTTTCCCGCGTTAAATTGACAGCGAAAACAAACTTTGCTTAATTTTGCAATTCACCGGATGCGACTTAAACCGTTTTTGCAACATGTAATGTTTTAAGTTAACTAAGTTGTTTGATTTAAGATACTGCGCTTAGTGTGCGAAAATAATATCTACATTCTGTCGATAATAATAAATCTTGAACTAAGAAATGAAATCTCAATGAAAATAACTAAAAAATATATTTGTTTGAGCCGTTTATATTTTTTAATAACAACAATATTTTTACTTATTAAAATCTAGTTTGGAAACATATTTGATATGAACCTCTTTTCTTTAACTATTTCCGACGACAATTGAGATGAATTTGGATTTCATTGTTAGAAAAACCAAATACATCCGAAATATGAGAAGATCTCACCTAAGTATACTCTAAAACTATTTTCTATTCGCTTGTTGTCTTATCTGTATTGCGTAAATTTCTCAGAAAATTGTTCGGGGATTGTTTTAAAGTTTTAAACTAAACTTTAAAAAACAACTGATGCTCTCATCAAAATAAATTAGTTGGTAATCAAAGCAGGCATTCAGAGAAACTGCTTCGCTTCAGATTTAAAACCGGCTTTATAAGAAATTGATATTTTCTTAAGAATACGCATTCTGTGTGAGTTCTGGCCAGTAAAAATAGAAAACGTTGCGTTGCCGAGATGGAAAGTTCGAAGCTCATATATGGCGCAATAGTAAACAGCAGTCTGTTATAACGTAAACAAACCATCATTTTGACCGGCTTTTATTAGCTATGTTATGGTGAAATCTGGATCACTTCCTGGGAATAGTTTAATATCTGAGTCTTTATATATATATATATACAGGCCTTTTTTTATCACTTCTCTTTGGGGGCACGCTAATTGTCGAAAATTGTAAGTACATAATTTTTTTGTTGTTGTTTTATTTTTCAGTTTTTATAGTAATTTTTCGATATTTCAGAAATTGCCTCTAAAGACACTGCGTGCCTCCACGTGCCTCCAAAAAAACCTTGTTTATATGTAGTTATCAATTTAAGACCCTAAGAGGGAACTGTGGCATTTATATGCAATAATTACAAGATCTCATTACAACATGTGCAGGGATTGAAACTTCCAAATCGTTAACTAAGTTAACCGATTATCACGAGAGATCGATTAAAAATTATACGCCTTTGTGATCGTTTGATTTATTTCAAGTTAATTATTTTTTATGTCAAACAAATACGAGAAAAAATCGATAATGAGCGCGAGTTTTTTCTCATATCGCCTTTTGCGTAACACATGCATTTATCACGCACGACAGAAAATAATCTATGATATATTTATGATTTCACCCGTAATATTTATTCAATAGTTTTATTTTCAATGCATATATGTAGAAATATGTAGTATTGTTTTAGTTTAAATACGTAAAAGGTTTTGCAATAAAATATGTATTTAGTCCCTTTTTCTTTTCCCGAGTCGAATTGACTAATTGAAATGCAACAACCCTATACATAATGCACCGGTAAAAATGATGTATATTTTGAACTAAAAGAATTGTTTTGGCTTTTAGTTTTGTTGATTTTATTGACAGTTACGTTCTATTGACATTCTTAAGTGTCAAATTGGGCTTTTTAAGACAAACTCCATATTCATAACAGCCATACGCGAGATTTATTAGCTTGTTAAATAAAAGTTTTATTGAAAATCCCTTTATGATCAACACTTTTATTCCTTCAACAAATCTTTAAACTTCGTATAACTATTATGAATGAAGCGTTAAAAATGTCTTATTGATAATCCCACCATTACAGTTTCCGCTAGGGTCTGTGTATAATTTACGTTGACAAATATTAAGTGCATCCCAGTCGATGTAATAAACGTACATTCGTTTTAAATTTATTATCCATTAAGTATTGAACATAGGAGAATGTTCTCTAATAGTAGTGCTTGAGATAAGCTGTGTTGAATAATAGCTAATCTTATACTTTCATCAAGGCGCACATTTTTTTGGACGAGGAGAATTCCACTTACGGACATCGTGTGGGATCACGGTGAGGGCGTGTGGACACTCGCCAGCTATTGCCGGAAAACCCACTTTAACTCCCCGAGCTCCATCCAGTCGCATATAGCCAGGGGAAGTGGCTATCGCCTGCCCGCATAGTCCTTTTCCTTTAAAGCTCAAAGCGGTTGTATTTTACAAGATGAGACATTCCTTAACAAATCCGAGACAGGACGTGACCTTTTGGTTCGCGTCTTCATGTTTCGTTAGTTGCTTTTCTAGTTTCGTAAATTTAATCGCTTACACCTCACGGTATTGTCATGTCAAATTTTTGGGTTCTGTAAAGCTATTAGTTAGGTAAATCTCCTCCAATATGTAATACACATATGGGATATAATATACATGTATAATCCTCTGCACATTTTTTGGACTGTTGCCTTGACCTACGCAAAATGAAATTTTCTTTGGAAGGATAAGGTATTGTACGAGTAAGAAAATCGAGCTATTGGCTACACTTAATCCTTTCAATTCTGTTGACTGCTCAAGATTCATACAGGAAATTATACCTACATCATTCGACTAAGCGTTCTTGGGGCCCAAAGTATATTAGTAGCGAGCATTGTAACAATATAGTGTCTCGTAATTACAACTCAATAATATAAACAAGAAGATGGATGAAGGATGATATGATGATATGCGATGTGACAGAAGATGTGTGTGAGTGGAAGGAAAAGACATATTGTGCCAACCCCAAGTAATTGGGATATAGTGTAAGAAATGAGAGAGAATATAAACAAGAAATATTTTACCAAAACATGAAACTTCGTACACAATATATTTTTTGTGTTTATCTTACGTCCATCTATAGACACCATTAACAACAACCCATGTTATACTCATATAAAAATAAGCCCTGATAACAATTTCGTACTACATAAATATCATTTAGCATCTTAATATTTACAAAAATAAGGAATCAAGAGTTATAAATCAAAATTAATAAAATATCGCAGCTACAGAACCCACGAACGAACAACTCAAACCCCGCATCAAAACCAAACAATTTGACCTCGCAATTATTCGTATTAATTTAATTAATCGACATGTTACAATGAATGATATGCAATAATTGTTAGGGGATTTCGCCACCTGTTCTTACATCAGATGAGAAGCGAGTGATGTGGATGTGTAATCGATATTAATTATTTGGTTAAGCGATTTAGATGCGCCGGCGCACATTTCGCAGTTCCAACGGCGCGGCGGTAGTAGGGTGACCAGTGAAACGACAAAAATTTGCATATGTAGGGTTTTAACAGTTTCTCCACGTATGTAAACTTGACTTATGTAATGATACAAGCTTGAAATTTGATGTATGACTCGAGATATATTTCTTTAAAGATATTACAGCAATTATTACAATAAAACAGATTAGACGACAAATAGACGTTTTAGCGACAAAAATGTTGTCAAGAAGAAAAAAAACGATTTTGACACTATTGACAAAGCGTTGGTTTGGTGTTGCCAGTGTAGTTTTTATGGCCTGGCGCCAACATATGCTTTGTAACATTTTCGTTTTTATTAATGTAGTTATTTTACACTTGTGACTTAATAACAAATACAATTTTGAATGTGGAGAAAGGAAATTAAATGTAAAATACCTAATTATGTACTGGGCATTTACCTAAAGAAACTCTTCATTCTACTTACCTACATGTAAATACAGGTGAGGTTTAATTAATGTATGTTGGATCCCTTGGTTTGTCGTTTAACATTCCTTCACAGAAATTGATCCTTACCAGCTATACTATGACTTGGTATAATAATACAGGTGTGTTTATTTTTCCAAAATCAGCAGATTTGATTCCTGAGATTCCTGACAAGGGTAATTGGTTTTTCAAAACCTTTGATATCACTTTAGTTTTCATCAAAATCGGCCTCTCGACTCCTTGTTTTTCACTATTAAGCATAATTTAGGATTTAGCCTTGAAAGCGCACTTGAAAAATTCACCTATATATAAGTATAATAACGGCCTATGTTCTACCGATAGGTAACGAGTTATTCCTTTGCCAGCCTGGCACAGTGTAGCGCAGACTCCCGGTTCGTTTCCTGGTAAAATATCGTAAACAAACTTTTCGTCAATTATTATGGTCTGGATGTTTAGAATCGGCCCGAGAGTGGTCTGTTGTATATTACCCATAACACAAGTGGAATTTGCTTAACTTATTAAACAAATTTGTGTTTGCCTGCTGATTTGTTATTTATAAGCGGCGTAATAAACTTCAGCGGTAGGTCTAATTTAAGTACCCATTTAGTTTTCATTATAAATTATCTTAGCAATATCGAAAGTGTGTTGATAGGTAATATGTTCTTCTTTAAGAACCTTAAAGAAACCTACAAACTCACTCTAACTCAATATGAATAAGACCGTCAGTCTCTAATGTATTTGCATGTATAAAAATTTCAAGAAAATCATTTATTACCCAAGATCATTAATAGTAAACACATCTACACTCAGTGTTAAACTTATGATGTAAATCATCGATTTCCAAAGTGGTATCCACCCCCCTGACATCGGTTTCCCAGGGGTAGACATAATCGAAGACTGATTTTGGTGGCCGACGAGGTCAATAAATCGACCCCTATTCATCAACGCAAGTTTTTATTTGAAACATTCAAAATAATGTAAAGATGCCTTACGTGTTATATCTTGTTATATGAATTACTAATATTTTAGTAGAACATATCATTATTGTACTTTAAAAAAACTCAACAAGTCGACAAGTTCGTACAAAATGAAAAGTTTTTAAATTGATAAGTATTTTGTATCAATAGGAAAAAATTAGAGATAAGATATTTAAAATAATTTGGCTGTTAGGTCTGAGGCATCAGTTTTTAGAAAAGGGGTCTCTTATCTACCCAAATAGTTTGAGAATCGCTGATGTAAATGTGTCAACTTAATGTTATACTTATGATATAAGCATTAGATTGTATTTTATTACAAAAATTCATCTACTTATTCAATAAACATATGACTGACTATACTTTGTTTTGCTAAATTTTGGTTTTATTGGATTTGCATAGATGAGTTAAAAGAAACAATCTTAGAATTTTTTTAATAGCGTAAAATTGGAAAATTTATTACGTTTTCATATATCTAGTTTTGTTTTCTTGGTCCCTGCGAAAAAGATTTGTTCGTTTTAAATTTTCACCATTAATATGACAACGACCATGATAGTTATTCAATTAATCGTTAATTGATTTTCTAACACTATACATTGTCTATGGTCACTGGTCCGTTATTATTGTTAACCATTATTATGTCAGAAGAAAAAACAAATATATGTATTCGGTAATCGTAACATATTCGCAATACTTTTGCAATTGGTCCACTAAAACGACTTTCGTTAAACAATTTGTTATAATCATAAATCCTGGCAACACCGCTGGTCACGGACAAGCACGCAATTACGCTATTACCATACGCGGCCGACTGGTGGCTGCTATTTTATTCATCTTACTTAACGGTACGCTTTTGATCTGCTGCTTGGAAGTCTCGAAGAAAGGCAACGATAAACATACCAAACACGAACACGATTAAGCTAGTCCTTTCGCAAACCGATTATATTTTTAATGGTCTGGTGCAAAGCTAAAATAGCAACACTAAGTTTTTATTAAAAAGTAATTTATTATTATTATTTATTCCTAGTAGTCCTCCCTACCTTAAGGAACGTTTTGATTTCCTTCGCCTTTCTACTTCCCACAATTTGCGCACTCATACGTATCGTAAACTCACTACACCTGCACACACTTCATCCTTTTATGATAACTCTTTTACAGTGCAAGCTGTCAAACTCTGGAATGCCCTGCCTCTTACTGTCAGAGAGGCCAAAACATCGCATACATTTAAGAACTCACTCAGAAAACACTACGTTTCCTTAAATAATTATGCCTAATTCTTATATTATAGACTATTTAATATATATGTATGTATACGTATGTATGTATTTAATTGATAAAGTAGTTTAAGTATGTTTATTTTATTTATAAGTTACGTAGTTTAAGTATGTTTATTTATGATATTTGATATTTAATAATTTGCACCACCTACATCGCCAGATTAGATTAAGTTATTCCTTAAGTTAGGTTGCCTGGAAGAGATTGCTTTCAGCGATAAGGCCGCCTTTTGTCTCTACCTTGTCATTATTGTTATTGTATATTTTGAAATTGTATATTTGGTGAGCAATAAAGTGTTATCTATCTATCTAATTTCTCGAATTCTATATTCAAACTTTATTTAGAAATATAAAAACAAAATACATTCAAGTTTTTGGCTGGAACGGAAAAGGAACTTTATACTGTCCAGTGTTATTTTACAAGAACTATAGTTGTAGGATTTTATTTTCTGAGTAGTACGTAATAAATTTTTGTGTTTCTTGTGAGAAATGTGAAGTGCCGAATAAAATGTGGCCTTTCAAGTTGTCCCAAAAACTCCGTTGATTGGTGACTGTTGAAAACCTAGAATTCATCTGAGCTTTTTTTTATTGCTGGAGTTGAGCAGACAAGCAGACGGCCCAATTGATAGAAAGCGGTTACCATTACCTAAATAATACCTAATATAATTACCTGCCATTGCGGCGGATTGTGCTTCTACCAAAATAGAGTCCGCGCCACGAAAGAAGTCCCACGGATAATAAAGGAACTAAAAGTGGCAGCTCCGCTGTTTGATAGAATTTTCTTTTAAAGTAGTCGGGAAATAAATTTACATCTTTAATTATGGAATATTTTGTATTTATTGTTATATAATCATTACCTACATCAATTTACGGATTAGCAAATAATTACTCTGGCAGGATCGAGTACGGTGATTATAGCGCCGCGTCTGTGGGATTTCATTGGGGCGCGATCTTTACATTGTGTACTTCAAAATAACATAAACATACACATTGCAAACCATGTTGAGAATAAGGCGTTGCGCCATAGAGAAGTTAATAATTTTTGTATTAATTTCAGTTTCTATAAATTTTTCATGCATTTTAGAGACATTGCTAAGAGTTTATTTTAATAAAATAAAAATAGTAAGATCAAAATTTGTTAAACCATATCAATGTTATATCTTTATGAGATTAAAAAAAACTAAAGTAGAGCGTAAACTTTAAAATCACAGTGCACATAACACTAATTACAAAAAAATAAAATAACGCCTTCAATCTCTTCTCTCGTTAATATATTTAAAAATAACCATTTATAGCATAAAATGAACGTAATCAACACAACTTTGAAAACAAACAAGAAAACAAAACCAAGAGTCAGCAATTAAAAGCACGCTCGGCTCACGACGCACTCATTTGTGTATGCAAATAACACCATTTTCAATTTTTGCCGTGGCATACAAGGTTGCCCCCTCTAAAAAAAGCAATTTTAATTTAATATAGTATAATATAAATCTATAAAAAACAGAGCTTATATAATGAAATAAAAAATGAGAAAAATATAAGGGGTTATTAATCCGGACCAACAGATTCCAAAAATACGAATTCTAAAAAATAATAGGGGCACTATTTTCGCCAATTTGTCTAAACTCTAGCAACTCCAGTATCAGGGCAAGAGTAATTTTGATACTTACTAGTGATTTTTACTACGACATAAAAGCCGTGTAAGTATCAAGTTGCTTTACTTACGACATACACATTTTGTCAACATAACCTATGATTTTTATCTTAGTAATAATGGCTATAGTTATAATGGGTATAGTAAGCAAGAACTTTTTTAACATTTTTTGGTAGTTGAGAGAACAATTTTTTGGTTAAAAGAAACTAAACTAACTTAGGTAAATATCTGCGAATTATTACGAAAACATCTTTGTACATATCAAATTCCACTAGACATCCTTGGTAAACTTTAAAAATCACTCCTCGAAACTTGTTATTGTTTCATGCGTATTTAGTTATTTTTTAACGGATTTTAGACTCGGATCAAAAATTAAAATAACATGGACAAATTCGCTTTGTTTATGACTCACTGACCTTGACTACTGATTTTTTTTTTATTATTTATTCATGACCATAGAATCAAAGTCTTTCAGTCGGAACATGTTAATTAATAGGTCTTCGTATAGTAGCGCAGTTGTATTGCAGTCTACAACCGACGCCATTCAATGGAGTTCTTGTGAAAACTCGAAAGATCACATCTGACTATACAGTTCACATTTCTCACAAAAACACATAATTTCTACTCAAAAACTATCAATATCCTGCAACTATTGTTCATTTTAGAGTAATTATACACATTTTTAGAAAATAAAACTGCACAGCACAACGTCTCCTTTCAGTTGCCGCCAAAAACTCCTTGACTACTGATAAAATAGAATATTGCCAGAAGGCAAAAATATAGTTCTCGTTCTAGACGCTATGGTCAGATTCTAAGTCCTTACTAGACAGATTAAAAAAACTCGATACAAAGTTAGCTTATAGCTCGGGTCAACACTTGGACACTTTTTATTCCGACAAATGACAACTTTGCCGTGGGATAGACGAATATTGACAAAAAGGTGGCGCTGTTGTATCGTTTGCTAAAATACATATTTTCGAACTTACAATGACATGGTTACAATACAAAATTCTCAATTTCCCACCAAAAGGGCAATGGCAGCAATACCTATCGCATTAAAAGGAACATAATACAGTGGAAAACACTGGCAAGTTTTTTTGTAGCAACACTATATTAACTATATATTAAGCTAATATTACACAGTTGAACCAAAATTTAAATATAACGACAGTGACATTGATTGCTTCATCTAAATTAAAAGAAAAACGGACCGTGTAATATCAGCATTATAATCGTTTAATTTTTTATCTATGGTTATTTGTTATTTATGGTGTAATTTTGTGTAATTACAGTCTGCGCGAGTTTAAAAAAAGAGGAAAATTTTTCAAGTCTTAACAATAATTCTTTTTAATAATGGAAAAATTGTATCAGGCAATACCAGTTACTAGATGAAATTGCACGCACGTTTTAATTAAAAAACTAGCTTTTAGAATTGCACTGCTATCACACCACTAGATTGCAAATATGTTAAGTTAATATATACTAATCGTGACTGTTGCAGCATTTAGTGGGTAGTAATCACACGATTAAAAGAAAAATCTTTATTCAATGAATACAGCTCGGTTTGGCCAACAGACTTTAACCAAGTGATTTAATGTTACTTAGAAATTGCTTCTCCTGTAAGTATACATACATACATACATACATAATCACGCAGTCCTGCGGTAGCACGAAAACAGAGCGCATTTAGCTTATTCTTTCCTGTAAGTATACATAAACGAAAATACAAAAGAAGAAAACTCATAAGACTAATTGTGAATTCTGCCTACAATCCCTAATAAGTAAAATAGTGAGCCTAGGTTATCGTCATCTACTCCAGCTAAGATGCCCAGAAGGCTGGCTGCGGTACCTCGAATTGCGATACTAATCCGTTTTCCAAAGTAGGCGCCTAGTCCTCTGATAATCTAAGAAATCGATTAGTCTTTTTGAAAGTTATTTGTGATACTAATGGCCTCCAGACCCCATGCGTCTCAACAGCAAACGGCACAAACAAGGAACTCGCACTGACAGTTGTAGTATATTTGCGCCACTTGAGTGGCTCAACTGTTTCCGCTGCCGAACAGGTAGATCAGTCACATGTCTATGGTTCCTATTTAAAATAAATAAAGTAAACCGCGAAAAATATTTCTTGCTGATTTAAGGCCTAAAAAGATATAAAATGTATTTATTGCTGCATAAATAATCAGGTATGATAATATATAAACCTTACAAATCACAAAAAAAATTTGGAGTCTATCCTGGCAATCAAGTTGAGTTGCGTCAATAGTTTCCTAGATTGCCGCCAAAAACTTATGAAAATAACTTCATAATTAAAGGGCGTCAATAAAGCATCGATTATAAATTTTACAAGATAATGTAAGTATCATAATTATGTCAACGCTTTAATGTATATTCACAAAAACTTGTTGGCCGACTATTTGAGTAATAACAATAAAAACCTGTACTATTACTCTTTGACCAAAGCAACTGTCAAATAACGTTTGTATTCACAACCTACTTAGATAAGAGGTTCACACATATTCACATTATTTATGATTATCGCCGCATTTTATTATCACACAAGAGGTGTATTGTGGACACGAACCATCTATCAATAATATTTTTAATAGTGACAACACTTATGACATTGACAATTACCTTCATTAAAGTATTTGGCGGGAACTAAACAAGTAATGTTTTTTTAGACGTTGACCGTTTTAAAAGCAAGACTTGTTTATGTGGAAAATCATAACTGTTTAAGTTTATAGAACGTTTAAGAAAGAGTGTTTACTGCCTTTTTAACAGCCGTTGTTTGGTTTTAATCAAATGCCTGTATCCGGCAAAATAATTAAATAAAAAATTGAATTAATATAACCTGTTCTAAAGTTGTCTATATTTGTCCACTACAGAAGTATAGAACTTCAAATATCAGTCTTTAAGATATTTCTCAAAGGAACCTATGACACCTGAATTTTAATGTTAAATAACTATCTTTAAATTTTTATTATCGTTTATCTTGGTAAAGTACGGCTGTACTTTACAAACTGCATACCGATCAAATTACGAAGTTTATAATCAGCTTCCCACCAGCTATATTATATACGCTACGAATTTTAATTAGCCGTTTTACAATAAAGACGCTATGATACACTATTAAATAACGTTGCGGTCTCATTTCGCCCAGTATTGCCAAGTGCAAAGAAAATTAAGAATCTATTGTGCGAAAATATTATATAATTTAATGTAGTAATTTTTCATTACGTTAAAGATTTTCTTAATTTCATTAAAGTAAAAAAATGAAGTTTGACCATTCCCATATTATTATTAGAGCATTATTCGAATTAGCTAGCAATATATAGTAGACTAGACTTACGGAAAAAATATTTTCATATAAAATAAATTAAGTAGGTGTACAGCTGCGCCGCTTTCTACAATTCGGAAGAGGTCAATTTTGACGCTATTCACACGAACCTCTGTCGAATTAAATAAAAATTACATAAAAAAACACACATTATACATGTACATATAATATATTTTATTGAGTCTAATACAAATTCGATATTCACACAGTATGATAATATAAAAACGGTACGATAAATATTATCAACTGGCAACACATTATCAATGTCGGGTAGGTGCTAACGTACACTTTAATTGTTCGCCTTATCCGGTGACATGGCACACATAAAATTGTTATTTAGACGACGAACCCATTGTGTTTGTAACGGTTCTGGTGGAGTTCCACGCTGGATGTTTTTGACTAAAATTTTCGCGGAATTGCTTTATAGATCACCATAGGGTATCTCTATGATATGCCCGTATGTGTTTGACTCGTAACTCATTAAATATTTCATGAACAGGCCGTAACGTATCTTATAGACGGTATTGCACGTTTCAATTTAGGCAACATCAATGTGGAAATCGAATATTATTTGCTGTAGTTGTTGTTTTCTTCTGCCATATGTGTGGACTAATTAACACGTATTAACATCATAAACTTATTCTTTAATTTAATTTTAAATATTACTTACACAACAAAAAACCATTGATTGATATTCATATTTCGGGGGGCGTTCCATAAGAGTGAGTGCGGTGGTGCTCATGCCATCCCGATGTGGCGAATCTCACTCAGCCCACCGCGCTATCCCTCGGTGCCTAACCGCGGATATCCCATGGATAAAAAAAGATCTTACACCAGTAAGTTTACTTCGCGTAAATCTCTAATGGTAAGGCGGCTAAGCGCTCACCACGAATTATGACTATCCAACATAGCTGTGAAAGGATGAGTCTGGTAATGACAATTGTACTGCAAGCTTTAGAGAGTTACGCGAGCAAATCTTACGGGTGTAAGGCCGGGCTAATGTAACATTAGGCTTACACAAAAATGCGAGTAGAGGGCGGGGCACGAGGTTGTTGCACCTGGCGATCGCGGCGTCGCATTCCTCACGCACTCCTTTTTATGCTACACTACAAGTTTAGCCCAACCATTCTAATCTGATCCCCCCCTCCCTCCTCTCACCTGTAATCAACAGACGAAAGAAACAAACATCCACTTTCCCTGACAGGTCATAACAGATTGGCCGTAAAAGGAACGGATCGTAACAATTCTTCTATTCTTTTTTGCTCACTCCTTCACGTCTTTGTTGAGCGGTTCGGGTAGATTTTTTACGGGATCCGCACCACTCTACAGCCTGGAAACTATTTGCTTTGATTTATTTGTCTCATATGTTATGTGTATCGTTGTTAAATGCTACTCCACTTGCCACAAACACAATCAATAACACAAAGCTAATTTTATTGTTGATAGCGTCTTCAGCCAGCCGTTTGCGGTTACAGTTTGCGCCAGATATTCGGGTCCTTCGCTGTCCTCGTCCAGCCTTCACCGCAACCTTGCGCAGATCGTCCGTCTACCTAACTTTGTGTTATTCTTGGAAGATACAATCAATATTTAGAAATTACAAATTAATACCCATTAGATACAGTTTGTTTTTAACCATTATTAAGTAATTAAAATTTTCAAGCATCTATCTTTCCAAAAGCCAGTCTCAAATAACTTCACACCTTGATGTCTGCAAAATTTTGTATAATATGATCTGGTATAACATACTAGGCGCCAGTGAAATTTTAGATACATATTATATTATATATAGTATCTATGACAATAACGAAATTATTGTTCACAGCACAGAAAAAGTATTTAGATTATGCAGGAAAACGAAAAACTAAGTTAAAAACCCAAATATCCCATGAAATATATTGTTTATAGTAAAAAATGTCTAGCTAAAATTTAGCTTTACAAGTATCGACGAAACGGTCATATTTCATGTCCTTTGCAATCGCCACACCTGTTGGGCGCCAAAAAGGGTTTTAGGCACACATCTGTTACAATCAACAAATGTATCTAGTCGGTAAAGAATAGAGTAGAACAAATATTTGAAAGTTTATAAGTTTGTCGAACACATGTATGAGGGCGGTCCAATTTTTACGAGTCATTAGCGTGTATACACAAATTTGGAATTAATATGTTACCGATGTTGTATGAAAATAAAATTCAGGTTCGCCTTTTTTCGGTATCCAAAAGTAAGATGTTTACTTTTTATTATTTAAAATATAGTTATGGGGGTTTTGAAAACAAATTCCACGCGGACGACGTCTTGGGCACAGCTAGCATATTATATTTTTGAAAAAAAAAAGGTCAGATTAAAAATCCTTCAAATTTTATTTCAGCCAAAAATGGGTCATTACAATTTGTTTTTCTACTTTAACGTCTTTAAAATTCTATGGCATATAGTATAATATGAAGTAAAATACACAAAACTTCATTTACAAATAAACATAATCGACCAAAACAGATTAGCATGACAAAGTTACACATTCCTGCTAAACATTCTATTTTGTTTTTTGTTTTCATTACACTTATCAAGCAAATGTTACGATGCAATTATAAAACAATGTTACCATTATCAAAGCATTTTATTAAATAACCATAAACAATACAATGTTTACGTACAATGAAATATTTCTCAGTTTCAATATTACAGGAGTGAGTAATAAAGCAAATACCTGTTCATACAGTTGTTTGTTTTCATTATTTAATGTAAACTTTTGGCTATATGACGTTGCGGTCATGCAGATGTGTTTTTAATTAAAGTTAATTGATGGATCATAATTTTATGCCGGTAAAGTTTTGGTAATATGATATTCTTTCTCTTTTCTTTTTAAATATTGTTGGATTTGTGTGTCTAACCAGCGTCAATAATTACATGAATATTTTTGGAGTAATCTTCAAGTAACATACTTAGCCAAAATTTAGGTCTTTATCTATAGGGACCAACGGGGTTCTAATAGTAGACTTAAAAGCCAAATTGTGACCATTTGTAAACACAATTCTTCGTTAAAGCAATTAATATCCTACAACTATTGATTTTAATAATATTATACGACTCATTACCCCTCAGCATATCATTAAAGAATTAAAAAATGTATTGCTCTCCAGTTATAAACTTCCCGCCAAAAACTCTTCAATACTATTATAACAAATATGTAAATAGTTCGATTTTGTACACTGCGTTTAAAAATGGGTTAAAATCATGAGGGCTCGTTCGGATCAGCAGATGCCGAAAATATAGTTTTTGAATTTTTGTCCGTCTGTTCGTAAGAGCATCACGTGAAAACTATTGAATGGATTAAAATAAAACTCGACAATGAGCCAGCTTACATCCCGGAACGTGACTTAGAACATTTTTTTAACCCGATAAATGAAATCATTTCTGTAGGATAGACGAAATAGCGAAAAAGACAGCTCTGTGATCGCATCTTTTTGGAAACCACTTAACATGAATGAATCAAAGTGCAGTGTCGACATAGTGCTGGCTTATAACCCGAATTAACAGTTAGAATACATTTCATCCCGATAAATGACGTATTTTCCTTAGAGTAGACGGATTAACAAATTAGATGACGCTGCAATCGCGTTTTTTAAATTTACTGAGAAATGTCTACGTTGTCACAAACAAAATATCATTCATTGTATTATTTCAAATCAGGTTGACTTCGACTCACTTCTGTTTTGCTGGGCAGTTGTCTAGACCTAGACTATATGGATTTCTTTGTTATTATTATATATAATTATATTCTATTTAAAAAAACCGAATCAAGTATTAAGTAAAATTAAGCTACTGCCCAGAGTCTGACACGCGGCATAGTCGCGAGGCAAACTTGTGTTAAAATAAAATCGGCTAAGTGCATGTCAATTCATTCAGCTGATGAATGCCCACTGATTTTTATTGCTCACATCAGCTCAGTTTTGTTTTGTAAAGTCAAGATTCTTAGAACGATTTAAAATGAAATACTTGTTAATTTGTGATGTCATAATTCAGAAATTAGAGAGTATTACATTTCAAAATAAATCTAAAAATATTTTTGTGCCAGTACAAGAAACGATGGAGGTGAAAGAAAACGTAAAGAAACCTCCACATCGAGATTACTGGGACAAATGTGATTGCTTAAATATCCATTTCTCCAGAACGAGAAGTCCCAAGCTCAGCATGTGGGACGTTTATAACTGATACTTATGTTTTAATTAGTAAATACCATTAACTATGTAAATTATTTATACTGCACGACATGGAAATAATTTTCCTTTTCCCACTTTCACATGACCCACGTTTGTAGGTCTTGAATGTTTGTTTTAAACAAAAGTTCACGTTTTACTGAACAGGTTTGCCAAGTTTTGCCGTTGTAATATCATACGACACGATGCTTATCCTTAAATCAGATAATAATTAATATCTACATACCACACAATTTTTAAGTAGAAACGTCACCATGCGGGACTTTTTTTATATGGCTTCGCTCGCTCAATAAATCTAGTCAGTATTATTAAGATTAATAACAAACTTTAAGTAACTGGGTTACTGCTGACGAAAGTCGAACCCTTATAACGTTCTTTTCATACCTCAGATAAATTGTAGGATAGATAATAATAGATAAATTGTATTGACTGCGCTTATCAACTGAGTTTTAGTGGCAACTTGAAAAGTCACATTACTACCTAAAAGTAGGGGTTTTCCACACCAATTCGTTTCCTGTTTAAATACAATCGTCAACCTGCAATAATATAATATTCACTCTTCAAGTTCTCGCTATTAATTTTCATTTAATTTTTTTTAATATTGTCGCTCACTAATACTATTTTTTGTATTTAGCTAGTGCCTATCCATTAAGTATTCAAGTTTCAAAATAATGTGCAAGTAATAAGCACCAGGCGAAAGGGGGACCTTTGTAACAGAAGCTTCGGCCAAATTGTAGATCTTTTGACTGACGCCAAACAAACTTTGTGTCTGCTTATCATTATATTTGGTAAAGTGGTCTGTACAGTCTAAGATTAACTTAAGGAAAAATAAAACTGATTCAGATACTGTTCATCTGCATAAATTAATCGAATCGCAATCGTATCGTTCATTATAAAGATACTGCGCCGGCGCAGCCAGCTTTTGCGGTTAATGCGTAAACGCAGTACCCAATGTACTCACTAACGTTTCGTTTAGTACTTTGACACACTTAGTCTTGTTTCGATGTGACGTTAAAAATACCACGTTGTTTCCCAACTTGGTTGAAATTAATGTAAACTCATCGGGAAGTCAATGTTTAATATTCAAAGTAGCAAGAAACTTTGCCACTCTTAAAAAACTTTTTTGTTTATTTATGTTGTATAAGTAGATACATAAAGTATCTTAGTGTTGCCATTTATGATATCTTTTTAAATAAAAGCAGTAATTTTACAGATATTTGTTGCTGCAATTAAAGTCGTTAGAAACAGAAGCTTCCTAAATGTTGTCATCAAGTGCATTTTTTTTTTTTTTTTTTTCAGATACAAAGAGCATTGATAAGTAATTATACATTTGAAAAATTAAATCGCTGCTCTTTTAGATAATCATAATGAAAAACAGTATATGCATACTCTAACAGTGGTGCATCAGTCGGCAATGCCTACATGACTGGCATTACGGATATTTGAAAATACAGTTATTTCAACCACTATGACTACTATAATTTACGAAACAGGAAATTCATTAATATATTTTTCTAATACCGAGAATTAGCGTTTGCATTTAAAAAAAGATTCGTATCCATATAGATTTTATTATCTCTTATACAGGTGCAGTATCACCTAGGATAATGATGTAGGAGTAATACTAATTATGTCACGCATATGTGGGTAAGAAGTTAATGCGTTAATTGAAATGCGACATCGTTGTAAATCCGTGGTAGCTTAGTAGCTAGCGAATGCGTCCCAAGCTCAAAGGGCACGGGTACGAATCCTGGCCGGAAAGCATCCACCACTTAAGCAGTTTTGTCCTAATATGCATATTGTTACAGCCATGTACAGGTACTATGTGCTGACGGTGAAGGAAAAAATCGTGCCGAACCTGCACATCGATAACATATCGATAAACGGCAGGCTGGAGTCCATCATTGGAACGTTTATGGGCTGCCTGCCTGTATGTTCTACCGACTGTACACTGGGGAGTGTTCCGTGGAACTGTTTTTGTTTATCATCCACCACAACTTTTTACCACCGCACGCCACGCCATCGGCTGGTCGTTCATCCTCACTTTCGTGAACTACTTGGCTCTTGTACACAACGCTTCCTAGAACGTGTCTCTTGCGCACCGTGGGGATTTCGAATGAGCTCCCCGCCGGGGTCTTCCCACAACGCTACAATATGGGGTTTTTTTTTAAAGGGCGTTATAAAATTTCTTAGAGCCTGGCAGCGCGTTGGTGACATCTCTGATGTTGCAAATGTCCATAGGCTACGGTAACCGCTTTCCATCAGATGAACCGTCTGTCCGTCTACTGTACACCGGCTGTATAAAAATAAAATCGTTAACGCTTAATTTTAACGATATATGTCGCGACTAGCTGACAACGACATTGCATTTGGTCACAGTCACTAACACTAACACAGGTGGAGCAGGGTCATTACAAAGAGTATGCGAAGATCAAATTTTGTATCTTTAAAACTCGTTCAGTTAGGAAGTTTTCCAGATGATAACCACATTTAAATAAGACAAAACAAAAAAGTTGACGTGACTAATAACTCAAATAGATGAAGATCAAACTTAATTACAGTTAAACGAATGTTGCACAGGTGTGTGGAAGACGTTTTTATTGTTGGCTTTATCCATTAATTGGGAGTCAAGGCGATCGTACTAATGAATAGCTGAAAAAACCTGAAGTTTTAGACGTGATCTTATGTAGAAATAACAGGAAAGGAAAGTATATAAAACCCATCTGGTTTATTTAAATGTGCGCAAAGAGGTTACTCCCTTCTTCGTTTCTCTACCTCTTAAATGTGTTCCTATTGACGATGAATCTTCCGTGTTGAGAATAAAAAGCAAGTTATAAAAAACGATATCCTTGAGCGAATTGTTATGACTATAAATGCTGCTTGCATCTAAATACATCTCGGAGAAGAATGTTATTTACCGTGTTTCACATCTCAGACACTGACCTCAGCATCGAGGGAATGAATGATTAAGAAGAAAGAGGAGTACCTATGTAGGACTAATCAATTCAATATTTATACATTATAGTTTAAATTGATAGAGTTAATAAATTATAAATCCTTAAATCAAATGTGGCACTTTTCAGATTGAATTATACAAAGTAAAATATTGTCATCTCTCTACCAGTTTTCCTAATAAGGATTTTATTGAATGCTTTTATGAACTTATGAATGATGATTATCTTGTGAAGTTTAACGCACGTGTTATTCTTGTTTAAGTTGGCATTTTGCCCATAATCAAAACATATAAGATTTCAACAAATGGTACGTCACTTATTATCCAACTAAGAGAATACGCTTATTAAGCGAATAACTTTCACCCGATATCGCTTTAAGCACAACTATTAAAAAAGAAATTAGCATCTATTTGGCGATGAGACTGCGTCCATTTGTAACGATCATTAACTTCCTATTCCCGCCGTCAAACGCGCACGCGTTTACAAAATGGCGCGTTCGTTAGACCGGCATTTGTCAAGATAATTGTCAGAAATCTAACCATTTGCGGCTTTGACATCTCCTTATACAACAACCCACATTGTTATAAGCCGTTGGAATAGAGATCACTTTAAGATGAAAGAGATGCACGTAAATGGCAAAACACAATCTTGTTTTGGCAAAAACATTAACCTTGGCTTTGACATCGTCACGTGTCGTCAGTTGTTGCTTTGTATATACATACGATATTATACGTGTATCTTTTTTGAGTTGAATAGTATAATGTGGTCATAAAAATTAATGTGAGGATTATTACGTTTGCAGAAAATTAGCGAATAGGCAACTTGACATTCAGACTTAAAAACATGAATAGAATAATAATAAACTGCCGGTACAGTGTGACGTCGTCCAAACCGAACGCTCGATAAGATTTTAATCCTTAGTTTTCTAGAAAATACTATGCATTATTCCAGTGATTCATCTTGCATCTATCTATTGCTACTTACTTAATACTCCTTGTTTTGAGGTTTCCATATTTATTTTATTCGGATTTCTGATATGGATATCAGCAAAAGTCATAATATAATAATTATAATAATATATCGGCAGACAAACACACACACTGTATGTGTGTCTCCAAATTGAGCAAGTTTCGCTTGTGTTATGGGTAATATACAACGGACAACTCTGGGGCCGACCCAGAGACCCAGACCACAGTAAATAAAAAAATCGTTTCCGAAATCTACCATACCTGGAACCCGGAGCCTCTGCATTGCAGTGAGTAAATCCCGCAAAGGCTTAGCCCGCTCAACCACAGAGGCCGTCAATATATCATACAGGTTCGTCCTTTATCGCTACGTATAATATATAACTGCTTATTGAAACGGCACTATCACAATTTCAGCTAAAACGCGAGTCAGAAAAAACAAATAAAATTATAAACACGCATCCATTAGGATTAAATGCACTCTGTATCGGTGTTTATAAAAAAAACATAAATAAAAATTACATTAACGACGGGCCTCAATAGGGTAAACACTGTTGTCACAGGTGCTTTGACAACGTAAGTTATACTTACTTGTATTTGCTCAAACCGAAATTATCGTTGTCTACTACGAACTTATTATGTGATTAACAGCCCAGTTGCTTCTGACATGTTTGTGACGTATCTCTATCATTCTTTAGGGAATGAGTTGAAGCATCTATCTCTTTCTAACGATCATAAGAAATTGAGTAGCGGTAAGCTTGTTGCTATTTTTAACCGATTTTAAAAAGGACGAGGTTCTCTATTCGTCTGTATGTTTTGTTCTTGCAGGCACGGAGAAATAATACATTTTGCCTGTGGCCAGGCGGCCTGTCGTAGGAGGTGACAAAACAATCCACAGCGAGGTGGTAGGGCATTTGCCCGGCTACCCCCCCTGGTCTAAATTATGTCACCATAACAACTTTGAGTTGTGTTTCGGCATTAGTGACCTGGTTCTAGTCTCCCTTAAGAGAGCAGCAGCTCATTTGTAGCACTGTTGGTGTTGCATATGTTCATAGACGATGGTAACCGCTTTCCATCAAGTGGGCCGTCTCCCTGTCTGCTGGAGTCATGCAAGAAAAATAAAAAATACTTGAGAAATTTATATAAATTTATATTTATAGTGTTCATCGTCTTCGTAATCATTATTGGACATATAAAATCCTATGTCAGAGTACAACTTGATGATTTTTTTCTTATAATTTGTTTACCGGTTAGTAAACAAACATAAATTTGCTTTCGCATTTATATGTGGATTTTACTAAAGTCAATAAACAAGTCATACCTAATTTATATTTAACAAGAACTATTAAATTAAAATATAATAAATAATTTTATAATTTAACGTTATAAAATTACAAACTATGAATATAAAATCATCGCGAATTCTTCGTGCAGAAAAGGCAATAAAAGTCTCGTTTTAATTACATATATCAAGAAATTTAAATAGAAAGTGTAGTTTGTAAAATATATTTAACTAATCTTTTAAAACATCCTTATTATAATACGTAATTGTGAAAGTCGTTGGTTTGTTTGTTCTCTCTTCACATAGACGGTTATGAACCGATTTTTGGTATAATTTACACGGATGTTCTTCATGAAAAAGATATATTAAAAAGAAAGTGATAGATAGATAAAGTCTAAGCGCGTCTTTATTGTTTTAAAAAATCAGCAGTGAAATCAAAAAAGAATTGGTCTAGTCGAACTTCAAACACATCCGTTGTAAGTGTCAAAATCAGACTTGAATTTAATCTCTTAAATCTTTATGTTAAAACTGTTTAGTACATAATAAATAAGTAGATATTTACCTCAACAAAGCTAAGTATTTATTGTAATGTATTACGCGCATGCATGCGTAAAAATGACCCCGTTTCGTGCCACCGCTTATTGTTTCACTACAAACTAGATATTTATGTGACTTTCTAAAGTTTTCTGTTGGAAATTGTGTGTTTGCGCAGATAGTTACGAAGAAGGGACAAGTTTTTTGTGTAAACTAAATAATTATACGCAGGTTTGAATATATTAAGACGCTTGCAGAGTGAAGTTGTTCTGAAAGCTAGTTCACATTATAAATTAGCAGTAGGTCAGTTGACAGTCAAATCAAATGAGATACGCATTTAAGTCTCAAATGAACAAAATAGGTAGATCAAGCCCCGAGCTCTCAGAATGAAGACGGCTAAAGGAAGTCGATTCTGGAATAGGAAGCTGATCGCACCGCAGTGCGTTACGAGATCTTAATATTATATAATTGAGTTAATACGTATAGAGGTCAAGTAGACGCAAACCACATGTATACTACATAAGTTTACTCACACAAGTTTAAAAAAATACTTCACTTCATGTGATGCTTTTCTTCACCAGCGTCGTCTATATTTTTATTCGTTTATATGATCCAACCCCCTAAAAATTTGTTGAAATCTATTTAACCGTTTTATTGCCTATTCGAGACAAATGTTCAGGCACTAACAAAATTCTAAAATCGGTCATTTATTATTGGGTATCATAAATAACAATTATCATTTAAATTTTGGCATTTACTGTGAAATCAAAGACAGGCAGACTTTAATTTTATGTATTGGTAATAGAAGACTTGCTTGTGTTTACATCGCCGCACTTGACATCCTGCTCGCAGCAACGGGACATCGGCTTGATAGTGCAACTTGGGCGCTGCTTTTTCTCAAATATATCCCACTATGGGAAATTGTTTAGATTCCGGGACGCTCCGTTCTTCCTGGTACTTTACGAACCGAGTTAAGATATCAATTTCAATGCAAATTTGATTCGATCCGCGATACCGGCCCATTTTCATGAGACCCGTTAGCTCGTTGCTGCTTTCGAATGAGGATATTGAATACATTAAAGGACATAAAGAATGCCACAAAAACTTTAAGACTCAAGTAAATTCTTAGGGCCTTACTTATAATAATCTCGTTAAGAAAGGATTAGCCATCTCTTAAATAAGAGACTCTTAAGCCGCTAATCGATGGCTGTTTCAAATAAAATTTGCCGTCTTGTCTCTTAGCAGTCACTTACTTAAACTACCTCTCGATGCTAGTTCTTTTTGACAGTTATTTAGGAGTTACTTTACCACCACCTCTTATCCTTAAGAGGAGTTTATGGGTAAGATTTTCGTTAATCAGTTGCTGAGCAGTTTCTTAAAATTTAACAAACGATTATAAGTAAGGCCATTAGTGAATATTTAATATTACTGCTCTATCTGGGATAACGTTTTAATGAGCGTTTCACGTAGATGTTGCAGTAGGTTTATTACGTTATTAGCGATGCAATATTGTTAATAACGTCCAGCATTGACAGATGACGTATGTATATATATATATATACACTATTGCAGGCAGCTATTTGATAACGGAGTTATTTTTAACTCTATAAACAAGTCGCATAAGGACTCTCAACATTATAGCATTATCCCAGATGGAGTCCGATAGTACGAGTATTATTAGGAAATATCATTACCATATCATAGAGTTATAAAATGCTGGATTACAAGTTAAGCAACATTTCTTCAGACACTTTTTTTTAAATCAAGTATTACAAATGTATATGTAAGTACAGGATAACTGATACTTAGTTTAATATGGAATGGAAAAGTAGCAATTAACGTCGTACGCGCACCATTAATACTCCAGTGCGATTTTTTCCCGGATAACCTTTGGAATATCATAGAATCGCGGCCGCCAGATGGAATTAATTCTGCGCCGAATTTAAATGCGGACTTTTTTGCTAAAACATTTTTCTCTTTTACAATAATTGCAATTTATTGCCGTACACACTTATTTTACTTCGTATAAGTACAGTCCACTCATGCGTGTAATATTTCAAAAGAAGTGTTTTACAATTTACATACAGCATAGTCATACAGGAACTTATCTATTAAAGGTATTATAGTATACAGTGAAGTTATTTCGGTATTCATACAGTTCGATTAGTAGAATCAAGAATCTATTAACTATCAATATCCAACTTCATGTATATGAATGATACTTTCATATTGTACAAATGGATTTAGTTAGTCACAGTAGAGCAAACAATGTTCAAAAACTTTTATCTCAAGAATGTCAAAACTCTTTATTTTCATTTAAAAGGCTTTCAAGTAATTGTATATTGTATGCTTTTGTTTATTGCATTGTACAATATGTAGTATGACATCATTCTGGTCATTACAATTGGCAAATCCTATTATCATACCTTATACGGTTAAGCCGCATTACTTTATGATTGTGTTCGAGAACAATATTGATAAGATATCAAGTAAGTACTACATTTAACGATATGGAATTCTAGTCATTTTATTTTATATTCTACAATTATAACAATTAGGATGCGAGTTCCGTGGGGTCCTTTTAAAAGAAACGCACTCCTATCTGGTTACATGTTTCAAATTCGAACTACACGCATTGCACGGGCTATTGGCAAATCTACTTTGTTTTATTCAAAACATTCTGATACGTACAATTTCAAATTAATAATAATTATATTCTGGGTCGCCTAAGTGATAGACCAAAAACGTCTCTACTCAGTTAATATGAGCATATTGAGATCGATGTGTGGTATCACAAGAATGAAATTAGGTGAGAAATGAACACTAAAAAGCGATCTGGAAAGTTGTACCCGTAAGTGAAAAATTGAGAAGAAGAAGACTAAAGTGTTACGGCCATGAAATGAGGAAGGACAAAAATTATGTTAAACTGGAAGATTGAAGGGTACAAATCTAACGGTAGCCCAATAAAGAGATGGATGGATTGTATGAAGGATGACATAATAATGTATGGTATGATAGAGGACGTATGTCAGAATAGAAGAGTGTGGAACAAAAATACATTTGAGCCGAGTGAAATAATTAGGAAAAGGTGAAAGACAACAGGGAAAGAATATAATTATCTTCATACAGGAAGGTTAGCCTGATATGGAGATTCCCCAAGATGTTTTCGTTAATTGTCAGCTACACATCCTCATTGCAAGGTTTTGCACATTAAATCCGTAGCAAACAACAAAATTTAAATCCGGTCGGAAGTAATTCCTTGAAAGTGCATGCAACTTGTGCGGGATTACATGTTACAAATTTTGATGAAAAAAAGTCGCATGAAAATATTCGTGGTGCGTGCACGATCTTACATTTATTTTATTGTATTATTCTGGAGGATATTCTTCGCTGGATGTATATTAATAAATACGCGTCCAAAGTTCAATGACCCAGTTATCAAGAAATTGGTAAAATAAAGGTGAAACGGCATATTTTCTATCTCAGATCATGGGATAGTTTCCGCAAAATACAGATTAAAGTCAAGCGAAACCGCATAACAACCACTAGTTGTTGAGATACCTATATATAATGAAGGTAAGCAATTTGTTAGCTTTAACATTTTTAGTACCGTTTTGTTCAGCCATTGCAATAAAAAGTTAAACAAACAGAGATGGGAGGGCATTGACCTTTTCTAAAATACGTAGGTATATATTTTTAAAATTTCTATAGAAAGCGTCGATGGAATGTAAAAAGTTACAATGTGAATCATATTAAAACATAAGTTTAAAATTAATTGATGATTAAATTAAGACAGGTTTTTCTTCTGTAATAGGTTTATAATTTGGAGTTATTATCATTCGCCATAATTAATATTAGCTGGTACTGATTAGCACTGATAATTATAATCAATGAATGATTACTCCGATAGGGATGACTGAAATCACGGAAGCGTCTGTTCTAGACTAATAAATTAATATTATAATTTAATAAAATATACATTTACAATCCAATGTATTTTATTTGTAAATATAGTACCTATAGAGTTTTTTACAATATGTACAAACTCTTTTCAATACAATTTTAATAACTTGACGAACTCCGTTAGACCAACACCTGAGGCCGGCCCACGCATACACGGACGCAAGGTACAATCAATGTACACACATACATAAATATACCTGTCGTTGCGTTGATTAGAGTTGTGCACACTAAACTACGAAAAACGTCCTTTGAAGGTGATACAAAATAATAATTTATCTACGTACCCTATTAGATTCTAACGCTTCAGCACTATGCTCCTCCTTCTGTCGGAAGCAATTAGTGCATTTGCTCTTGTTGAAGATGTTAGGTGCGAATTTCCTGCAATCCGATCGCCCAGACATGATTGTCAGAGGTCAGGGTCAATAAAGGTTCACTATGTCACCGTACACAGCATGGTCGTACTGTAAAAACACTAACACTAGACGATTATTCGCCTTTTTTCGGATATTGAACACGTAGTTTATCACGCGCGCACCCACCGGTGAGTGAGCTATCAGCGAAATCACTGCAAGTGAAGTGAGCGCTAACGTCATATAAAAACACATGCACTTAACACAATCTCCTTCGGCCACCGAACACCGAAGTAGTCGAACAATCGCGTAAACAATTCGTATTCACCTCAAAATATAAAACAATAAACATCGATTTTACTACAAACACGCGGAGTAAGCGAGTACGCAACGACACGACCGCCCGTCCATTTTACATCTGATAGAAAAGCAGCGAACAGTTTGTTGTTTTACAACTTCTCTTTTCTTGTTTATGCATCTGTAACTTAAAATGTTAATGTAGTGGTTAGTTTACAGGTGTAGGTGTGACTATGCCTATCTCAGTTTCACCCATGACACTCGGTATATCTGTCTCATTTTTATCATTCATTAATTCAAACAACGGTAACAGTGACATCTGTTGATATAAATTGTTTTAAATTCAAACCGAAAGTAAAATAAACAAAAGGATTCAGATTTAACTTGACAGATGACTCTTTTCAACATTAGTCACACAATTTATACAGTATATCTGGAGAGATGGCATTGTATTATTTTATTTATTTGGGAAACACAATAATTTTAAAATATGAAATACATAATTAATACACATATCAAACAAGTTTACACAAAAAATAGTTTGTATAATAAACGATTTGGTTAATACAAGTACAAGAAAGTAAGTTATACCAAGGAAAATGAATACTATCCTTTCATGATGAAACTAATATTAATAACCAAGTTTGTTACATATTGAGTAAACTAACAGCGAACTATCCTCAGTAGACGGGAGAGTAATATTTTCCTTGCCCAGTAGTGAATACAATAACTAAAAACCACAAATTTGGAAATTGATAATTCATAACAAATCAAAAGGTCACAATTCACATTTTCCGCACAATCGTACAATGCTTATTTAAAAACAATAAACATCAGATGGTTCATTTTTAACTAATTTTATACATTTAATAAATACTTCAACATTTTAAATCTGCACATAATTTATTACAACATCACTCTTCACTTTTTAAAGCTTGTGGCTCCAAAACATCACTCTTCAAGTTACCGCTAAAAAGTCTGTCAGTTCTCAGCTGTCAATTTGTTATTGTAAAAGACTAGTTTTAAAAATAGTTTACGGTTCTGGTTACAAGCTCTTTTGGATCAAAGCATGACAATATAAAAATTATTAGTGCTGCCAACTTTATGTTTATCTCATTGTTTTAGGTTACAGAGTATATTTTTAATGCTGTTTTATATGTTATTTATTTCTGCTATGAATATTTTTATGTGTTCTTGTTATTCTAGCTATTTGTTACGGATTCTAATGTAATGTAGCGAAATAATTTTTTTCCTATAATCGTAAGTATATATACTCCCAGGGTGGTATCATGGTCACTAAGTCAGAGTATGGTGAGTAGATTCCAGGAAAATTGAGATTAACTACTACTTATTAAGGAACGCCGTGTGCTTAAATTCTTGGGATAAAAACCTGGTATACATGTATAGGCATTACATTTTATACAGGCGCTTAAGTATTTAAACATGCGCAACTAAAAAGTAAAAAAAGTTTTTTCTTTATTGTTTCGATATCTTTTGCTTGGCACTGACTTCAAGGTGTTGTAGAAAGCAAGTGGTTAAATATTTAGTTTTTGATTTTTAGTTAGAAGTGAGTATTGTTTTTTTTAGAAAAAGTTATATGAGCCAAACTATATCTATACTTCTGTCCATCTTTTGACTTAGCAGTGTGCAATGGGATATAGAAGTCCTTATAATTTCGACTTATTTAATTCTCCTTGCAATAATGTGGGTTCAATTAAAAACGATTGATCTTAGTAGCTTTTCTGGCGTATTGTTAATTACTACGGGACGTAACATAACATTACGTTCAATAAGTTCTTTTTAGGATTTAATATATACAAAATATATCCTCTTGCAGCAATCATCTAGATTCACGATTACCTCTATGACCGCCAGGCTTAACCTGTATTCACTGAATTCAAGTTATTGGCTGCTCGTCTTAGGTAATCTCTCTAGATATCCATAAGGTGATGTTCTGTCTCCTTTGTTACTCACGGTTTTCAAAAACTACTTTTTTTAACTATACGTTGAAAGGAATTAATGTAGGCCATTAAATGTGACTGACTTCAAATATGCAAATTATATCAATTTTGTTACTCACTCCAGGGCTACCGTATTCAATGAATCGTCCATTTATGATTAACCCAATTAATAATGATTGTAGTTTTTTCAACATCTTAACTGCTAAAGTAAAAATGATTTTGCATACAAATATAAGATGAAGAGAGATGATTGGGACCAGATTTTATAAAAACAAAGAACTATTTAAAAGGTATAATATACCTCCCTGGGATCACTTATCATAAAGGTCTATGCCTGGGATATACTAGTAAAATGTATATATTGTCAGTAAAGTCACAAAGAAAAAAAAATCTAATAGCCAAGCCAGTGAGATTTTCTTTAATTTTGTATAATATATTTTTCACGTTAAAGTCCGCTTTTTTAGGAAAGCTATTAGCAACATTGTTTGAAACTGACATTAATTATAAGTGACGTACAGTGACGTTTAAATCTTCCCGTCTCTGGTCTTTCTTAGGGATGCATCGCTCGTAAAATATCCATAAATATATCGATAGCGAAATTACATGCGAAGTTACAATGTTTTTTCAATGTCACAGAAAGAAATTAATTATCTTTACTTAATCCATGTCGAAATAAACTAACAATATAAGTAAAGATGCAATATTATTCATGAAAACATCGATATCAGAATAACGGTGCTTATAAAAATGACATATTGACTTTGACAATGTCGATATAGGTAATTGATATTTATGTATTTGATATTAGAGAAAGATATCAGTCAAGTGCGTATTGGAACATATAAGTTGTAGGGTTACGGCTAAGGTGAAGAAATGTTACTTTTTTGTTACTTGGCCATTAAACCCTGAAAAGGAACTTAATAGTTTTCGTATTATACTTATTTTTATACTATGTAAATACTATTTTTTTTTTATTGCAGGAGATCAGCAGACAGGCAGACGGCCCACTTGATGGACAGCGGTTACCATCGCCTATGGACATTTGCAACACCAAAGGTGCTACGAATGCGCTGCTGCTCTCTTTAGGGAGCCTGGAACCTGGTCACTAATGCCGGAACACAACTCAAGGTTGTTATGGCGACATACTCTAGACCAGGGGTGGTAGCCATCCAGTCGGGCAAATGCCCTACCACCTGGCTGTGGGTTGTTTTGTCGCCTCTTACGACAGGCCGCCGGGCCGCAGGAAATTGTATTCTTTCTCCGTTCCTGCACGGATGAAATGATGATGAATTTATTTCATTCTTATTCTGGCAGTTTTGCAGCAGCTTCTTTGAAATGAAAACGCTTGAAATATTAATCCAGTGTTATTACAATAGTCAACGGCAAATACAAACATTGTTTTAATTTATGGATTCCTTTGAACCTACTTTTGGTTTTATATGAGATTTAAGATATAAAATGCCATTTTTTATTATATCACTTATAAAACAGTTCATTCATTAATATGATTATTACAATGTGTATAGTATTTAAAATCAACGTTCATCAAATATTGTTCATGAAGAACAATATATAATTGATATATGGGCCGTTCCTATATCTTAACTACGTTCATTTGCTTTACTATCGGTTCATCATTTATTAGAGATTAAACGAATCATAAAATTAAATGAAAACAGAATAAAGAACTGGGTTTTATTTAATTGTTTATAAAATCTATCGTCTGTTCGTCCTGTAAAGTTTTGAAAATGAATATTCGCGATGTTGTAATATAAACAACGATATGGAGCTTATCTCTTTTATGGCTGGACAAATAATGTGAAAACTAAACTGAGGCAAGTAAATGAAATGAACAGTAAGCTGTAGGAATTATGCAATAATGAATTTCAAAACCGATATTAAGATATCATTCCACTAGTTATCGACTAATTCATAGCACTTCTCTCAATTTCCCGAGCCGAGCGAGCGCAGTCCGCCCAATAAAACAGCGTGTGTGCTGTGTTCTTATCAGAGGTTTTCCTTCAATACCGCTCAACACACCATTATCAGTCTGTCATAAAAACGTGAATTATTTCGCCAACTTTTTGTCTCATAAATTGTTTCTATTCTCCTATTCAAATTCAAGGTAAGTCATTTATTAAAGTATCGGTCTAATAATTCGTACTTCACGGTTGACGATGATCTGATGCTTTTATGAGGGAATTTGAAATGTCCCTGTAGTGGTTTAGTCATCCGGTGTTTAAAAATTGACGCAATCACTGTTATATTGAAACTAACAATGTTTTTGTGTTTGTTTCAGCATGGAGGATTTAAGTTTTGTGCCGGATCTCCCGAGTGGGCCTCTGGACGTATATAGGAATACCGCCTCGTTTGATTGGAAGCGCCTTAAACTCGCACTGGAAGGTGATATCGAGTTACTAAAATTAAAGGTAAAAAATTTAATATAAATCTATTGCGAGAGTTACAAAATTAGAATACTTTCATGCTACACAATTTTATTCCCAAACATTATAAACACAAGCCAGCATTCTAAGATACTTCCTATGCCTAAAAACTCTAATATAACATCAAAATAATACTGTTTGTCATTTTACTCCTTACTAGATTTTATTCTATCATAATAATAAAATGAACTGTTAATGATTATATAAATTTATTAAGAGTATTAATCGTGTTCCATAAATCCTATAATAATAACATCCATCATATAACAATAACATGTTGTAAAATTTTAGCGACCTCCTTGTGTCATGACAGACAAGAAGTTATTAATTTACAAGACTGTGTTTCTGTTTTTCTCTATTTAGTTTCCTATATTTATTATTAGGACCTACTCTGCAAAAAGCTACTGAGCTTATAAAGCACCTAAATACGAGGTATACATTTAAATTGCCTTTTCCATTTTGCCGGCAACTCTCGAGCAAGGCTCTGCGACCCCCAGACCCACACATTGCAAAACACGGATCTATATAATACAACTTTGGATTTAAAATATTGGAAAGAATGAAAATATATTATTTAAGATTATGTACACTTAAATAAGTAAAAAACAAGTATGTAAAGTCCTAAGTTAGCCTTTGCTTGATAAAGTGACTAGATAAGACAACCAGTACTGGGTTTTTTTACTAGGATTCAATTAAAAATTGTTTTAATTCTCAGTGACTCAGATTAGAAAAAAAATGGTGAAATTTTGTATAAATGTTTACCCCAATAAGATAATTCTGGATAAGTTACTGAGACCTAATGATATAGGTGTGCTTACAGGTTTATATGATGTAACATGATTTATTTATTATAGAACTTTGAGAAATCATTTAGCAGTACTGGGTAATGGGTAATTACTAATTAAGTACTTATCAATTCCTGGTAATTTATAGTCCCCTTCGTTATATCAATATTTAAGTATATTGTTATAACATATTACTCTTTCTTTGAATCTTATCTATGACTAATAAATAAAACATTTTATATAAAATTATCTTCTCTGAAGCCTATATATAGGAATAATATTCTTCAGTTAACGGGCCCTTAATGTAGAGTGCTGGAGATTCTATCTTCTTGGTAATTTATTTATATAATATAGTTTGTAAATTATTACATCTAGATTGAGTTAAAATTATATTTTCGCAAACAAAATTATTTGAATAATGTCTGTAATAATGATTGAATAAATACTTAAAGCCAGGACATTAGTTTTAGTGATACATCATAGGGTTAATAGATTTTGAAAAAGGAAGCATTAAAAAAATACTAAACAAGTGAAGAGGTGTGACCTTTCAGCATAGAAATTATGAATTTAAAAAAAAAAAGTTTTTGCATGAAATTGTCTAATTTTATTTTGGTTCCCATGTTTAATTAAAACCAGTAAATATACTTTTATTTTATCTATTTATCTTATTATTATTTTAATATATATTTAGCTATCCTATAACTAAGTATAAAAGTTTAATTTACAAATTACAAACATAAGCAAGGCGGTTGCCATGCTTATGTTTGTAACGAAAAGCCTTTCACTCTCCAAGTATCACAGGAAGGACAATGGAATCTGACCTGTGTTTGTTTTAAGCTTACAGTATTAAATAATTGGCAGACAAATGCTAGTGTCAAAATGTGTCATTGAACTCCTTGTATAGACTATTTTATGGGTCTTCATCACTGTGCTTGTCTGCATATACAATTGACTTCCTGCTTCCATTGAATGTATTCAAACATAATTGTTCTATCTTTTCAACCATATTTTATTCATACAGTGTGTGTACAGTGTTTCTCAATTATTTTTATGTCCCGACCCATGAAAAACCAAAAAGTTAAATAACAACCTCTTCACTAAAAAAATACAATGATAATTGGAATTAATAGTTTATTTATACCTTTCATTTTCACGGATCACAGAAATGTCAAGTATTAATCCCTGTAGTGCACTAGTTCCCCACTGGGCCAATCGTTTTATGACTTTTATCCATATCTAATCCGAAATCGTCCCAGTAGTTTTTACGTGAATGCCGAATAAACAGACAAGAAATTTGAAAAAATGCATCGTGTTCTCCTCTAGTCATACATGCGGCGTGTTTAGAATTATATAATATGATAGTTTTCATGCAACCCATTTGTTACAGTACAGAATATGGCACACACTAGAGCGGGACCCGCTGTTCGCCCACAACCCAGTAACACCGTCAGTCGAAGAACAGAAGCGGATAGCTCAGAAGCAGTTGAAGAGGATACTCGAATACAAATTCCAGACTAAGCAGATGATCATTGACTCCAGTTACAGTGCGCGAGTGAGTGATACACATTTTTTTTAATTGCAGGGGTTCAGCAGACAGGCAGACGGCCCACTTGGTGGAAAGCTGTTACCATCGCCTATGGACATTTGCAACACCTTAGGTGCTACAAAAGCTCTGCTGCTATCTTAAGGGAGACTGGACCCTGGTCTCTAATGCCAGAACACAACTCAAGGTTGTTATGGCGACATACTTTAGACCAGGGGTGGTAGATATCCAGTCGGGCAAATCCCCAACTTTCGTCTTTTTTTACCATCACACCACACGCCATCAGCTGGTTGCTCATCCCCACTTCCTTGAGCCGTTTCGCTCTTGTACGCAATGGTTCTCTAGATCTTTTCTCTTCCGCTCAATTTTAAATCCCTAAAATGAACTCCCAGCCGTAGTTTTCCCACAGCGCTACAATGTTCTTTATAAATTCCGGACATTCCATCAGGAAGACCGTCTGATGTACTCCAGCTATAAAAGTCTGTGCTAAAGTACGTTATCCCAGCTGTCACATTTGGAGCAAGGAATGACTCCTAAAGATAGATATGTTTATAACATCAGAGCCTAATTCTGCTGTTACAATATTGTTACGAGTGCGGGACTCGAATTAAAATGCCGATGGAATTTATTAGAACTCTACAAACAAGTATAACATAGGTACAAATATAACTGGACACAACTAGTACAAATTGCACTATTCAATAACACGCGCCAAGTCCGTCACTATATAGCTTATTGAATGTACACGTCTTGCTCTTGCCGTAATCCTCGCTTGACTGCTTCACCCCTCCGTTCGGGCATTGTTTTATACTAAACTATACAATACAACACTCGACCGCGTGGACTGAATTTTCCAAGAAAACGTAATCTGCACATCTGCGCCCATAAACGAGTACAATAACATAGGCTATTTTTCTTATTTACAAATGTTAAACACAAAGTAAACAAAAGAAGTCAAAATGCGGGAAAGGTAATAAACTGCAGGTGTCCATTCACTTTGTCGGCGTGTAACAATATCGCTAGAATAGTAGACCAGCTACTTCATAATAGCCGTTTATTTCGTACATATACCATATTCTAGTAACTTTGCTTTTCGAAGATCACCTGGATCACATCAAAATTGCTTGACAAGGAAGTCAATACAAAAAAATTATTTTATGATGATGCCCACAGACCAGAATGGTGATGACGATAAACGAAGCAATACAGTCTTTGAATCCCAGCGTATCAGTCAAAGGTGCAATCGGCATATATCTCTTCTCAAATGCGCTGCTATCCCTGGGAACAGAAAGACACTTGAAATTTTACGAAGCCAGCAATGTTAATAAAGAGGTAAGATTTTATTCGAACCAGTTCTCTTGAATAAGGTAAATTATATATATACAGGATGCTTCAAAAAAATGTATACACACTTTGAACTTCCATAGAAAATTTATTTACCGTTCTACAAGTTAAATTTCAGGAAAATAGAAAGCTGAAAGTCAATGTAAATGAAACATAAATAACAAATGTTAATACTGTTCAAATGGTGACCTGCAGCATCAATACAATTCTGAGTACGAGTCACCACAGATTCTGTACATCGTATCAAAACGTCCAATGAGATTTCTCTACACACTGCTTGAATCTCATTCCAAAGAATGTCTAGGTTATGTGGTTTACGTTTGTACACCTCATCTTTTACTGTGCCCCACAAGAAGAAATCCAGTGGTGTAAGACTGCCGTTGATGACTCATCACTTGTAGCTGTTCGAGGCCGACCTGAATGACCTTTATGCACATCACACACTGTTCCATGAACTTCGAATTTGTCTCGTATGCGTGTAATTGTTAATCTTGAAGGTGGTTCTGTATCATACTCCCTTCTCCACTGTCTTTGAACTTCATTTACATTCTCAAACTTCCAGTACCACTTAATAACCTGCTTACGTTCTTCAAAACTCAAACGTACGTCCCCCATCTTGATATTACAAATTGAGGGACGATTATGCTGGCACCTGGCGAAGAAATATAACATTAGCCTTGTAGAGCGGGAAAACTACAATAGTTTAAAGTGTGTATACATTTTTTTGAAGCACCCTGTATATATTCAAAACATTAAGAAATCCTGCTTTGTCTTAAATTTGTAGTTATTATACATTGATAATAATAAATTTATTGTATGGCTGCAAAATAAAAATTTATTGCGATTCTTAATGCCTTGAATAAGTAGACAGGATGACAATCAAAGCCAAAATTGATATAAACTTTGAAACTTGTATTTTCGGAATCTGCAGGTGCGAACTAGCTCCCCTGGTTGTTATCACATTTTTAAACGTATTGTACAAGCTCCAACAATTTACGGATTTATCTTATACTAATATATAAATCTGAAGTTGTTTGTTTGATTGTTGATCGCGCTAATCTCAGGAACTACTAGACTGATTTGAAAAATTATTTAAATGTTAGATAGCCCATTTATGGAGGAAGGCTTATAAGCTATATAACATCACGCTAACACCAATAGGAGCGGAGCATCAATACAGAATGTTTCAAAATCGGGGGGTTTTGAAACCAAGTTAGTTATAGTAATTTAGTTGCGTTTAGTTTTCCCATCAGAAGTTTTACAGTATTAGATATATTGATTTATTTTAGTGTAATGTAACTCACTATTTCTTTCGGTTTTTTTTCTAGATTTAAGTATCCAGTTTTGGTTTAGTTTTATTGTTATGGATTGTTAGGCCTTAAATGGATATACTGTTGTATGCTTTTTAATAATAAAAAAAATTAGTATATGTTTTGTATCTGTTGGAAATAATAAATTTAAAATATTTTAATTTAAAGTTTGTTTTATGTTTTTCTGCAATTTTGTTTCATTAAAAGGGAAGTGTTCTGTCTCTGTGCAGAGACTACAAGTCCCGCGCTCTTTTGAAAAGTAAATCAGTTCGAATGTAATTGAAGACATGAGTGGATGAAGGTGATAAGTCGCATAATTCCAATTCTGAATAAATCGAGATAAAAGTTTTACTTTTATTTTAACTGAACTGAACTGAACACCTTTTTCAACTCTTTATTTTTTAAATATGCCTTATATCTATGGTCTAAGGTCTGTAGTCATTTGGTATCGACTTATAACATTCATCTACGCAAAAAAAGCAAAAAACCGAATATGCGACATATCACCTTCATCCACTCACGTCTTCAATTATCTTAGTTTTATTTATTCGGCATACTTAATAAGATTGATGTAACCAACTAAAACCATTTCTCGTACAGATTCTTTCGAGCTTCGCCCTAACGGAGATCGCACACGGTTCGGACGCTCGTCTAATGCGAACGACGGCGACATACGATCCCGTTCAGAAGCAGTTCGTCATCCACACGCCGGACTTCGAGGCGGCTAAATGCTGGGTTGGTAATCTAGGTAAAATTTGTGTGACATTTTTATTTTGCAACGAGGTTTCTCATTTCTCGTGGTAATACTAAGGCCAGCAGCATATCGCAGCCGCACGCCACATTCGCTTAGTTCATACACGTTGCAATGAACACTAACATTATTGGAACGAAGTTCCTTAACGCGCGTTGCGAAAGGGGGCTAGACGGAAAAAATTAAGACCAAAAGTTGTAATGACACTTTTCTCTCTCTCTCTGTCTCTCTCTATCTCTCATTATTACTTGAGCCTACTGTTTAAGTTTATATTACATTATATTTGTTAATAATAAAAAAATATTATTATAACTTAAAAAAATAAAATTTTATTACAATTCCTTCACTAATTAATCGAAAGGAACTTCGTTCCATCCGGGTGTCCCTTGGCAGCTCTCAAGTTTTTTTTACTACGGAAAGCCCTCTCCCATGTGATATGAGATAGTCCGTCGGAAACCATTTTTTAAAAGAAGAGTGAAAGGACGCTATAATATATCCTAATTAACTGATATATACGTATTTTATATATGTATATACTAGGTATGTATGAATGTGTATGTAGTTTATAATGTAATATTTATTTTCAATAAGTAATTTTATTAAATGACTTTCATGTACACAACCCTGCCTCTTGTCTTCACACTCTCGCTAGACCCATAGGTCTGCTGGGAGAAAACTCTTTTTAGGGTTAAGCTCGCCTTCGCCATTATTTTATAGTTTAATTGTAACTATTTTGTGTACAATAAATAATAAAGAGTATTCATTTTACATATTGTTACGAGTTGCAGGGCTCGAATTAAAATGCTGTTGGAATTATTCTAGAGCTTATTAGAATTATACAAAACGTATAACACAGGTACATATATAACCGAACGCAATAAGTCCAAACGTAATGCAGAAGGTCGATTTAAGATTTCAAAAATCGCTAAAAATGTTTTTTTCTAAATTCTCGTTACGGTATAATTTTTTAGACCAAAAAATAATAAGTTTCTGTTCAAAAATTTTCAAAAGGTTGCTCATAATTTTTTTAAGTGTACTATGTTTTGGAGGGAGTTCTTACGACAACAAAAACTAAAAAAAATCACTCGAGGCTCAAAAAACAGTCGGTTTTTTTGCGCCGCCCTAATAACTATATTATACTACTAGCTGCGCCCCGCGGTCTCACATCATCGTCATAATTCCAAAATAAAATAGTTTTTCTAAAATAAGAGTAGCCTAAGTTACTCCTTTTTACATCAGCTACCTGCCAATAAAAGTCCCGTCAAAATCGGTCCAGCCATTTCAGAGATTAGCCGGAACAAACAAACAGACAGACAAAAATTGTAAAAAATCTTATTTATGGTGTATATATATTCATATGCATGTAGTAAAAAGCGGTTAGTTCAACATTACAAACAGACACTCCAATTTTATTTATATGTATAGATATGATGTTGCCTGCGACTTTGTCAGGTCATTTAACAAAGTACGCGACTGGAAATAACCTTTGATTTCAATTGAACGTTACTTTCATCATCAATCAATCAAAGGTTGTTTTTATCATCTTTGCCTTTACTATTTACTATGACTTGATTATATTCTCTACAATGACAGATTATTACGCTATAAATATTTCACTATCGTTGTATAATGTGCCAGAGCTTATGTATGTTGCTACGCACATATGAATATATTGCCACTTAATTTTTTATAGCTTTGCAAAGATTATTTTTGGATTTTATTACTATGTTGCATGGTTTGATAATGTGATAACAATGTTTACAATACTGCACATAGTTTTGAAGGCTTTGAAAATTATATTATTACATACATACACAACTTCACGCCAAAGTTATATTATTATTTCCAAATAAATAATAATCGGCAGTCAAACACACACATTGTATATCCCCAAATTAAGCAAGTTACGCTTGTGTTATGGGTAATATACAACGGACCTCTCTGGTGCCGATCCCAGATACCCAGACCATGGTAAATAACGGAGAAAATACGTTTCCGAAATTTACTATACCAGGAATCGAACCCAGAGCCTCTGCGTTATAGTGAGGTAGGCTGGAAAGGCTTAACCTGTTCAACCACCGAGGCCGTCTACAATTCTACAAACAACAATAAAGGTTGTTTGTGGAATTTAAATATAAACATTACCCCCTTGACATCTAAATGAAATCATTATATGTATGAAACATGAATATCTTCTTCTTATATAATTAAATTGAATGTTTGAATATATGTCCTTTATAAAATCGTAAACTATACATTTGATCATGTGATGATCTTTAGCAAAGTTGTTGTGCAAGAGCCAGATAAGGTTTCTGAGTTGGTTCACAATTGGACCCGGTAGGTGGCGTTGCTGTATCGATTGAAGCTTTTCGGGACAGGAGGAAGTCTGCTGGGACAGCTGGTATATATATAAAATATCGGCCCCTAAATGTACCACTGCTGGGCTCGAGCCTCCTGTTATCGGGGGAACGGACAGTATACCCGCCACGCTTGACCAAGGCGGCTTGGCAGGTTTGACACATCGATTATCTCGATGTGCTGGTTGCATCACGATGTTTTACCTCATCGTTTTTAGCACGTGGTGATTGTAACAATATGCACGTTAGATTAGAAAACTGACGGCCATTCAATTCAAACTAATTAAATCAATTTCTAAATGTATAAGGATTTAAAAAACCGTGGAAAAATCACTCGGAAGTAAGTGATTTTTACATTTGATTAGATCAATAGATCAATGAGACATCTCAACGTGGTGCTAAGCGGTTTATTATCAAGGGCACCATGTCAGTCGACACAATAACAGTTCTGGTTATTTAAATTTAAAACGTACGGACGAGGGGTACTCTTATCATATACTAATTCGGGCCGACCTTGAATCAACATGTGGTGCTAAATATAATACTTTGATTGTACTGTTACACGATTACATTTAACTGCTGTTAGGCAACAGGAATGGAGCCACCCGAGGGCGTTTCTTAATTCATTGTAAAACACTGGTCATCATCATCATCATCCGAGCGTTAAATCTCGGTTGCGTTCGGATCGTTCACTCCGACGCCCAGGATCCGCTTTCTTACTTTTTCTACTGTACTTCGCGCGGTCTTCAGCCTCCCCTGTTTTGCGTCCTGGCGGTTTAAAATTCTAGTCATATCGAGATATTTATCTATTTACTTGTAATAGTTTTCTGGGGTATTTTGGTTTGTTTGGCGGCCGCTGTGGTTGAATAAGCTAATAAACTTTTGCAGGCCGACTTCACTGCGGCACAGAGACTTCGGGTTCGATCCCTGATATGGTTTTCTTAAACGAACTTCCCTTTTTTAATTATGGTCTGGGTGTTTGGGGCGGATACAGAGTAGTTCGTTGTATGTTACCCACAACAAGTGTAACTTCCTTAGCTCTGAAATATATAATATATTGTTACGATCTAGACGCCGACAAAAACAAGTTCACACCTGCATACCTGTAAAAACACATTTCATTACCTTTCGGCATTTGGACTTCTTTTCTTTACTTTGTGTTTAAATGTTGTGATTAGAAAACTGACCACTGTTGTATTGTAATCTTTTATGACAGTCAGTAGCCAGGTGGGAATCTATTGACTGACAGACTTTCACGTGTTATTGAATATAACCTTCTGCATTACGTTTGGACTTGTTGTGTTCGGTTATATTTGTACCTGTGTTATACGTGTTTATATAGTTCTAATAAACTCTATAGTAATTCTAACGGCATTTTAATTCGAGTCTCGCGACTCGTAACAATATGGTGTATATATATTATTATAATTTATCATATTTTCCGTGACAAAAGAATTTTATGATCTCTACTATCATACTAGTAAAAGTTACTAAATTTTGTAAAATCAATATTACTAATCTAAGCCTACTTGTGTTTGTGCGTGCATGTGTGCGTCTGTGTGATAAGTTATGCCCGTGACTCAAAAATAACAAGTTATAACATAGTATAACCTTGTATTTAATTATTATTTGAATATATGGATAGTTAATTAATAATTATGTAACATTAAGGGCCTTACTTATAATCGTTTCTTAAATTCAAAGAAACTGCTCAGCATTGATTAGTGAAAATCTTACCCATAAACTCCTGTTTAGCTGAATATTTTGGGTACAACTTTCGTTAATCCTTCAAATTTGGTTTATCTGAGCTCCTCTTAGGTAAACAGCAAGTAATACACGTTTATAAGTGATAAAAAAGATATTAATGGAATGTTCCGGTGGTTCGGGCATGTGGAAAGAATGTATGATGAAAGAATGACTAAACAGATATACAATGCAAAAGTGGATGGATGCAGAAGTCGCAGAAGACCACGACACACCTTCCATGGTCAAATTGATCATGTATTAGCAGAAGGTGATGTGAGGAGCCTTAAGATCAGACGAGCGTGCATGACAAGAGCTATGAATGTCAAAGAAGCAAGTGAGGTGTGTAAGAATGGGCCTGCGTGGCGTTCTGTTGTTCGTGCTTACCCCGCAAGGGACCTGGCGTGAAGTTATGTATGTATGTATGTAAAAAAGATATTAATGGATTAGGGTCTGATTCTGATTGTCTTACTTAACAGATGCCTAATCGTTTCTTAACGAGATTATTATAAGTAAGGCCGTAGTTTGCTGATTATAGGAGTCATGTTTTAATCTGTTCAGGAAGAACTTGTACCCATACGATGCTGTTTGCGCAACTGATTACACCTGACGGTACGAACCACGGCTTGCACGGTTTCGTCGTGCCAATCAGAGACCCGCTGACACTGGAGACCTACCCTGGCCTTATCGTCGGGGATATGGGGGAGAAGATAGGTGTCAATGGAATTGATAACGGGTGAGTATTTTTTATGGGCACAATGTGTTAGAAATCGTAAAATCTCTTTCCTCATCCAGGTCCTGCACGAGACCTTACGCAGGTCGTAATTCATTCATGCTTTAAAAAAGTGAGCCGTATAAAGCAGTGGTTCCCAAACTTATTTTGTATACCGCCCACTTTGAGAATAAATTATTTTTAGCGCCCCCATTTTTTCGCCTACTTACTTAAAAATAAGAAAGAATACTTATAACGTGAAATTAAATTAATTGATTATTGAGAGCTACATTAGCGGAGATTAAACATTCATTCTAAACGAGACTTACTATAGCCCGCAAGAGTTAACTTGAGACCTAACCGCAGTAGGTAGTACACAAAGGCGCTGAGGTCTCAAGTTAACTCTTATTGGCTATACCTGCCATTTTTTCTGGGTCATTTACCACCCCCTTTTAAGCCTGGAGCGCCCACAAGGAAGCTTTATCGCCCACTTTGGGTACCACTGGTATAAAGCTACAGTATGAGGTACTATAATAACACAGGTTTCATTTTTTCCAAAATCGGTCGGTTTGATTATTAACTAACTGATTTTTCGATAATATCATGATACCACTTTAATTTACTTCAAAATCTGCCCCCGAACTCGTTGTCAATCTAATCACTGTTTCGCTATTGCATATTGTTACGAATTGTGGGATGTGAATTTTAAATGCCGTTGCATCAGAAGTACACACACGTAAGTCACAGTTCTTTCAAATACAACCAAATACAACAAGTCCAAATCGTAATGATATATATCGTGCAAAGTCCGTCGTTATAAGATAATCGTTCCCAAAGTGCACTAGGTAACGCCTCAATCGCAGTTGCAGCTCAACTGACCTAGCCCCGACGGACCGGCCTCATATATTTGCCGAATAGATTTGAATTAGAAGAATAGAATTTGGCTCCCCAGCAACATGCCCAGTATTCTTTAGGATCCTCTAAGTCGCAAGCTTATTCAGGCTTCTAAGAATGTGCGAAGAAATTTAAACAAAAGAAGAAAGATTTATGACATTTTACTGCGGTTCAATACAAAGGGATTAGCGTGATCAAAATAATAAAACACGTCTAAAGGATGTAGTATCGATCCGCAACCATATAGTTTCGGATGAGATCGTGGCGGCCGACTTAAAAAAATTACCTTTGCAGCCAGTGCCGTAAATAGCCCTGCGCCCTTATTGTTTTTACATATTATTGGTACCCTAGTTAGAGCAATGCTATGTATAGGCCTACTATATTTCATTCAAGGGTGAAAGAATAACGTACAAGGACCTTGGTGTTGGTGGACCAATTATCTTATATTTTGTAAGAAAAATCTATTTTCTAAAGAACTAGAACATAAGTACGCTCGTGCGCTGCCAAAAAATGCAATTTTTTGTCTAATCTAACAGACGTGTTTGACGTAGGTGCGTATGTATGGAATCGAGCACTAGGGGCGCAACGACAACTTATCAGGAGCTAACCGAAAAGTCCTACCTGGTCTGGCCATTCTTGCGCCCCCAGAGTCTCCGCCCTGTCCCTGGGCACCGGTGGCACCGCCCTATTTAGGGCACTGTTTGCAGCTTACTACCCTTATAAAAATAAAGAAAGTTCTAGTAACCTTTTGTAGGACTATACAGTCTCAGTTAATTTCTCTCTGAGCTCATATATTGCAGGAAATAAAATTGTACTTTGCAAAATAACGAATTTATGTGTATAGTTTTTATCTGCTGATAACTAGTTGATCTTATCAGATTAGAAGATTCAATGCCATGCGCCGAATCTTAAATTGTTGAGATTATATCGATTAGCAATATTATCGATTCTAAAAAAGATATATGTTACTCATACGATGTTTATATTGCGTCACTTATCATATGCTATATATGGATAGTATGATATGATATTCTGTCTGAAGGAATAATTAAGTATATTTGGCGCTACGTTCCACAAGCGACTCACAACGACCGCGAATTTGACCCTTACACTTGTTGTCGGGCGTTACAATCATAAACTCTAGTGGAACGGATTATGGAGCGTTGATGTCACTAACGACGAAATACACAAATGTCATTGGTTGATTTGAAAATCGCGCCCTTTTGCAATGTCAATCGATAGAGGGAATTAATGCTCGATGGTCAACGCCAACTTCGACCTACGCTTGACATGGGTCGTTGTGAGCGCTGTGTGATCGAAAATAATGACGTTTTCGCCACGACCATAACGACCGTGGTCGCCATGGGAACGGTAAATGGAGTATTTTGGGCGTTGTGAGATACTAGACTTACTAAAGGAATGCGCCCTTGGGTAAACTTGCAGATTTAGCTTTTTGGTTAATGTAATTTATGACGCAGGCGACCCGCTGAAAGTGGCCGTTGACCGGTCAATTAAAAGTGGTTTCTGTCACTTATGGACATGTTTCGAATGTGCCGGCCTTGGAGATATTTATGATGCCTTTTCTTAAAACCTTATATTGTAAGGTCAGGGATTTTATGATAGATCAGTTAATTATATCGTGAACAAGTGTCTAGCCATGCCGCGTCTGCCAGTTCTCGGTAGCAGATGACCCAATCGTCTTTAAACAAGGGATGCGCAACAGCGTGCAAAGTGGAGAAAAAAAAGTAGGAAACGGCTGGGCTTCCAAGCGAAAGCTCCGGACGTAACGAATGACGTTGCGAATGATTGAAAGTACGTATTCTATTGCGATTGTATCAAAGATTCGTATTCTATTAAATTCACTATATCGAGCCATTTTATCATAAGCGACATTTGGATCTAAGTATATTTTCTTTGTTGGAAAAAGTACTTAAAATTAATGTGTTTTAAGACTTTCAGTTTTAGTTAGATTTGCAACAAAAAGTGTATTTATGTCCAAACGGCGCTTACGATAAAACAGCGGTCAAGTCACGATATCTTCTCGATACAATCGCGCCAGAACAGTAGAAAATCAATTACGAAAGACAACGAACAATAATTGTACGCGCAAGAAAAACTTATAGTAAATCAAATATTAAAATATACGCATTTTTAGAGCAAAGGGTGCTTCACTAAAGACTTCTACGCTTCACATATAAATAGATAGAGTGGCTTGCCACGGGCACGCCGTACCGATATCAAGCAAACATACGATTGAAAGGATAGTGTCCGGTGTGAGTAGCCAGTGATAGCAGAATTGGGCCCCAGGATTTAACATTCGGGATGATGATGGTCATAGTGACTACGGAAAACCCTTAAGTGCCCAAGAAAACATTCTTGCAATATAAGGTTTATTAAAAACATTTGTTGGAGAAATACATTTGGAATTATTGGAATTGTTTATTTAGATGACGGCAAACTATATTTTTGCCAGTTAAGTGATAAGTATCTATGACGTAAAAATATATTTATTATAACACATTGTTTGAGTCATAGAATGACAAACTAATTGTTCACGCGAAATTATGTGATGGTAATTGCTAGTTCTTAATATAGATAACGCGTGCCGTCAATGGGTTGTGTCGACCACATAACACTTGCATATAAATATTGCTTCAGACCACGAGATTTTGGATACCTTTTGCTCTTCTCTATTTCACACGATATTTGACATATTTCATTCATATAAAAAGTGTTGAAATACCTCCTGTTTGAACATTAACCTAACCCTCTGAAACGGAACCGCTACAATTTTGTGGTCGAAATGTCACGCAGAAAAAAGAAACGTTTAAGTCATGCTTTCTACCTCACACTATATGGAATTTGTATTAGAATAAAAGAGACGATATAATTCTCTTAGCGCGCGGCAATTTTGATGGCAGCCGGTAGCTTGTGGACAGAAATAATATTAAATTGGCCCCTCAGACGGGTTAATTAATTAAATTTATACATTAGTGTTAGTATGTAAATTTAAATTGAACATTCCTAATTTTTTTCTGCCCCACTTACATCGCCAGATTAGTTAAGAATTTCTTTTAAGCTAGGTTGCCAGGAAGAGATCGCTTTTAGCGATAAGGCCGCTTGTTGTTTTTTTTATTATTGTAGTATAGGTTCGCGTATTTGCCAAGATCTATTGCACCTATGCATTTTGTTTTTGAAATTGTTTATTTTGGTAATATAGTGTTATCTAATCTAATCTTTCTAAACGGTCTTGATCATATTGCTTTAGGGTAAGTTTGAAGGCTTCTTTAAGGTTCTTAAAGATGCGTTCAAACCTACTCTAAAAAAACTATTTTTGTCACCAATCTAGAACCTTTCACTGTTCATGGCCTCGCATGCACTTGGCTCAATCTGTATTTATGACAGATGATCGAAATAGCTCTCGCAGATACATCCTATCCAGCGTGTATATCTCTTTTTACATTTTTTTCATTTCTTCTTTCCTTTTATGATGATATGAATGAGAAGAGAATGAGAAAATTTTATTTTTCTAGCTTCATAATGTTCAACCAGTACAGAATACCGAGGGAGAACCTTCTGAATAGAACAGCAGACGTCACAGAAGACGGAGTATACGAGAGCTCGTTCTCTGACCCATCGAAGATACTCGGCGCTGCGTTGGAGAACTTGTCCGCTGGTATGATCATCATTCTAAGACATGGCAGCTTTATTTATGTATTTAAACATAATACATACTTGATTTACTGGTTTCTAAATCTTGTCATCCACTTGTTTTTGCTGTAGTAATAGTATGCCGTTAATATTGCCATCATTTTCCAGTTGTTTGTTTTAACTTTATCTTTTAAAGCACAATCAAGCATATTCATTTATGGGTGTATTAAATAACACACACACGCACACACTTTAATACACAAACACCCATATAACACACACGCACGCACGCACTCACGCACGCACGCGTGCGCACACATACACACACACATACACACACACACACACACACACACAAATCGATATATTTTGAATAATTCACACTATATCTTTATAGATTATAGCCTATGTGTTATTCTGATGTGATTGTAAAGTTTCATAAAATCCAATCAGTAGTTTTTGCGTGAAAGATTAACAAACATTCATCCACGCGTTCTTAAAAACTTTCGCGTTTATAATATTAATAGAGATGTATAGAGATCTATTCCAATTGAATGGTTGTAATATGTGTTTTTTAATATTCAGGTCGTATAGGTATAATGCAAGAAAGCTGTCACTCTATATCGAGTGCGGTGGCGATAGCAATAAGGTACGCCGCGACCAGGAAGCAGTTCGGCGAAAAGGACAAGGAGATACCGCTAATAGAGTACCCGCTGCATGTTAGTTGGTTTGTTTTATATTGATTTTCATCGTATTATTATATTTTACTAGGATATGTACGCGATTTTGTTCACGCTCGACTTGAAATTTGCGCGGGATTCCATATGGAACAAAAAAAATTGCGCACTGACGTAAAAATGTGTCGGGAGGAGAGTTTGAAGTTTCAAATGACCCAAAAGAAATGCATCATTGATAAATTTTAACTGGAAACCAGGTTCTTTATATTATCTTAGTTTTGAGGTATTTAAAAAAATTCTGACATAATGGATGTCTAAAATGCTGCTTGAAACATATAGCACTCCCTACGTTTGATATGTGTAAATATTCAAATAGTTGAGCTAATACAATAACGATTTAAATAATAAATTTCTATTTAAATAGTTTTAAATTCTATGTTCTATGAAACTGTTTTATCGACAAAATCGAGGGCTTCATAACAAGTACAGACAAAAGTGCATTTTTACACAAGGGACATAAAACAAAACTAGTTGATTGTTTAAGGGTGTAATTTGGGATACCCTTCTATTTAGGTACACTTACATACTAGAAAGACTTTCTATATTGTAACATGCATAGAATTTTAATAAACAACAAGAAAATGGCATTTTTGCGTATACGCCCATTTGTTATGAAGCCCTCAATATATGCGTTTATCATGTTTTGACGTTTGTTTATTTTCAGCAATGGCGTCTCTTTGGTTACGTAGCGGCGGCTGTTGTGTTTCGAGTGTACATTGAGAGCTTTACACGACTGTATCTGAACATAGTTGAGAAGTCCAACGCTGGGATTAAAGTCGATCATTTGGTAAATGCGCTTTTGATACGTTTTTTTTTGGCTAGATTTTCTATTATACTTTTTTATGTGCACAGTCTTTTAAAAATACAAATAACATAATTCATGTTTAATGAATTTCATTATCTTTTTTAGCATTTACATGTGAGTAGTAGTTTATAATTTAGTAGATCCAAGGCTGATTTTTCAATCACCTGATAAATGTTATTCTACAGAATAAAACATAACATGTGAAAATTAAAAATGACTGTTGCGGGAATAGAACAGTTGAATTGTTTCACTTTTGAATTCAGTCAGGTTATAACTTATTCTACCTATAACTTTTATCTCATGATTGAAAAATCGCCCCTTAGCGTGATAATTTCGGATAAAAAAAATATATCCGAATCTACTGACCTCGTTTCAGAGGAATTAAAGAGGAGCGTGTTTATGGTACTGAACTGTTTTCGATAGTTTTTTAACAGTGATTTCACTATCATCATCTTAGCGTTAAATCCTGGTTGTGTTATTCTCAAGATTCGAAGCCCTAGCTTTGATTGAACTATTACCCCTTCATAGCTGTCCAATGTATCGAGATATTAAAAGTAAAAATATGACCATCAAAATAAAGTGTGAAACATGAGTTGTCAACGTTATGACGAGACAGATTTTTACGGCCGCTTTATAACGGCACCGTTATCCTAAGAAACGGTACATTTGGCAATGTACCAAAACTTTCGAAATTGCTCTTTAATTGAAGAGTCTATTAACGCTTCAAAGCTGTCTTTTTTACTCTTGTATAAACACGTTTAATGTAAGAATGCAGCCATCAAAATGCGGTGTAAAACACAAGCTGTCACCATAATGACGGCAGTCTCTTACGGTCGCTTTGTGACGGCACGGTTCTCCTACGAAACCATAGATTTTGTCATAATATACCAAGGCTTTTTTGTTTTTTTTTTTTCAATTTAGAGCGAAGCAGTAGCCGAGATCCACGCAATGGTGTCGTGCAGCAAGCCGTTGATCACGTGGTGCACTTTGCACGCGGCGCAGCAGTGTCGGGAGGCGTGCGGCGGCCATGGTTATTTAAAGGTGATATTTCATTCAATCCTGTTTCATTAATGTAGTGTAGGATTTTTTGTTCAGTTTTCGTGACACTTAATAAAATTACGTTTTAACCTCTAAGACGGATCCGCTACAAATTTGTTGTCGAACTGTCACACACTCCTCATTGGGAAGTCCCATATATTTTGGTCGAATATAGATAATTGAAATGAATGAGTACTTGGCCTGCAACACTACAGATCCACATCCATGCGCATAGGCGAGGATACGGTCGAGCGCAAGGATCAGTTTAAGTACTTGGGATCTGTCCTTAGTGCGTCCGGGGATATCGACCTCGACGTCAAGGCCCGTATCACAGCAGCTTGGGCCAAGTGGCGTGAGGTGACAGGTGTCATTTGTGACCCCAAAATGCCGGTCAAATTAAAAGGACAGGTCTATAAATCCATAATTAGATCTGTCCTTTTGTATGGCAGTGAAGCGTGGCCAGTACTTGAGCGACGCAAGCAAGAACTGCGTGTCACGGAGATGAATATACTGCGTTGGATAAGTGGAGTGACGCGAAAAGACCGGGTCAGGAACTGCCGCATCCGTGGCAGTCTTCATGTCCGTGACGTAGCAGACAAAATGCAAGAGTGTCGCTTACATTGGTACGGTCACGTTTTACGGAGATCGGCTAATTATGTGGGGAAAAAATGTTTAGCCATGCCGCCTCCACCAGGTTCCGATCGAAGGGGAAGGCTCAAGAAATGTTGGCTTGACGTCGTAAAGGATGTCATGCGTACCGATGGTCTTAAAACGGGAGATGCTGAAGGCCGCGAGAAGTGGAGAAGAAAAAGCTGGAAAGCGGACCCTGGGCGTCGAAGTGAATGCTCCGAACGCAACCGGGATTTAATGATGATGACAGATAATTGAAATGAACATTGAAACTGATGCTTTCAGGTTTTACAAGTTTAATTGTCTAGGTTTAAGTTATGGTGAAAACAATAAAGAGTTTTCATTCATTCATTCATTCATTCGTTCGATATTGATTTACATTATAATATTTTAAAGGCAGCGAACCTAGGTGAGATACGAAGCAACCACGAGCCAACGGTGACGTATGAGGGTGACAACACGGTGCTGTCACAGCAGACCGGCAACTGGCTGCTGAGGCAGTACGAGTCGGTGCTCAGTGGGAACGGTGTGGACTCGCCCTTGGGCACTTTGGCGTTCCTCAAGGACCATAGGGACATTATGAGAACCAAGTTCACTTGTACGGAGACGGAGGAGTTGAAGACTAGGAAATGTAAGTGGCTTTTACACGGACACATATATTTAACTAGCTGATACCCACCCGCCCGCTTCGCGTGCCGTAAAATCCGTTCTTAGCTGACCTCTACTTGACGAAAGGGAGGTCCATGCCAAATTTCAAGTCTGTAGGTGTTCCTTAGATATCGTGATGAGTCACTATATACGTGGATTTCGGGTTAAAGAACTTTAATTCTCATAAAAGAATTTTTACGATTCACTTAAACTGTGAGAGTTGTTAAAAATAAGTTTTGATTTGTAAAGAGATAGAAAGCACAAAAACTAAAAGTTGCAGGTAGTTTCCATAATAATTTCTTCAGTTTTCGCGACTTGTACACATAGTAAAACTACGTTTTAATGGTTTTTGGCGCGGTAATTTATTTGATATTGGTTATTCCGATGTTTCAGTTTCAGTGAAAAGCGGCCGAAACGTCGGAATAACCCAAATCAAACCAATTACCGCGCTTAAAACTGTTAAACCTCAGTTTTATTACACACTATATATGTATAAATTATAGCCTATGTGTTATTCTGATGCGGTACGCTCTATTATTGTAAAGTTTCATCAAAATCTATTCTGTAGTTCTTGCGTGAAAGAGTAACAAACATACATCCATACATTTTTACAAACTTTCGCGTTTATAATATTAGTAGGATTTAAAAACCTTACAAACAACACAAAACAAATTAATCGAAAACCTATAACTACAACTTTTTACACCAACAAAAACTATATACGAAGAAACTAAAATCTTTAATCTACATCAACTATATAAATATAATATGTGCATTTAGTAAAAAAAAAACATGGAAAATATCATACAAACAAACATTCAGTTCAGTCATAAAAAAATGAAATACAATTTAAGTAAGACACACAAATAAAATTATTATTCGAGCACGTAGAAAAGAAAAATATGGCAAAAAAATCTTTTATGTGAAGGAGCCAATTTTCATAATAAATTACCAAAAGAAGTAAAGGAGTGTAATAGTACATTGTGGTACTAGTGTGTAACATTGGTGATTACCGCCGAGGCGCCATTGAGACTCGAGCCATAGGCGAGGGTCTTAAGAGAGCCGAGGACGGTAATCATCAATACACACGTGTGTCATACGACGTTTTTCGACACACTTGTGAATAAAATAATAACAAAATAGATATTTTTCCTTGAAGTTTTCTGGTAGTAAACTTTCCATAACGTTAAGGGCTTCACATCTTATATCGGGCGGTGTACAACATAAATCATTTTCTTCGTAACTAGTACTTGTAGACATTTTAACTAAATAAAAAATAACTATAATTTCAACAGTGAAAACGAGTTGTGAAAAATGTTTCGCTATGGCGGGAAAAAATAATCAATTTTTCTATGCGCGCGCATTGCAATCGGCCACAGACTAAAGGGATGAGGTTTTTTTTTTATTTTCCGCGCATAGGGTTTTCGCCTATTCTGCCACGTACAAAATGGGGAATTTAAAGTTCTCTTTTATTACAGAAAAAAAAAGTTATACATGAGTGAAAGTTTTATTTATTAAGAAGTTGCATGAAATGAGCAAGCAATAGGAACATTAATTTATTTGTTCTATAGAAAATCTTTTTTTTTTAATAAAAACTTTTTTAAGAACAAAGCAACTCAACCAATAAAATTTAAAAAAAAATCTATAACTCACTAGTGAGTTATATTTTTAGTCACAGTTTGATTATGGGTGTCATTCTGTGCCTAATTGCGGTGACCATAGAGCCACTTTATGAGCAAGTGTGTTGAAAAAATATAAATTCATATAAAAGGAAATTAAAAACTTATATTTCAAAAATTTAATATAAAAAAGCAATATTATCTACAGGAGGATACTCAGGAAATCCAATCATTATGTTTCTCTATTCGGCTATTTTATTATTGTTATTTTTTATCAATGTCCACTCGCTCTTAGATTCATAGGACTTATGTTAGAATATAAATTATTGTATCTCATATAAGTGAACTTTAATGTTCTTTTGAGAATGAAGTTCTTTAAACCCATAAATCGTTTATATATAGTGTATTCTGGTTGTTTTTTTAATAACTTCAACGTACAGACACGGCAATTTCAGAATTTTATAATATTATAGATTTTGTATGTTTCATGATTTAATTGATTCGTCTGATATAAATATTTCTTGTTTCCAGTCATAATAACGACGTACAAATGGCTAATATGCTACCTTCTCAAACAAACACACGACAAACTAGACAAGGAGCTATCAAAAGGCCTCACCAGATTCGAAGCGAGGACCAAAACGCAAGTGTACAAGTGCAAAACGTTGACCAGAGCTTACGCGGAGTACTTGTCTTTGGTGTTCTGCATAGAGTCCATAGACAAGAAGGAGGACGGTTTGAAACCTGTCTTGAATCAACTCTTCAATCTCTACGGTCTGTGGTCTTTGGACAGTCACTTGGTGGAGTTGTACCAGGGGGGCTACGGGAATGGGGAGGCCTTGGCGAGGCTGTTAAGGGACGGCGTGGTGGAGCTGTGCGGGGAGCTTAAGGGGGAGATCGTGAGCGTCGTGGATGCGCTTGCGCCGACGGATTTTGTATTAAACTCGGTGCTGGGAAGGAGTGACGGAAATGTGAGTATATATTTTTGTTTTTTATTTATTGCAGGAGTTCAGCAGACAATCAGACGACCCACTTGATGGAAAGCGGTTGCCATCGCCTATGTACATTTGAAACACCAAAGGTGCTACAAATGCGCTGCTGCTCTCTTAAGGGAGACTGGAACCTGGTCACTAATGCCTGGACACGGCTCTTGAAGGCTGTTATGGCGACATACTTTAGACCAGGGGTGGTAGCCATCCAGTCGGGCAAATACCATACCACCTGGCTGTGGGTTGTTTTGTCGCTTCTTACAACAGGCCGCCCGGCCGCAGGAAATTGTATTCTTCTCCGTTCCTGCACGGATTGTATGCGTTCTTGTTAGTTTTTTGTGTATGAAATAACTTGCCAGGTGGTAGGGCACTTGCCCGACTGGATGGCTACCACCTCTGGTCTAGAGTATGACGCCATAACAACTTGAGGTGTTCCGGCATTAGTGACCAGGTTCCAGTCTCCCTTAAGAGAGCAGCAGCGCATTTCCAGCACCTTTGGTGTGCAAATGTTCATAAACGGTGGTAACCACTTTCTACCTGTCTGCTGGACTCCTGCAATAAAAATAAAAAACACTCGCAATATGGATATAACCATCAACTATATATGTAGGCTTAATCTGGCTATTTTAAATCATTCCCAGGATAAAAAAAAATAGCGAAGAGTTTGTGTTAAAAATTTGGCTGAAATCAGACCAGTACTTTTTACGTGAATCCCGCATAAACAGTCAAGAAATCTAAAAAAAATTCATTGTATTCTCCATCGTTTATATAGTCTATTCCGGTTTATTTTTTAAAGCATGCTTAGAATTTTATAATATTACTATCAATAATCAGTCTTTATTTGCAAAAACATACATGAATAGGTGTTACATAATATAAAGTTTCCAGTATGTTCTGTCATTAACATGACGTGCAAATACACTCAGCTGTCCCGTAAGACGTCATCCTGCCCGGAAAAGTTTCAATTAAATAATAAAAAATAGGGTGGATCGTAGAGGGTTGAAAATTTAGGATTGTATTTAATTTTTAATGCTGTATCATAAAAAAATTAAAAAAAATATCTAAAAATTAAAAAAAAATAGGGGTAGACTACCGATAACATTTAGGGGGGATGAAAAATAGATGTCCAATTCTCAGACTTACCCAATATGCATACAAAATTTCATGAGAATCGATGAAACCGTTTCAGAGGAGTATGGTAACTAACATTGTGATACGAGAATTTTATATATAAGATAGATTTACATATCACACGCTAAAACTAGAGTCACCTAATTAAGTCACTAATTTTTTTTTTCCTCAGTTATACCAAAACCTTCAGAAGACCTTCTTCAACCACCCAGGCGCGTTTCAAAGGGCGGCGTGGTGGCGGGAAGTGGTGAATATACCCCCGTCTAAGCTATAATTATAGTTCAAATGTTTTTATTGTTATTTATTATAGTGTCGTTGTGCCACAATATATGACCTGAATTGTAACTCCATAAAGTCGTAATTAAATAATACTTGGAATGATTAAGCGCCCAGTAAAAAATCTATACTCTGATTTTTAATTACCTGAACTAAAATGACAGCTGTGATCGACCTTTTTTTATGGTGCAAGCCTGGAGCATTGTGTTGTAGTATGGCACATTTATGAGGGAGTTGTGTGAGTTGAACCAGCAACTCACCCTGGCCACCGCCGATGTTGAATCCTGTAGAATTGTCTATAGAAGTATCAGATTATATATATATTTTTTATTTTTTTATGCAGAATCAGCAGACAGCAGACGGCCACTTGATGGACAGCGGTACCATCGCCTATGACATTTGCACACCAAGGTGCTACGAATGCGCTGCTCTCTTAGGAGCCTGGAACCTGGTCACTAATGCGGAACACAAAACAAGTTGTTATGGCGACATACTCTAGACCAGGGTGGTAGCATCCAGTCGGGCAAATGCCCTACCACCTGGCTGAGGATTGTTTTGTCGCCTCTTACGACAGGCCGCCGGCCGCAGGAAATTGTATTCTTTCTCCGTTCCTGCACGGATTGAATATAATACTGATATTCTATGGCAATAACAAATCGTAGAAAATAGAGAAGATATATATAATATAGAATATAAGAAAACATTCAACTCCTTTATGAAGGAGCCACACTACAAAACGATGCTTCAAACATGCAACATAAAAAAGTCCATCGCATCTGTCGTTTTAGTCAGATAATTAATCAGAGTAAAACTGTGAAAATCTCGTAAATCTTATATTTCTAAATGCCAAAGCGTTTTTCTCTTACAGAAAAGACTATACACATTTAATTAACATATTTATTCAAAGTATGCCAAAGCAAAATTTTATTATCCCTCAAACGGGGACCAATAATGTTTTTTTACTTCCAAAGGCAGGCATCAACATTGCCGCGACATAGCCAAGAGAATTATATCGTCTCTTTTATTCTAATACAAATTCTGTGTATAATAATACATCGTTTTAACGGTTTTAAGCGCGGTAATTTATTTGATTTTGGTTAATCCGACGTTTCGGCCCCTTTTCAGTGTCCAACGAGTATTGTTAAAGTTTTATTTAGCCTACCGCCAACTTGTACATTTTAATTATTTAGTTTTAATTTTGTTTATGGTTATTATTTACTCTATGGGAGCCTAATCTAATTTACCACCGTTTCAAAACATGTTGTGAGGAGAAGAAGCGGCCCAAATCCTTCAGCAAACATGCCTAGCGCTAAAAAATTATATAATATTAAAATGGGTAGAAGGAAAAATAAAAGAAATTATCAGTCAAGTTGGTTTGTGTCCGTTGCAAATCTCAAATAAATAACCGCGCTTAAAACCGTTAAAACGTAGTAACAACAAGTAACAAGTCGCCAAACTTAAGAAAATATTAATTTAAAAATAAATTTAAAGCATGCAAAATTGCATACAATAGTATATTTTATGTTAAATGAAATATAGAAACATGTTATGTTTGAATTTTGATATAACGTTTCAAAATATATTTCCACCACGTTGACTGAAAGTCTAGTGCTGTTTAATTACTTGAAACGCAAGACATGTGTGTCTGGTGGCGGCCTCTGTAGATATAGGATTTAGAGGCTTTTTCGGAGTTAAATTCTTTACTAGGCTATTGATATAAGTAGTTCTTTTTCTATAGGTGAACGTTACTCAAAAGCATATCTACCTAGAACTGTCACAAATATGTGAAATCTTTAAAATCAAGTCAGATAGTTGAAAATTCTCGAATGAAATTTTTCCAATATTTGTCACGCCTAATGTGATTCATGGTTTAGTCGTTTTTATATTTTAATGGTGGCTATGTGTGTTTGAGATTTTGGTCTTGTGATAAGTCAATAGGGCGAAATTCGACATATCAACAAGGAAATGCTATTTATTGTTTAATAGTATTGGTAAATCATTGAATCGCTTATAATCGAGTCGTCTCAAGGTCTGACCACAAGTGTTCTACTTACAAGCCTCTATTATTGTCACTGGACAGGCTTCTGTCATTTATGTGTCAGTTCGATTGACGCCATTTTGGCGCTGATAGTCAAGGCTCTGAGTGCGGCAGTCCCAGTAAACTAAATCAGCGGTTCTCAACCGATTTTTACTCAGCGAGGCACTAACATGCTCTTTGCAAATTCGCGACACCCATATTACAAGTAACTTTTTCATCGTTGCAGTGAATAAGGTATAGGTTATCAAATACAAAAAGTAAAAAATACCTTACTATTGTTTATTTAAAAATATCGAATCATTGAAATGTCACTGTCAACAATGATATATTGTCAATGTCACTAGCGGAGCGTCGTGTTTATGGAAGCGAGGCAGGCCGTATGAGGAAGAAATAAATACCCTTGGGAACGGTAGCCAGGGCACCAAGTCCTCGAGGAATCACTATCCATTGCCTTAATCAAAGTGAATTATAGCATAATTGGTGATAATTGTTATTTCCGCAATAGAAACATTATCTTCTTGGATTAGAATAGTAAAGTTGTTGAAAGTCATAAAAGATGTTAATTTAATAAATATACCCACATATTCATGCCATGCCATGATGAGTTTTGGTGAATAAAGACTTCCAAAACTTATACAGCGCGACGAGCTTGTATGATCTTAAATACGTCTTATGGTTTAATACATATATTCAACCATAAGACCAATGGCATATTATGAAGTACTGTTTCAATATTGCTTGTGATCAGATTGTTACTCTCGATACTAAATATTGCACATTGATTGCATATAACGTACAAAGTTGTTTGTCATATAATTTCCAACAACATTATTAATGTGTATAAATCAGATTTACTATCAAAAGAGGGTAAAAATAAGGAGGACCATCTCAATGTATCAAAGTGTCCGTTGAAAAGCAGCCAATTTAGGTGGCGTCGTGCTCCCAAGTGGAAAGACTAAAAACAGCGCGTAAAATTAATGAAAGACAGAAAGATTATATATGATTTCAAGCACCTAGTTATTTGTAAATAGTAAATAGAAAATTATCTTAAAAAAGTAATAAATTTTAAAGAAAGTCATCAAAGATATTAAATTTTTCAACTCGGCACACTTCACTCTGTTTATAACTGCGTGCTAAAATCATAACGTTTCCATCGCTATATCGGCGTGTCTTCGAACAATAACTTGCTGTTCTGTTTCAACATATCCCCCATACAAGACGGTTCTCCTTACATCTACCCTCTATAAAATGAATATCTACTGTATTTGAATATAACTACATGAAACAGAGGCTATTTGAAAAAAGTATAGACAAAATAATTATACACTGCCAAGACAACATTAGAATTTTGTTGGAATTTCTATTCGAATATACAAATAAAATAAGTTACCTTTTTTTGTTTATGGTATGGATACAGGTATTTTAACACTGCCTCGTACATATTATTTAACATGTTATGGTTCGGATTGTTTTTCCAAATAGTTGATTTAAATAAGTAAACTTGGGATGCATTTAACTAATATTGCATATTTTGCAATATGTGAAATCTAGCACATTTCTTCTTCATAGAGTTACAGTAAGTTTGAACGCTTCTTTATGGTTCTTAAACAAGCTTTAATCATACTCTAATTCTCTATGAATCAGAGAGTAAGTTTTAAATATTTAGCGGATCGATCAATTTTAGAGTTATGAAATGTTTATTAATTTATATATTAGGTCTGAAATGTTATATTTAAAACGTCTGTATTATTAACCTTAAAGTCGCGTTGATATACAGTGTGCTCTTTCCGAGTGCACTCCTACGGAATCAGTTCATACGAGTGAGTATAGTTAGCTGTTTTCACTCGTACTAACTCACTCGTACCAATCAATTTTTAAATAGACTTCCAACGTTAAAGATATCCGTCATAGACACAATTTTTACTAAAAACGTAACAGTCAAAGTAAACTCTTAAAATTTGAACATAGTCCGAGTGTGTTTGGATTAGATGGTGTAGTCCGAGCGCACTCGGATTGCCATTTGCCACGATATGAGGGCTGTCCGAGTGCACTCGGTTCGAGTGAACTCTGATCGTGTCGACGCCGTATATTATCGATTGTAGTTTTTATTTTTTTCATTGTATTTAATACATAAGTGCTACAACATAAATCATTTTAGAAAATTATTTATCTTTTTTTAAACGTTGCTGTGTATTTTGAGTATTTTTTCTTTTTAATTTATTTGAACAGTTTGATAGTTATTATTGAATAAGGGGATTTTTTATTAGAGATGCCACGGATATTCGGTTGCTATTTGGTAGCTGTCCCGGCAGATGTCGTCCTTTCCGGAAAAGCTTCAATCGATATCTTGATAGCAGCGCCACCTACCGGGTCCAATTGTGAACTAACTCAGAATCCTTATCTGGCTCATGCATAACAACTTTGCTAAAGATCATCACACGATCAAACGTATAGTTTACGATTCTATAAAGGACATACAGACAAACATTCATTTTATATACCATGATTACGTTTCGGTCAGTTTTTAAAATGAGATAACGAATAAATTAAAATCGCGCTTAAACCCGTTAAAACATAGTTTTAATTATGTGTATCAATCATTCTCGAGAAGTTAAAAAAATATTGCTTCAATAATAACTTGGGGTTGTCTGGAAGGAACGCTTTTTAACGATAAATCCCCCCTTTTTTGCATGAGACAAGTTATAAGTCTGTAAGTACTTTTTGTATTGGTGTACAATAAAGAGTTATTTATTGATTGCGACTCGCGAATTGCACGTATCTTACGCCCAAACTATTCGTGGTATCTCTAATTTTTATCTTATAATATTTATTTTTCATTTTTCTTACCTCGCATCTTACATTCTGGGTGAAATTATATTTGTTTCTTATAAATGGACCTGATATTGTCACAAAAGTGTTTACTTAAAACGAGTAAAAACCCTGTCGTGTATGACTAACGGTAAAACGAGAATAATTGTTGATTTCTTTACCGAAATGTGTATGAATGTTGAAAATGGGGTTAACAATTATGTTTGATAAAAGAAGCACCGAGATTGACGATGTTTGTAACTCGCCAACCTTGTGTAGATTGAGATTGATAATGATTGAAGATAAATATTTTGAAGTTATTTATTTTGTCTGCATTGTGTACATAATCACTTGTACGTATTGTTTGACTTCATACATTTAAATGTGTATTTTTGAAATAAATCTTTAAATATGTTATAGACCGCGCCACACTTCTCTCTATGACCTGTAATCGTTGTGCATTGCAAGGTTTTGTATGAAAAAACTCATATCAGAGTGGATCCTTCGTAGTCTTGTGACGTGTGATTTTCGTGGAATCCGATGATGCAATGAATAAGTGTTGTGGCTTGCAATATCACTAAATTAATTTACAAAAAGAATTACTTACGTTTCTTAATAAATGAGAAAATGGTGGATGTAATGTAACGGCGTGTAGTGTTTTATCTACAGGCTAGCTGTTTTATCGACCCTTTCTTAAGCGCCATCTATTGAATTCGATGGGTCACAAATGTGTTTTCAATTATCTACTTTAGCTATTACGTACTAGATGACGCTTTAAAAATATCATATTACGGAATTTTTTAATGAAGAAAAACAAGTGACAGGTTTTATAATATTGCTTATTTTAAGTTAATAATCGCTTCAATTTTCAGTATTGTATATGGTGAAATTAATTTTAAGTCTAGTTTCTATCAGCATATTTTATATTGTTATGACAGTGTTCTGTTAATATGAATGAATATGATTTACTGTTAAAGTTGAAGGATAGAAAAGTTAACAATATATTAGGGAGGACTTATCGCTGTTAGCGACTACTTCCAGACAATCATTGTTGTTCATATTCAAATTGTTTGTTAGATATTTCATTATTGATGTGGTTTTTATTCTTATGTAGGTAGAGAAGATTTTAAACTAATAAAATATCTATAATTGTATTCTGTCGAGATAATTATTTGAGACACATGTTTTTATTTATTTATAACTGTACTGGTGCTAAAAAAGTCGACGCACGTTTTCTCAAGAAATGCCACATTTTTGAAAAGTATAATTTATTGTTGCTACAAGGCGTATGTTTGTCAAAATTCTTTCCTTCAGATTACTACGTGAAAAGGTCAATATAATGTACTGTTTCATGCCGCTTAATAAAAGTTAAATCACTGAATAATCTCTTAATCTTATTTTTTGGAGCCCTAAAATGATAATAACAATTAATGTGACTACATAATAAAAAAATAAGATTTCTTAATATCTTGAGTAAAATAACTTGTTACGATTTGTTAAAAATGATACTTTTAATTTTTTTCAAACACAGTACCTAATCCATTTATATTTATTTTTCCAATACAGAATGACGAGAAATCCTAACAATGACATTCGTATGACATTTGTAATGTCAATATTATTACTTTTTGTTTCAAACTTTATGGCTTTGGATAGACAGAAAAATCTTACGAAAACTGACTTTTCTAGCATCAGGCCACGATGTGTATTTCAATTTTATTGCACCTAGTTAAGTGAAGCGATCTTGGGAAAAGTTGGGTAAGGAGGCTGGTGGTGATGGTAGTTTTTCTATCAGGGAGCTCCGGATTTCATATATTTATTTTTGCTTTCAATATATGTATAAAAGAGAATATCCTATATAATCAAATGAAAATATCGAATACTTTTGTAAAAATATTATTCCAATGTATTTATTTTTAATATTTGTACTTTGTGCATAGATAGTCCACTCGTTAGAAGTGCCTTCCCCTATTGTAAATAAAACAATAAATTGAACGTGCGATATGTATATTAGATTGTTTCGTGTTAGGAGGAAAAAAACTCCTTATTTATGAAGAAATAAATTGAATTATTGAAATGTGACCGTTGTTTTTAATTATTCATTTCTGTTAATGATAATTTCTATGTGAAGAAATTTTATTGTTTTTTTTTTGATATGGCAATTGGTCACGCTTTGAGTATAGCGACCATTTACTGCCAGTGTCAGGTGTGAAAAAGGCAAGTTATAAGTCGAATTTTGAGTAAGGTATATTTTAAAGTAAAAAGTGAAATAAACCTTGTTACTTTTAATTTATCCAACACCTAAAGAGAAAAATTAACACACATAAGACAATTACAAATATACAGGAAGCTATGGGTTGGATTTTATTGTTGTATTTCAACTTTAAAAAAAAGTGTAATACAGTCCGTTAACGTCACATACTGTTTTTTTTTTTTAACTATGGCTCCAACGCCTTCGGCATTGATTTTGCCAATTTCAAAGTTAGAAAGGACTGGTGCTATTTTCAATGCAATATTAGCCATGAAATTTGGTCGGTGATTTATACGCGTTTTTGCGAATCTGAGGACAACAAACATAAAGTTACTAACTACATTACACATATATATTATTAAGCATTAAAAATTTACAAAGGACATTCACAAATTTGCTATGTACTAATGTTAGTAAAAAATTTACATTAATGGGACGGGGACATTCTATAGGAAGGATATCATATAAGGGAACAGTAATTTTCGGACAGTGGAAAAACATATGATGAACTGAACCCTCGTCCAAGCCACACTCACAGAGAGAATTATCCCGTATTCTAAGTTTCGCTAGAAATACCGGAGTACAGACTTGACCCAATCGCAGGCGAATTATCGTTGAGGTAGCCTTTTTGGGTAAATAACGGCGACGGAAAAACCAGGAGGATGTGGGAATATGGGGTTATAAATTGCCATAGTGTCTGCCAACTACTTACGGGAGCGCTGCCACATTTCATCCCAATCCTTCAACATAGTGGGTTTGGCCAGTGCCTCTAAATCCCGGGGAAAGCATCTATTATATTTGTTATCTCCCACAAATACAGCTTGTTTGCCACAACTATCGGCATTTTCATTGCCACAGATTCCTGAATGTCCGGGGATCCAAGCCAGGACGACTTGTAAGCCCGAGGAATAACATCGGTGAAGAACCTGCTTAATATCTAAGGCCAAAGAGGAAATGTGTTTTGAACGGAATGGAGATTTCATTATATCTTGTAGACAGCTTAGGGAGTCTGTGAAAACGATAGCTTTCCTAATGTGATGAGATTCTATATAGAGCACAGCTTCCAGAAGGGCAATAGATTCTCCGGAAAAAACAGAATTGAGGGGAGGAATCTTATAATTAACGATAATGCAATATTTAGGAATCCAAACAGCAGCGCCAATAGGACCATCGTCAGTGAGTCTCGAGGCATCAGTGTAAATAGGGAGCCAATCTGACCAATGATCCTGGATAATTTTGTTGAATAGTTGATTGGCGTCAATAGAATGTTTGTCTACACCAAAGTTAAGGATTATTTTAGGCTGATATAAAAGGCTTTCAAAACTATATTCAAAGATGGGATTTTTAGATTTCTGGTAAATTTTGTTGGGAAGTTCTTTAATTTTCCTGTAAGATTTAATAAGATTAGGAAGATCTTTATGCTGCCAGTATGCCGAGGAAGGAATGAGGTGGAAAAGGCATTCAAGGATGTCCAAAAGAGGATGATTGGAGAGTTCTATAGCTTTGCACAAGAATCTATCAGCCAGAAGCTGTCTTCGAAGGGCAAGCGGAGGTTCAAGACACTCCACCTGGAGGGCATTGGTCGGAGATGTTTTCATTGACCCTGTAATAATTCTCAAGCATTTGGCTTGAATACGATCTAATTTCATCAAGGCGAGCTTATTACATGGTTCTAGAAGAAAGCAGCCATAATCAAAGTGGCTCCGAATGATTGCGTTGTATAGGAGTTTCTGATTATATGGGTGTGAACCCCATTTGACTCCTGAAAGAGCCCGTAGGATGTTTATATTTTTTTCTACTTTTTCACAGATAAAATTTAAATGAAAGGTACCTGTAAGTTTCGAATCTAAAACATTCCTAAAACTTTACTATCCTGATTTGGATAGGATTTATCAATACGAATATCAATAGCGGGATAGAATGTTTCGGAAATATAACAGCTGAACATTAGAAGGGAAAAGATAGCCATGCTCTGTGAGCATTGGTTTAAATAGAAAGAGCAGAGTTTAGTCGAGAAGAAGATCAATGATGAGGAGAAGGGATATAAGGGCAATGTCATCCGCAATGGCTTTATTGTCACCAGTGAGTTTTTTGACAGGTAGCCTTGACCTGCATCCAAGGGTTTTTTTAAATTCTCTTCGAAGTAGGAGTTATTCCACTTCCGAGTAATGGGAATAAAACATAATATCAATAATTATGTCGATAAATCCCATCCGTTGGGTACGCTCAATGTGCTAAGCGATCCAATTATTCCGCCGACTGCTCAAGATCCACGCCGGGATCTACGTCCGTATAAGATATTTTATGTGTAATGTAACAAAATATATCATGAAGGATAGCTTTCTAGTTTTCGCGACTAGTACACGTAATACAACTGCGTTATAACGGTTTTAAGCGCGGTATTTAATTTAATTTTTATTCCGACGTTTCAAGTTGGCGGTAGACTAAATAAAAACTAACAATACTTATTGAGACTTGACATTTTTGGCATCCGTGATCACGGCTACTGAAGTGTCCGAAACGTTCGGAGTAAAAATAAATAAAATAGAGCTAGTTTTACTATCGTTAAGGATACTTTCTTCGTGTAGTAGAACGCTGTCAGATAATTGGTACCTTGTTAGATCAGGCGCCTAAAAAATATTTCTTCCATCAAGATCTTTCTATGATATTGTTACGACTGACAAAGATCAATTCACCTGCAGTTCATTACCTTCCCGAAATTTGACTTCTTTTGTTTACTTTCTGTTTAAAAAAAATAATTAGAAAAACAGCCCATTGTGTATTGTAATCTTTATTATAGTCATTAGCCAGAAGTGATTCTTAGAAATCCAGTCTACATACACATTGTATTTGTACATTATAAAGCAATGCCCCAAGGGAGGGTTGAGTAAGTCAAGAGATAACCATAAGCGTGGTAAGACGTATGTACATTCGATAATCTATATAGTGACGGACTTTGCCCGTGTTATTGAATCGCATTACGTTCGTACTTGCTGTGTTCAGTTATATTTGTACTTGTGTTATAGTTGTTTGTATGTTGTTGTTGTTTGTATAGTTCTAATAAATTCTATAGTAATTCCAACGACATTTTAATTCGAGTCCTGCAATCGTAACAATATTATATTAAACGAAATAAATCTCTGGCTTCTCAAACATAAAATTTCATTGGGGAGTGAAATAAAACAAAATTTATTCAATAAAAACATTTATAACGTGTATATAACGTACAATTTAGTGCCAGACGGGACAACACATTACTATTAAATAGGTACACAAAGAGGGTGTTTCAGTGCTAATCATCTCCCACATATATTTTTATTTGCAATACATTAATAAATAAATACAGACAAATGTCTGTGTGTGAGAAGTATGTTTGTGCAGTTTTCATGACTAGCCAATTTTAGAGTAAAACCATACGTTACATAATTTACACTCGTACACTAACCAAAAAAAAAACAACCATCAAGTACATTTTGAGAATTTCATAAATATTAGTTTCTACCATTTTTTCATGGCTGATACTGTTTTATAGTATTTTGTTGCATGAAAACTAATTTTACAAATTAGCAATGTATTTATTTATTTTGTTAGACTTCATTTTCACCATCGTTAATTCAATTAATTATTAGTTAGAATTTTAGTGAAAAATAATTACTTTAATATTTAATTTTCTTAATTTGTTAAATAATTTTTAAAACTATAACATATTTGTCTTAATTAATGAGTATGTTAGAGTACCCTCATTCTTAGGGTATATAACAATTTAAAGTCTGTTCTACTAGCTACTACTTTTATAGGAATTAAAATTCGGATTAAACCCCTGGAATGCCGGACTATTTTCCGTAAATTAAAGTAAACATTAAATAATATTTTTTATAAAAATAACCACTTCAGTTGAATACTTCATTATATTTCACAGGAAATTTAACTAGTGGAAAATTCCGGATTTTACAATTGCATAACAGTGGGCACGCAACACGAGGGTAGCTAAAATGTTCACGACACGAACGGTAATGTCGTCACCATAAAATATTCCCAAGTTTTTTTACCGAACATACCTGTCAATGCATTCAGAAAATTTAATTAATAAAACAGACATTTAAAAAAATTTAAAATATGTTAGTAACTAAGTAGTACTTACAATAAACATTCTACAACCTTCTAAGTACCAACCATATACAGTCTTTCGTTTCAGCTGTTTCTGACCAATTTAAATGGTTTATTCACGACAGATGAAAACTAAAAAATTCCAGTAAAAACAATTTGCAATGACCGTCACCAGAGGGCCTAAACGGTCGTCTGGAATACTTTATTCGTCTTTCATACTTAAAATTAACATTCTTACTTTACTACAATGTTAAAGTATCTGTTTGTTCCCTTTTCACGGACTTGGATGTTAATTAATTTTTAATAATAAATACAAAACTGGATAGTTTAGTGTTCATATTTTTTAAAGTTTTAACGGATAACGGAATGAAATTCAAGCAGGAGAAGCCGCAGGAAACACAATAGTTATTAAATAAATATTGATAATTTGTGAGCTGTCGGTGGAAAGATATGGCTCAAACAAATAAACTTGTAACTAAAAATATAAGTTAATATTAGTTCGTAAATTAGTTTCAAAACAATCTGATTTTTTATTGTGGCAACACAAACTGTCGAAGATTTCGTTATATATATGGAGGATAGAAGGAAGGAGGACCATCTCAGTTGCAAGCGGGAATTTTTCAAAAACGGCGCCAATAATTATTAAAGTACAAAGTAAAGGAAGAAAGGAAAACTTCCGCTTTGTTATAGCGCATTTTTTTATTTTCTTACCGTCTCGCCATCGACGCGTCAGTACCTCGCGCTTAACCCGCAAGAGTTAACTTGAGACTTCGCTGGTCGTTCGAGCGAAGTCTGAAGTAAACTCTAGCGGGTTGTAAATAACACATAAATTTAGTATCTTGCAGCCGGATCTTGGCGCACAAATTAAGCGCGATCTCCGCCATTGCTCCAAATATATTGTTCCATAACTGAAAGGATGTTCAACTGTGCCGTTAACTAATATTACAGACCTAATATAAGAAAATTCGACATCACATTTCACAACATTTTAGATTTCAATTGAAAGACATATTCGAACATTCACAATTGACATTACACCACGAGTGAGAAATATATGAATACTTTATCGAAAACAATTTTAGGCCGTTTTAGTGCTCAATTGACGTCACTCAACTTTTGCGCTCTTGCTACTCCTGGAATAATATTAGTGTTAGTGACTGTGTTACGCGGATATAGGGTTTAATGCGTTATTTGTGTCAATGACATTTAAAGAAAGAAACTATTTATTTTCAATTTCAAAATACACATATGTATTTTGAAATGTTTTATTGTATATACTTGTATTTGTATATTTATTTCTTAACTTAATTTCAGTATTTATGTATCTATTGCTTTTTTTGTGCACCACCTACATCACATGATTCTAATTGCTTTTATTTAGGTTACCTGGAAGAGATCGCTTTGGGCGATAAGGCTGCCTATTGTATCGTCTAGAAAATATTGTAAATATGGTCTGTTTTCGTAATTATATATGTTGTGCAATAAAGTGTTATCTTTCTTTCACACACACACAATACAAACAGATTAGAAAATATATTACATACAAAAATTCAATGCCGCAAGTTTGAAATGAGTTTGACGTTTAACACTATAGACTAATTTAACTTATTTTTTATTTTAATAATTAATTATAATAAAAATCAAATATTTAACGCTATAAATAAGACGCATTTGGACACATCACTAACACTAATGCAGGTGGGGCAGGGGCGTTATGTTGAATTATAAACTGTACTTATAAAAGCTATTCTTAATGAAGTGAACTCAATATATGAAAGGATTTTTTTAATGTTAAACAATTTGAATTCAATATTAAATAGAGCAATAAAACAACTAATATAGTACACATAATCAATAACAGAAACATTTCACATTACAACATACACATCATCACAAAAAGACATTGTTTGATTAAATTATTTCACATAATCAAATGAAACCACATAAAATTACCTAATTTGTAAAGGAAAACTAGTATGTATTAGGAAACGATTTTATAAAACAACCTTTAGTGTATTAATATCATGTAAACAGATCAGAAAAGTGCCATTTCGTATGAAGCCACAATTTTATTATAACATTATGATTTAAGAATGAATAATGTCTGAAAAATTATGTTTTTTAATAAAAGCTCAACTGCAGACGAGTCTTCGTTTCAAACTAATCGATTTTAAAATCTTGTTTAAAGCAGACTTCACAATGACTAAATACATATATCGTTGCTCAAGATGAACAGGCACTAACTCATAAGAGCAAAATTTTCAGCAAAGATTTGAGTTTTTTCTCAAAAATTATTTGGTTAATCTCATCTATTTTTGTATATTTTATTAAATTAATTAAAGAAATGCAAGTTTAGTACGACTGTATTTTAGGTAAAAATTCCCTGAACATTCAACCAAGTATATGTAAGTCTTTAGACATTATGAAAACTGTTTTATCAAAAACTTTAAATTCAACTGTTATCACTGTCGGAAATAGTGGAGCTTGTCATTCTGATGACTGGATTCTGAGTAGAGTCACTCGAATCACATTCCACCATCAATATCTCATCGGGCTGTCATTTCTGTCCGAATTACTCTCTGTATATGTTTCTGTAGGAGATTTATCTTCTATCACTGCCTTTAAATAAGACTCCCTATCCATTATGTTTGTGTCCCTTGCCAAAGCAAGTACGTCTAGCGACATCATGCTTTTCGATTTCTCACTTCTACTAATCGGGGGATTAATATGCTCAAAGACAATTTCTCGACTCTTAGATTTTGTTCGCGAAAGATTGGACTCCTTAACACTTTCACTTGGTGGTTGAGCGTATTTTGTTGATTTTACACTAGTTGTTGGTTCACTGTTATTTCTGGGACTCGTTGCTGTGAACTTGGATCGCTTTTGCTGGTTGTTTTCTTTCATCATTAATAATTGGTCTAGTTTATTTATTGTTTCGTTTAATTCCAACGCCCACGCCTCGTCTGTCTCAATGTCTTTGTCTATAGGTTTCAATGCCAATTCTCTCACCCGTAGTCTAAGCTCTTGGAGGCTGGAATCTTCGTCTTTTTCATCCAATTTTAGTTCGTCTATGATAGGATCTCTTTCAGCTCCAACACCTGGTTCCCTAGGACCAACGGGAATATCCTTACCTGGTAAGAATTCGCCACGTCGTCTATGAATCTCTTCGGAAATTTCTTCCAATGCTTTCAAGGACTTTGAATATCTATATTTTGCGTCAGCGATGAGACGCTGTAGTTTTTCAATCTTCTCGTTCTGGGTTTGCAGTTGCTCGTCACAAAGCTTCTTCTCTTCAAAGTACATTCGGGACTTGATTATGTTCCGTTTTAAGTTTTCTTCTAGCTGTGCTACCTGGAATCAGAATAAAAGATATAATGAGCCACTTTGTTTAAGACATTACGAGGTCTGTGTCGCCGAAGCTTATAAGTATTTAGACTACAAGGTCTGTTTTATGATTATATAATTTATCATCTTGAGATTTTACCTAATATAAGTCCGCTCATGGATAAAATATGAAATAAAATGATGTTATTGTTATATGTTACAAACGTTAAATATGGCATTAGTATATAATACCTTTCTCTCAGCTGAAATATAAGCAGCCGCTTTCTTTTGATGTTCTCGTCCACTTTCTGCTTTTCTTTTCTCAGCATCCATAACCTATTGAGAAATATTAACTATTACTTGATTTATTATTGATAAATACAACAAATGCACAACACTTATATGTTGAAGATAAATAAAAATAATCGGGTATTATCCGCAAGAGTTAACTTGAGACTTGAGCGAAATGCGCGCTCCCCTCCCGATCCCCGCCTTCTTGCCGCTCTCGCCAGTGACGCGTACGATCGAATCAGTACTTTGCGCTTACCTCATCCGAGCGAAGTCTCAAGTTAACTCTTGCGGGTTGTACATGACACAATATGTTAAAATAGTATAAAATTAATTTTCATATAATTTCATATTAAATATCATGCTTTTTAAATATTAACAGCTTAAACAATAATTATTATTAATACATTATTTGACCAGATTAACTACTTCTGCGTTTTGCAAGATAATAAAGTCTCTCAGTTAACATGACTACTACGTCAACTACCCCATATTTAGAAATTTCTACATCACCTTAATGATTGCATGGTTCAGCACTTCCTGCCAGTTGCTGTCGAACTGCCACTCGTCCTGTTTGCTCACGAACCGCTGCTCCGCCAACGTCACGGTCTCTTTTGCTGCTGCATGTAATTCTAGAATTTAAAAAAATAAGACTAATAAGAATTCACTTAGGTTTGGCAGCATTCGGAAAGCTCCATTGGATTTTCACGTTGACTATTCCGCAATACTTGAAGACGAAAGTCTTCGAGCAAAGCGTCTTATCCTCTATGACGTATGGTGCCGAGTTGTGGACATTGGCTGTGGGGTAGATTCAGAAAGTGAAGGTCGATCAGCGGGCTATGGAGCGAGCTATGTTGGGAGTAACGCTTATGGATAAAATTAGGAATGAGGATATCCATAAGAAAACAAAGGTTGCAAAATTAACAAGCTGAAGTGGCAGTGGAATGGCAACTTTGGATGGCGCAACACGAGTTCTGGAGTGGAGACCGAGTCACGGCAAACTTAGTGTCTGCTAGAGGCTGGATGAGAACAGCGGAGGACCGGGATAAGTGGCGCAAACTTGGGGAGGCCAGCATTGAACAACAGTTGCCTAACGAAGAATAAGTTTATTTTTAGTATGAAGAAGATACACTATCACGTGCTAAGAAGTTGTCACTGGGAATAGATGCAGCACAGCCAAGAATTCATGTTATATTATAAATTCGAAAGCAAATTGTTTGTGTGTTACCTTTTCCTGTCAAAACGGCTTAAGTGACATTTGGTAAGGAGACAGTTTTATCCAGTGCAAGAAAATAAGGTAAAAATAGATTCATTATATTTATATAGTGGATGAAGTTAGGCATATGAAATTTTTTATTTAAAGATTCCACACGAATCTGACGTTAATCGGAGCGTAGAATATTTGCAAAACAAACAGTGAAAATAATTAAATAGTTTTCGCAGTTTAGTTTATGATGGATTATGTAGATTGCAGTTATACAGTAATTATCATAATTTCAATTATGAATCACCGCAAGGTCACATGATAAGCGTTGTCTGTGTGTTTTGTGATACCAAACGTAAGTTACGTTATCTATACTGTTTGTTTGGTTTGTAATTTGCATTCGGAATGCTCATTGAATACTGTAGAATATGTGAGTGTACTTGCTAATATTATTTACTATAAAGTTATGGAAAGTATTTAAAAATAGCACAACAAATAATGAGAGTAGGAGACTAGATTAAAGAAGGAAAGAAAGACTTCCTCTCTGTTACCGCGCATGTTACGAAAATGTAACTATTACATGTCTCCTCATGGTGGAATTTTCAGATAATTTAGTTAGTTATCTTAATTAGTCCTCCTTGAATCAGGCCATAATTTTGTACTGCACGAGTGCAATGCGCTCGTATCATAATCCGAAACACCTGGCTAATGATTCGACCGTAGCGGCCATAAATGAGTACAATAAAACAAGGGGCTGTTTCGTATGCCAATAAATAAATAAAAAAGAAGCCGATCATAAAAGAATTACAACCACTTTAAATGCCGACAGGTAATAAAAGTGTGTTTTATTTCACACACGCAGGTGGATTTGTTTTTATCGGGACCTGAGTTGTAATTAATACAATATTTTTACGGATTTATTTTATACCAACTAATACCAAGCAAGAAAACAGCAGGATAATCATATTATTTTTGTGTAGTGTTAAATTATCATAGCGCAATGACAGACACTGTTCTAGTGTAATATGACACTATCAATTTATTCCAATTTAAACGCTTCATATGTTATGATTATGACCTTATTTTAAACACTTCGTATATAGGTATTTTAATACACACACTGACGAATTTTATATTGTAGTTGCGTTGGAGAGGTGGCCATCAAGAGATAAACCATGTTACTGTCATGTCAGTTGGGGTCCCGGAGGCGCAGATATGCGCAAGATCTCCTCCCGTAAATACCGCTGCAGGGGACCTCCAGCATCTAGGGAGCAGAGGAGTCTTCACCCCTGTTGACGAAGTGAGTTTGCACTGCTTCTCGGGGCATTCGCAAGCACTTATGCGCTAAAATTAGCGTGGGCGTAACTACGTTCTAAGTCTCACGCTTTTCCTACCATGAGCGAGGGGCACATGGGAGGAGGGTGGTTTTTGTGGAGTATTGAGTATTCGAGTCTCCACATAAGCCGGCGATTGACTCTGGCAGCTATTCGTGTCTCACCTCTCGTCGCTTTCGTATTATCCCTAGTAACGAATGGTAGTGTGTGAAATGAATTTCCCCCGCCTTAAAAAAAATGTTAAGAAACTTTTGATTTGTCAAAGATTGGAAAAAGACCCATTCTTTAGTTTTTTATGACCTTGGGCATTTTTACTCCGAAACGTCTATTCATAGCTCTAAAGTAAATGAACACTTATTAATTATTTATTATTATTTGTTATACGAGGTATGAGGGTCGACCAAGTAGCGATAGCTTAGTATTTAACGCACTTGTCCTCAAATTCAAATGACACGGGTTCGAATGTTAAAAAAACACCTCCCTCTCGACGAACGGCATTGTCCGTGCTTTTTACTATAAAAGGGTTTTATATTATAATATTTTATATTTTTATTTCTCCTTATATACATTATTTCCAAAATTTTATACCAAGTTTCTAAAATTTAGAACATGTTTAATTTCGATCTACGTTTACATTTTTCTTTCTTTACCAAATGTTTTATACAAAATTCCTTGATTTTACTACAAGTTTTCTTACACTTTTCCAAATATTTACGTTTTATGGGTTCGAATGTTGACTGGAAAAGCATACAATCTTAGGATTTATTCTGACCTAAAGTGGATATTATAACAAATATCACTTGCTGGCGATGAAGGAAAACATTGTGATAAAGTCTATACATCCAGATAGCTGATGCGTCAAACCCGACAGGCCACCTTTGCCAAGCGTGGCGGGTATACTGTTAGTATCCCTGAAATACTAGGAAGTACGAACACGACAGCCCATAAACGCCCATGCCATTATATAAGTCATCACAACTTAGCGAAATACAAATAATTTCAATCTTAAGACGTTTGTCAATATCCTTATTTTAACTAAAATCACATTTTTTTAGACTTTGATAGGACCGCTTAGCAAGCAAAATATCGCTTAAATCCGTTATATTGTAAACAATGTCGGATTATCCATTCGTTCGTGGAATCATTGTTCTTCTAACCGACTTTTAAGATGACAAATCAATCGATAAAACATGACATTTTTCTTTATCGGTGGAAAGTCATCAGTTATTATCATGCACTTACCTCAAATCTATATCTTTAATAAAAACCATTTACAACCGTTATATATTTTACAATAAATAACTCTTGAGGTCGTGATAGCGTAATGGCTAGCGCGTCCCAAACTCAAAAGGCGCGGGTTCAAATCCTGCCGGAACGCGTGCGCCACTTAGGCAGTTTTCCGACCTAAAGTGCATATTGTTACAATTACGTGGAACCAACGTTTTAAAGAACCGTTGCATAGTTGAGCGTAGCAGCTGCAGGAAATGAGGGGGAACACCCGTCGATGGCGCGGTGCGGTTGTAAAAATGAGGCGTTGGCACCAGATCAAACAGTATCTCGGAACACACTCCGTACTGTACATAAGGCGGTACCGCGAAGAGCCCTCGCAGTACGCTCGCGAACCACGTACTCTCTAAAACCATGTTACTGTATGCGCTTAGTTACAGACTTCTAAGGAGCACAGCTTCACCCCTGTTGACGAAGTGAGTTTGCCTTTCCCGGGGCATTCTCAAGCATAACTACGTTCTAAGTCTCACGCTCTTCCTGCCATAAGCGCGGGCACTTGGGAGGAGGGTGGTTTAAGTGGAGTATTGAGTAGTCGAGTCCCCACACAATCCGGCGATTTTACTCTGGTGCCCATTCGTGGTCTCACCTCTCGTCGCTTTGGTCTAATCCCTATAAGGACTCCTTAGAGAGCGAAATACATATCCCCGCCTCAAAAAAAGGCACCGCTAGCAAATGAACACGCGGCTTAAGTACGGAGCACGTTAACCTAGAAGGTGCATATTCACACGGCACTTGAACACACCCAGATCAAAGCAGATACAAGTAATAAATCTGATGAAGTCTTGAATGACACGAATTAGGTATTTGTATTGATTGATATGAAAAAAAGTATTTGTTGATAACACATATAACACGATAAGCGACTTCCTATTCCACCGGAAAAGTCACATCTGATTTATTACTACGCACGAATAAATCCAGCAGATATTTACAAAAAAGCCTTGTTAGTTCTACGTCAGGAAAAAATGTTATCCAATGGAGCACAAATATTACATATCTGGCCATAATAATAAAAATGGACAATCAACCATACATTGTAAATATAGACAAGATAAGCAAGTTACATATTATACAATGAATAACTCTGGGGCAGATCCCAGACATCCATATCGTATTACATAACAGTTTATTTACGAAGTATACCATGCCTGAAATCTAACCCGGACCTATACGCTCCAGTGAGTTAGGCAGGTAAAAACTACTACTGAAACAGAGTTTACTGTGTCATTGTCTATTATTTTTGCTACAGGCAGAATAACCCCTCTGACCTCTCCCCCGAAATATCCATGTCTCGCGCCCCGCTCACCAGAAATACGTAGATCGTTTGGTTAGCTGCTAAACGTCTGAATAAAAGTAGTACCTTAGAGCGCTGCGACCGTTGACCCTTCGACATGGTTTCCAGTTTCAGGCGAAGAAAAGGAAAACAAGGGAAATCAAGGAGAACAAGAAGCTTACTTGAGGAACTTTCTTGTGTTTTGTTAGTGTGACTTTATTATCGGTGAAATCGACATAATTAGCGCTATGAGTGCATAACTTCTGCGCATTGTGTTAACGTGCCATTTAGTATCAGTACTGCTAATTATTACCACTGTTGTTTTTATCACATACATAAAATACAGTCCATATATATGAGAAAGGGATGTTTCATTGAGTAAACTCCATTCACCCTACAATATATATAATAATAATTTATGCTTATTTTCTTTTATGTTTTAGATCATGTAATTTCCATAGTGGTACTATAAGCGCGTCTTCCGGCCAATAGACTGATCCAAGGCCCTCTGCGGGGCGGTCAAGGCTGCCGCACTTTGATTAGATCACACCGGTGCGGTACTTTGACTCGTTTTGTTATGTTCACACAAAAGTTTATTGTTCGGCAGATGTAAGCAACGTACTTCAGAAGAGATACGCTATGTGATTATTGGTAATTATGTATTACTTTAACAAATTATCTATTGAATTATATTGTCGATAAAACACATTTTTACATGCTATGCATTATTCGTCATTATTGTATCTATACGAAAATTCATTATGCCTTGACAAACACTCTTCTTTTCTTAGTATTATCTAATATATAAAAATCTCGGGTCACAGTGTTTGTGGTCGCACTCCACCGAAACTGTTTAACCGATTAAAATGCATTTTTGGTAGGTATGAAAAAGTGTCATAAAGTATTTAACCCCCTGTGGTGTTTTTTTTATTTTTATGGTAGAACAATGTTTGCCGGGTGTAGCTTTATGTTACGTAGATACAAATACAATTAGGTGTTTTATATATATAAAGCTTCAATACTTTAGTTTCTTGTTCAATTCGGCACAAATATCAATAAACTAAGTTAATATAGTGTTACAACTTAGGCCCCGACAAAGACAAATTTCACGTACAGATCTGTAAGAGCACATTTTGTCACCTGTCGGCATTTCAACTTATTGTATTCCTTTTATGATCGTCTTCTTTTGTTCACTTATTTATTGGCATGCGTTTCTAATTACTGTGGAGAGTAGCCTATTGTCATATTGCACTAGCTTATTTACATCATTAGCCAGGTGTTGCGGATTACGCCGAATACGACACGGGCACATTTGTATTTGTGAGATATAAAACAGTGGAGGGGGGGGGCAGAGGAGCTACGATTACGATACGGGCGTGACGTGTGCACATTCGGGGATCTAATAGTGACGAACTTTGCGGAGTTTGATTGAATTACGACCTTCTGGATTAAGTTTGGATTTGTTGTGTTCGGTTATATTTCTACCTGTGTTATACGTGTTTGTATAGTTCTAATAAACTGTATTGTAATTCTAACGGAACTTAATTCGAGTCCCGCTAAACTCGTACCAATAGCATAGATAGATTATCTTACATTATGATAAAATATGGATATAGAGAACATACCACTAGCCCTCTGAAATTGGACAGCGGCCTTCTGGCAGTCGGACCTGGCGTTAGCGGCGACCCCCACGGCGTCATAGTACGGCCTGGATCTATCAACGCAGGTGCCAAGCCGCTTGGTCAACGCTTGCAACCGGCGCGATGTCTCGTTCAGCAGTAGGTGGAACGTTTTCATAGATTCCTGTGGAAAAAACGACGATTATCATAGACAATAGTTTAAAAAAAAAACTTCAGCTTTGAAGTCATGCTAACTTACGTTCTTAATTGTGTACATTTTTTATTTCAGCACGTATAACCCTTTCCATGTGGTGAGAAAGGGAATACTAATGATCTAGATCACTACTATATACATTTATATAAAACAAATATACAGTGCGTTTCATTTCAAATGACAATAAATCATAATTTTAACGGTCGTACTCCATACAAATTTTTTGGTACTATCAAATCAACCGTAATGTCAAAATTAAAAAAAGAAGCCATTTCCGAACAAATTAATTACGATAAAAAGGGAATAAAAACAGAACATTTTGTAAATATTGTTTCGCGAGCGAGAGCGTAAGGATGAACTTCCGCGTTTAATGATGAAGAGACGAGCTGGCAACATGAGACATTGGTCACTAACCTACCGATTTAGTCACAACAACTGATACATGTTGTTGAAATTCTGAAATGCAAAACGAGGTCCAGCGGCTAAACCAAAGAAGCTACCTTGATTCGTTTTTGTATTTGGGCAGAGTACGTCATGAAGAAAACGTGGTCTGATTTATTATCGTAAGGTCTGAAACACGCTGTATATTATACGCGAAGTAAAAACAAAGCGAAAACTTTGAACCCCTTTTGTGAAAATAAAAAAATGTTATTTATTTTTTATTTTCACAGCACTGTTTTTGATATATCTTTAAGTCTTTTGTAATTTCACTGTATATAACTATATGATTTTATTTAATAATATTACTATATTTGGTTTTCTAATATAATCACAGTATATTTATGTGTGTTTGTATTTGTGTATATGCTGTATGTTTTTATGTGTACATGAACTTATAACTTATACATATGTGTGTGTGTGTTATTGGGTCAAGTGTTCGAAGGTTGGCACTGAAAATCAGCGCTGTATCGGGATTTTAAAAAATTTCGAAACAGCACAATGCTGAGTTGTCAACCTCGTTGGCTAAAAAACTCGACGTACGGGCCTTTATTTGTTTATTTAATATTATACATATTTTTGGGTAAAAATTGACAATTTATTGTTTTTTTTTCTTCTATGTATAGCGTCGTATTTTTAGTCAATAAATCTTTTTCTTTCTTTCTTCTTTTACGAAAATTGCGCGGTCGGAGGAATATGAAATTTAGCACACTTTAGTTTATGTAGAGGAGTGCAGAATGCTATTTTCTTAAATTATGCATAAAAAATACATTAAATCGAAAAAAAACCATACACACTACCGTGTATTTCACCCACACATATATACTCTTCAAATTATTGTTAAACTCAAACTAAAAGTGTAGCCTTGGCGAAATCTGTGATTATAGAAGTATAGTCTTTAACTCTGTGTATATTATCATAATACACACATTAGGTAATCTGCTTGCGATCTTATTGTTATGAGCGCTCAACATTCTCGCGAGAACTTTGCGAGAAGGCGAGTATCCACATTCTCGTTTCTCTTCTTTTAGTCTCGCAAATGTACTGTGCCCAGTAAAATACAACCATTATAAGACTTACATAAAGCCTCATAAATTAACTTTGGCACGTTGTCTTTCTTCGAACAATACATTTATCGACCATCGAAGGTTACGAGAGCATATCAAACTCCATTATGAAAAGGAAATTCAGTTCAAGGTGAGCTCAATCAGAATTAACATTATACGGCTGCTTATGTGATCGTATTACTGGATATATAATTTATTTTTAAATTGCTGCGGGATTCCCGGGACGCACAATATCTCAGCATTTAAAAAAGTTTTATTACTTAAAATTTGATATCGATCAGAGATAAAATCGCACTGGAATTCGAAATTTCGAATCATTCCCAGAAAAATTCCCGGGATAAAATGTACCGCAGATTTTAAATCTAAGTATTAGCTGGCGATCAGCGAAAACCGCATCGAAATCGGCCCATTAGTTTTGAAGTGCATCCCGTACAGACAACCCGACAGACAAGAAATCTAAAAAAATTGCATCGTGTTCTCGTCGACGTCAAAATTCCCGCGCTTTCAAATATTTGCCTAGGTTCACAAACATAGACTACTAGAGTTTACCCCGCGGCTGCGCCGCGAGTTAACCTCTAGTGCGTGTCTCTTGTTTATAGAGCAAGTGCTACAGGTTATATTATATTACATTTTTATGTATTTGCCCACGGAAGATTCACTTCATTTTATATCGCTAATTATACCATCCCCCGTCTATCTGTCAACAAAATAAATTACAAAACTTAACCAAAAAGGCCAAAATGGTCTAAATGACCAAAAGACCACAGTGACCGACATGGTCAAAATGACGGAATAGGCAAAAATGTCCAAAAAGGCCAAAATGACCATAAAGGCCAAAATCACCGAATAGGCAAAACGACCAAATAGGCCAAAATGGCCAAAATGACCAAGAAGTCCAAAATGACCCGATAGGCAAAAATGACCAAATAGGCAAAAATGACCAAATAGGCAAAAATGACCAAAAAGGCCAAAATAATCAAAATAGTAAAAATGACCAAAGAGGCCAAATTGCCCGAAAAGGCCAGTGACCAAATAGGACAAAATGACCAAAAAGTCCAAAATGACCAAATAGGCCAAAATGACCAAATAGACCAAATAGGCCAAAATGACCAAAAAGTCCAAAATGACCAAATAGACCAAAATGACCAAATAGGCCAAAATGACCAAAAAGGCCAAAATGACCAAAAAGAAAAATATCCCTTGTCCACCTCAGTATTTAATTTACATACGTACCGAATTTCAGCCAAATTGGCCCATTAGTTCTTCCGTAAAAGCATAACAAACAGAAAGACAAATATATTTTTATCCCGGAAACTATCCCACTTTTTGGGATACATATTCGGCATACAATTTATAATAAATTGTATTAAATTATACAATGTTACATGAAACATATGAAAGAATCTGATAACTGTCAAATAATAATAATAACATTCATAAATTCGTGCACCGAGTAAAACATTCTATTTAAGAACCAACTGAATTTTACACAATATTCACTCAGAGGCGTGTACAATGTACTTATACCTTGAAAAATGCCTAACATTAAGTGGTGCATGCCTCAGTCTTATGAATGTGCTGAAACATGCAGACCTTAACTGACATTTGGAAGTATTAAAGTTTATGTGATCAGGGTAGTTCCATTTACTATGCTAAATAACTAAATATATACCGAGGTCGCTTGCAATTGACCTAATCAATGCGCAAGTGCAGAGGACGCTTGGCAACTGCATAGGTCAACAAGTAGAAAAACACTGCCAAACACGTGGCAAGGCACTCATAAAGAAGAGTTCCGAGAGAGAATCCGTGCAGGAACGGAGAAAGAATACAATTTCCTGCGGCCGGGCGGCCTGTCGTAAGAGGCGACAAAACAGCCCACAGCCAGGTGGTAGGGCATTTGCCCGCCTGGATGGCCACCACCCCTGGTCTAAAGTACGTCGCCATAACAACCTTGAGTTGTGTTCCGGCATTAGTGACCAGGTTCCAGTCTCCCTTAAGAGAGCAGCAGCGCATTTGTAGCACCTTTGGTGTTGCAAATGTCCATAGGCGACGGTAACCGCTTTCAAACAAGTGGGCCATCTGCCTGTCTGCTGAACTCCTGCAATAAAAAAAAAAATAATAACCTTGTGTCGTGTTCCGGCATTAGTGACTAGGTTCCAGTCTCCTTTAAGAGAGCAGCAGCGCATTTATAGCGCCTTTAGCGTTGAAAATGTCCATAGGCGATGGTAACCGGTTTCCATCAAGTGGGCCGTTTGGATGTCTACTGAACTCCTGGAATAAAAAAAAAAATATACGCTAATGTATGTACCATTTTTACGATTCGTTTTTATATGTTTATATACATAGATTTTCCGCCCAAGTTTAAAATTAGAAAAAAAAAGATTTCGACGAATTGAGAACCTCCTTCTTCTTTAAAGTCGGTTAAAAAGGGGCAGTTTAATGACTTTCTCCACATATTTATTGACTATGAAAAGAATCTAAGTGGTAGTTTCAACCTGAGAGAATCGATACGCACTTAAGGCTTGTCGCAACGCCAACGCCCTTGAGGAGTCAGTACTAATTTTTCAGGCGATAGTAGCGATTCCACAGACGCAGTCGTTTTCCAGATGCATTATCATTTTAACGTGAGTAAAATAAAGAAAATCTAAAAAAATAATAAAACCAGATTATTTATCTCTTTTTTATAAATATGTAGATATTCTTGAGCTAAAAGATAAGGGGTAAAAGATAGCATGTCAATAATTTGCAGGTGATCTAGTGATTAACTAAAAGAAACTATAGAAAAATCACGAAAAGACCGATATGTCTCATATCGTGAAGATTTATGTTAATTTTTTGGTAAATTATTGATCAGTAATACCAACGAAAAGTTGTTTCGTTGCACCCCATTTTCGATCTTTTGCGACAATAGGTGCCTTAACTTATAAACCTGCGTTATGACTTGAAAATTCTGTGTAGTTCATTGACCATCGCACCTTCGCTTCATTATTCATCCAAGTCACGTGATTAATAAATTTAGCCTAAGTAATTAAATCCTGCCTCATACATGTTAACAGAAATATAACTATAACTTGCGAGCCATTTTTAGTGCAATTCGGAGATTTGTTATTATTCATAATGTACGAGCGGTCTTGTACGAGTTGACCTCGGTAAACAATAGTGATACGATAGATAAAAGTCTATAAACCAGTATGGTCAATATAATAATTTTCATTCACTTGCCTTATCAACTTATTTCAAACATTAACTGATAGTAAGTTTAATGAACGATTAGTGAGATATAAATATACACGCCATCGATTAGCGCTTAGCGCGCCTGAAAGTGATGCGACAGTCTTTTGTAGTTCATGAAAGACGAATTATTAAAAACCGTTGTACGATGGCAAAGATCGAAAAGTTGTAATGAACGAATTGGTTCAGTGACCGATTTGTACTAGAAAGGGGCGCTCGTATGGATGACCGAATAAGCACAAGACTAGTAGTAAATCAGATTGAACGGTTAGTAAGATATAAGGATCGACCTTAAAACACTCAACTAATATCAGTAACATAATATATGAGATATTCATTTCTATGTTCCTTACGGTCAGTCAGTATGCAGGTATCTATCGTGAAGCGGAAGTGTACTGGACAAGCGTATGCCTGTGTTTGGTCATCGGCTGCATACTTTCAAGTATTGTACCGGTACATAAACAAGTTGTGATGTAATCAGGTATTTCTGCCATTCATATAACCAATATTCAGACTAATCTATTGTTAAGAGTGTGAATGGGACGAATAACGGCCAAAAGGCTGTCTGTCCATTGAAGCGGAGCGGAGAAATATTAACCAGATTGAGATTGGCTGCCTGTCTATTGACGCAATTTTTATACAATCCAATTGGTTAATATTTCTCCATTGCTCCGCTTCGCAACGTCGCTCCTCTTCAATGGAGAGGCAGCCTAAAGCGCGAACTACATTAGGCTGACACACACGCCTGTGACTGACGGAAGTTTAATGTGCACACCAAATCCACGCGGGTCTAAAACCATGTCAGCTAAATTTGACAGTTGACGCTTGGGCGATGACGTGTCCAACATCTGATACATAGAGCTACAATACGTACATGTTGTCATACGCTTCCATCGTCCGACGAAAATCTGGGATCGCTAGATCAACGTCGCGTACTTAGCGTCACATCTCATGACGTGGATGTAATGTAATTCTGATAACTATTCTGCCGTCTCTGACGTACCCAGATCGGTGTATCGTCAACAACAACCCACAGTACACGATTGGATCTAGGCTCCCCAAGTTTACGCCACATATCCCAGTCGCCTACTATCGTCATCGAACTCCCACCGAAAACCATGCATACGTCGTCGGTCTATGGGGATGGAAGGTACATTTATACATATACCTACAGTACATTTAACGTTTGATAGAGCAGACAAATCCTGTAGTGGAGATCAAGGCTCACGCGATTGGTTAACAATAAAGCTTAAGAATTTTGAATGGTGCTCATCCCACTTCGACAATTTCTTGTCGTCTTTCATATTAATTATACATTATACAATTTTAAAAACAAATGGTAAGTTTTATAATGAAATAGTATATCATACTATTATTAATATTACTGTGCTATTCAACACTCCAAAATCCTATTTAAATTGCATAGTTTTAACACTTTTGAATTAATTTACAAATTTTGTAATGTTTTATCGGCAAAACTCACAACGCATATGAGATGTCATTTGACAATATCTTGACATAAAGGGCATGCATGCTGGTGAGGGAAAGAGAAAGGTATAAAACCTTGGTCAATTTGGTAACACTGTGTTTCATGAAAGCACATAATACGTAATTATGTTAACAAAATACACGTCCTATTCACACACAGTTATGTGTTATGGATGTGCCGATATCCGCGGTATATCAGGTATGTGGAATGGAATTAACATCTCATTCTTTACTTAACATACCAAAGTATACGACACGGGCATAATCATTCAATTAAATAATCAGTCATCGCCTTTCACTTTGTGACTAGAGCTTTAAAGTAACGAGTTAAGGTGCCCACACGTCACGAGACGCGTCCGAACAACGTGCACACCAGAATTGTAACACACGCTCCAGGAAATGATCTAGAGAGAGCTTCCCGCCGAAGTTTTCCCTTTGCGCTACGACGTGGGGTCGTTCGTTTGGCGCAACGCCCCTGGTGTTGCAATCGTCTATAGGCAACAGGAACCACCTTTCCTGGGAGGTCCGCCTATTTAACTGGTTCAAGCAATAAAAAAAGGTTGCTTCAGGACGTCCGAACACCCAATGTCAAGTCCGCGACTTACGTTTTATAACGTGCACTCCATTGGACTTGCTTATCCAGATACGTTGTAAGCCGCGCCTCTCAGCCGTGACTTATAATATGCACACACCTTTCTACGTAATTTAAGGCGTCTTAAAGGTACAATGGTATGTATGTGGGGCGCACGTAACAGGATTTGTTACATCTTGTTTGCACTTCACGGACCGTGACCCACGGCGGCCGCGCGTGCCTTCGCCGGCTGCAGCTATTGTCCACTTATGCAAATATAAACGTCAACTCGCCTTTCCATTATAGTACACGTTGTAAGGTATTATGAAGCCTTACAAAACGACTCGCTCTATGGATACATACATAGTAATTGCGTACTTTTGGTACTTTTGATAGATATTCAATACAGTAAGCATAGCTTCCATTATGCTAGAATATAGTAGGGGCGGATTGAGACATTTGCCGCCTGTAGGCTATTCAAATTTTGCCACCCCTGCCGACTTCTACAAATCGACCTAAATCACAATAATTATATTAATACGTGAAGCAAAAACTTTGCACCCCTTTTTACGAAAAATTGCGCAGACGGAAGAGTAGGAAATTCCGCACACTTATAGTTTATACATAGAGAGTACAGAATGCCAATATTTCTTTTAATTATGCATAAAAATACATTAAATCAACAAAAAAAAAACATTACACACACTACTATGTATTTGACACACACACGCATATTCTTTGTTTATTGTTAAAGTTAAATTAACAGTGTAGCCTTGGCGAAATCTGTAATTATAGAAGTACATAGTATTTGATAGCAGAACCTTAATAACATTCAAAAACATAATTTAAACTAATTATGGTCCCATTTCGACCACTGTCATATTAATTAGATAAAAAAAATCAATGAAATTGTATCTTGATGATTTGTGCACTATCGTCTTATTAAACCTCTTTTTTCCGTAATTTGTGTTTACCCCTGCCGAAGCCAACGCGAATTTAGAGCTTTTTAAGAATGAAAAATAAAATTATTGCTTTGAGTTGAATAAGCAATAGAAATAGGATAATTTAATATTATTTAGTTTGTAATATAAGTTTCTGGAAAATGTAGTCTTGGCTTTTTCTTGCGAATACTGTTGACCTTTACCTTCATATCAAACAATAATAGCTTTTTTACATAGGAAAATATATTGCTTTCTGAAAGCATAATATAAACGAATTCATATAAATTGCTCTACGATATCTGTTATTAAAATAATAGGTTCAAAGTGGACTTGTGCATATTACAAGTACTATTATATATTTTATGGTCTACTGCGTTTGTGAAATTCTTTAAATTATTTAAGACAAGGAACGTGTACCGTGAAAATTATAAGCCATAAGAACTACGAAGAACTGTAACATTGGACAATCCGACCATTATCAAGACAGACTTTAATGAACTAGAAAAAATACATTTGAACTTTGTTCAAATTCAATAGTTTTTATTCAAAATAAGTTCTACTGGAGAACACTTTTTGACGGTCATACATGTAAGTCATAATTTAAGTCTTCTTCATAATCTATGTACACCGCTTCGCAAAGTGTTATCTCAGTTTAAAGGAGAAGAAGCAGCAAGAAACTCCCCAGCAACACATCAAGCTAAAAAGATCATTTCATCATAATTATTTATATTAATATATAGGTATTAATATTCTGATTTAAAAAAAGATGCTGATAATAATCTTAGGATCTTTAAAAAAAATTACACATATAGATGTTGTATTACAATTACTTTTCAAACAATTAATGGAGTTGCAACCGTCGCAACAATGTTTGGGTAGTCTTTTTATCCAGGGGAACTCCGCTTGAGGACAAACCACCGCGGGAGAAGCGCGATGGGAGTTGTGAGGTTTGCCGTGTTAGGGTGGTACTAGCACCTCTGTAGGGTCCCCACGAAAACCCCTGGCCCTTCCTGTATGCGTCCCTTGTCCGGGCTGTAGGTTCTCGCGTATAAGTCTCCAGCCCGAACGGAATTGGACAATACCCTGCCTTAAGGTTAGGTAAAATTAGATCTAAACGTCCTGTTACTACCAAAAAGTAATTTTACTCTCTGTCTCATGCTGTTTGATATGAGTACATGTATTTGGATAACATAGATGTTATTTTATAGAAAGGTACATGTTAAATACACTCCCAATGATATTATATAAAAGTTATAATATCTTATAATATCAATAATGATCTTATAATATCATTGTACACTCCTCCAATTGGATATTATATTCTATTGCAATAATGTAATACGTGTAAAACGCAAAAACACATATTAAAATAAGTTAATAGTTATTTACAATGAAATAGGTATATTTTATCTTATTAATTAACTATTAATTGTTATTAATTCAATATTTTGTTTGTATAACTAACTACTACAAATGGCCAAAGCTAGGAAAATCGTTTTTCTTCCTGTTTTTTCTCTCTTTTTATATATAATATATATAAAAACAGTACTAGATATAATCTATTGAACATAATGTTTTAATAATTGTCTCAGCATTTCTTTTCCTGTTTATACATTAATAGTTTTTCCATAACACAATTTAATTTTCATTTCTTTTTTTTCTTTTTTTATTTTTTTTTATTTTTATACACTGATAAATAAACTGTCCTGGTTTCTGAAGCAAATATATAAAATTATTGTTGTCTTATTAATTTAAGGTTTATTAAGATTTTAATTAAATCTGTTAAACTTGCCTCATATATTCACTTTTGGATTAACAGTGGTTTCATCAAACCCTACATAACTAATAAAATATTATGTTAAACAGGAAAATTATTCTATAGGTAAGTTAGAGTCAATCCACAAACATATATTTAATTTTACTTATTAAATAGGAATGAATTAAATGCTGTTTAAATAATTTTATTCATTTCCTCCCAAAACTCTTATTCTGATACAGTTCTTGGCTATGTTTATTATGACTATACAATAACTACTTTACAATGAATGTACCTTATACTTAGTTCTTCTGTGCTTCAATCTAAAACATTCAATTAAACATAACTATAATTATGTTAGATAAGTTAAACACTATACTATACCTGTGATTTATAATTACACACATTTTTCTTCCTAAACTGCTCCATTCAGAGTTGTGTAATGGCTCATTAATCTCAATTGATGGCAGGTATTTTTTATTTTTTCTACTTTCTCTATAATTGACTTGCTTTTAATTATTCATGTCTGCCAGTAACACCCAGGCATCCTGAGTGTGGCAGGTAGTCGTCGTTTAGTCAATTAACATCAAATATGTAGAACTTTTTCTAAAGTCGTGTTATCCACAAATTCACATTTTTTTGTATGTCTTTTAACTTTCTATTCCGTGTTTTTATTTTATACTTTGTTTGTACTTGCCCATGACTGGCGGGTGGACAATATTTCAAAGTTAATTTGAATTACTGTATTATATGATATTTCTTCATTCTTATAGTATTACTTTATTTGTATTTTAGCTCGTATATATATTTATATATATAGTTAGTGCATATACTTATTATATAGAACGTATGGCTTCATCTGATGACAGTGATGAATATATAAGTATATCCAGTACACTTAGTGATGATAGTTTTCATAGTGTTCCTTCGCTTTCTGACATTATATCTTCCCAATTCTCTGATGACTCTGGGAACTTAAACACTGTTCATATCAATGCCCAAAGTATTCCGGCTCATTTCAACGATATGCTGGCGGCCTTTGACAGTAAAAATATACATGCTATCCTTATCTCCGAATCATGGCTTAAACCTCAGCTACCGTCTGTGCTTTATTCCCTGCCCGGTTTCCACTTAGTAAGAAATGATCGCGCGGTTGGTGGAGGTGGAGGTGTTGCTATTTACCTACGATCCTCTCTTAAGTACAAAATAGTTGATATGTCAGCACAACCACCTTCATCAAATGCCGGCGAACACCTTTTTATTGAAGCGGAACTGAATAACACCAAAATTCTACTTGGCGTCTATTACTCCCCATCTTTGCGTATTGACTTCTTTTCTTCATTTGAACATCTGCTACATAAATTTACACCATCTTACAATCATACTATAATCATGGGAGACTTTAATACGTGTTTATTAAAAAAAGATTCTCGTTCCTCTGCATTTGTGTCTCTAGTTGAATCCTGTAACCTTTCCATACTCCCCTTAAGTGCCACACATCATTTTCCAAATTCTGACCCTTCACTCTTAGATCTTATCCTGGTATCTTCTGCTGATCATGTCGTCACACACGGCCAATGCGCCGCAGATTCTTTTTCTTACCATGACCTTATCTACCTCACCTATAAATTACGTCCTCCTAAAATTAAACCTAATATTCTGTTGCAGCGCAATTTTAATGGTATTAATATAGATTTACTGCTAAAAGATGCCAGAGAAATCGAGTGGTCACCATTACTAGAAGCTGACTGTGTAAATGACAAAGTTAATATTTTCAAGGATCACCTGATTTCGTTGTATGATAAGCATGCTCCTGTGCGCCCTATTAAAATCAAACACATTGCAGCTCCCTGGCTTACTAGAGAGATTAAAGAACTCATTCGCAAAAAAGCAGCAGCAAAAACCAAATACAAATACCGACAGAGCACTAGCAATTGGGAAAAATATGTTTTGATCCGCAATCACTGCAATAAGGTGTGTAGGGACGCCCAAAGACGTCACATTCATAATTCAGTAGAAAATAGTGATCCATCAAAAGTTTGGAAATTTCTCAAATCACTGGGGGTTGGAAAACAAAACACTCCTACTTCTTTTGACTTAGATGTTGACTCATTAAACAAACATTTCTCTTCTTCTTCTCAAATAGATGGTTCATCCAAAAAACGTACTTTAGAATATCTTTCATCAATTCCAACACCCACATACTCACCATTTGCTTTCACTCAATTAACCGATTGTGATGTTAAGAAAAGTATAATTTCCATTACATCGAAGGCTGTAGGTAGTGACTGTGTTAGCCGAAATATGATTCTCCCTGTCTTAGATGTGGTCCTTCCAATCATTACACACATCCTTAACCACTCCTTAGCACATGGTGTCTTTCCTAGTAGTTGGAAAGAAGCACAAATTATACCCATCCCAAAGAAACCCCATCCCAAATCTTTTTCCGAGTACCGTCCTATATCCATACTGCCTTTCCTTTCTAAAGTGCTGGAGCGTCTTGTACAAAATCAGCTCAGCATTTTCCTAAACACAAACTCCCTTTTCAACCGTTATCAGTCTGGTTTTAGACCTGGGCATAGCACTGTCACTGCCTTAACAAAAATTACTGATGACATAAAATTTGCCGCGGAGAATGGCAATCTGACAATTCTCACTTTGTTGGACTTCAGCAATGCCTTTAATACGGTAGACTTTGATATTCTGCTTGGAATGCTTTGCTCTCTTAACATATCTCCAACGGTGATTGATTGGTTTCGTACTTACCTGCATGGTCGCCGGCAGCGTGTTCGAGTTGATGAGAGAGTCTCATCCTGGTGTAATACTGCTGTTGGCGTGCCTCAGGGTGGCGTCTTATCTCCTCTACTTTTCTCGATTTTTATAAATTCTATCTCCGAACAACTTCAGAGTTCCTACCACCTTTACGCAGATGATCTTCAAATTTACACTAGCGCACCCATTCATACTTTGAATGATGCGATACTTATTACTAATAATGACCTAGAACGAATATCTGACTGGAGTAGAGATCATGGATTAAGTGTTAACCCTAACAAAACTCAAACCATCATCATTGGCAGTAATAAAATGATTTCCAAGGTTAACTGGTCTTTGTTGCCACCAGTCATGTTTGGTGGGGCTGTGATCCCCATAAGCAATACAGTGAAAAATCTAGGAATTTATTTTGACAAATCACTATCCTGGGGCCCTCAACTACAAAAAATAAGTCAGAAAATATTTGCATCAGCTGCTTCTTTACGTCGTCTGCAATATTTTCTACCGTACAGCACTAAAGTAGCGCTTGCGCAATCTCTCCTTCTCCCAATACTTGATTATGGTGACGTCAGCTATCTCGATCTTAACCAAAGCCAATTAGATAAACTTGAGCGACTTCAAAACTTCTGTATACGATTCATATTTGGATTACGAAAATATGATCACATATCCGAATATCGTAAAAAGCTCAAGTGGCTACCAATTCGACTTCGCCGTAATGCTCATGTTCTGTCTCTTCTTTATAACGTATTGTTTGATCCTCGTACTCCACCCTATCTTAAAGAACGCTTCCAGTTCTTCCACAGTGATTCAAGATCCCTGAGATCATCAGAGAAGTTGCGGCTGAGGACTCCTTTACATACCACGGAGATTTACGCACGATCGTTCTCTGTTTGTGCCGTGCAACTTTGGAACGCATTGCCGGCAGACGTGCGCTCTGCTAAATCGATCCATAGTTTCAACAGACTTGTGAGGGAGCACTATCTCACTGCATAATATGTATTATTTGTTGTGTATGTCTATGTATGTATATATATATAATATGGTTATTTAGTAGTATCTATATGTATAATTGTGTTTAAATGTATATGGTAAATATATAAGTTTCTTATTATACATTATATTAGATACATTATCTTTAGTTTAGTTTTAAGCTACACGCCAACAATTTATTTTTATTGAGATCCTTGTCCATCCAAAGGTTGCCTGGAAGAGATTGCTTTAAGCAATAAGGCCGCCCATTGTACTACTATCTATTAATTTTCATATATGTTAATGTGTCACTGTTTTAAGTTGGTGTACAATAAAGAGTATTGTTGTTGTTGTTGTTGTTGTTGTAAGGTTGTTATAAGTAAATTTGTAACGTCTTGGCATTGATAAATTAAAACGTTTTTATTGCATGAATTGGCACTTTGGCACCTCCTTTTGTGGGCCAACTCGTAGTGCTCTACGATAAAAGGCTAAATAACATTTCTTCGTAGTCATTATTGTTATGAATTTATTCGCTAAATTGTGCTCGGATACAAAAAGATATAAATATATAAACGAACTCTGAAAGCCAAGGCACGAGGCCGCCATGAAAAAGTTCCTACTCGTTCCTTAAATGATTAATGGACACAATTTTAGTCCAACCTTTGATCAATATAAGCCGGCTTTCTATAATATTTTACCATTCACTGTTTTACCCTAGGCGAATATTAGACGGATAATTTCTGTCTTTCAATTTAGATTAATCGACCAAAGTGATCCATATTAAATGTAAACTTGAATCATTCAATATTATTGAAAATCGTCGTAAAATTAACCGCTATTAATCAGTTTTAGTCAACTATTGCGTTCGGAGCGTTAAAAGAATACTTTTTTTGACGAAGAGACATCCGCTTACAGACCGTGTGAGAATCACGGTGAGGGGCATGTGGAGACGTGCCGGCCTGTTGCTAGAATACCCACTCAAACTTCCCGTGTTCCTTCCACTCGCCTATAACTAGAGCCGCAGGAAGTGGCTATCGCCTGCCCACATAAACCCGGGCAGGATGTTATGTTTTTTTAGGCAAACTAGCAAACGGGTCCACTTGATGGCTAGTGGCTACCATCGCCCATGGACATCTGCATTACTAAGGGAAAGGAAACTGCGTAAAAGTGGAAGTATAGCGCTTCGTCCACTTAATTGTTTTTTTTTCATTTATTGTCCAATATGCTTCCATTCACATACTTATATTAAAACACATTTGACCGTGGAACAGAAACCTCATGGGTTTATTCGTGCCGCAGAGTCGTGTACACAATATTGTTATATCAAAAACAGGAGCAGAGGCGAGTAATTATTATCATCATTCTAGTATATGGTTCTCTTTTAGTCCCAGGTCTGCACATGCGAGCCTGATGGTCCGCTTTGGGAATCAATATAGAATCTTTTTAGATTACATTTGATCGATTTATAGTTAAATATTTATAAATAAATATATCCACCATGTGAACTCGTATGTGTGTCTGCTTGTCCGGTGGTAAAAAGGTGAGGAACGAATTAATTATATATAATTATTTGTCTTATAAAAAAAGAAATAACAATAATGCATTCCACTCACATCTAACTCCAGTTCCAACTTGTTGATCTCGTCGGTGGCAGCATTCAGCTTCTCCAATTCAACCTGAAAATTGATGAAGAACTTCAAACAGTCGCACGGCACATGCACTTTATATTCAAAAACGTATGGCAATAGCAAACTACACGTAGCGACGGGAAACAACCGAGGCATTGCTGGTAATAAACATAAGATACATTTGTACTTTATCTTAAGATAAAAGAATTTTATCTAGAAAAAGAGGTACACATCACCGAAATTATCTTTGACAAACTAGAAAGTCATATTATATTATACTGAAATAATAATCGTATTTTATATAAAATAACACATATAATTATTATATTAATGATAATATTATGTTAAGACGTTATACATACTTTTCTAGTTTTGTTCTCTCAATTAAATTCGTCGTAATTTGATATTAAACTAGCAAAAGGCTATTTATCACCTGCAGTAAAGAGAGTGTTAAAAAAAATAAAAGCAGTACATAGTCATAACATTATCTCCATATCAATTTCACAAACCTGCGCAGTAACAGTTTTGCATGAAAAACTATCAGTCATCGGTTGCTAATTAGGAGTCTGGAGTAAGCGCGGACTACACTTATATAGGGCAAATCATACTATTATTGGCACTCTATTAATTTATTCAAAATATTAAGAAATCTTATTGTATATTTTTATTTCGTTGCCATACAATGATAATAATAATGGTATTTATTATACGACAACAAAATAAAAAATAATATCTCTTAAAAACCTTAAACAAATTAATTGAGTGCCAAGAATCGCGTAATCCTAATTTAGTGTATATATTTCGGTGATGTACACAACTTGCCGTACCTTATAGTATAATTGTTTCCTGTCCCTACATAAACAAGCGGATATAATAAATATTACTTACATTTAACGACGTATTTGCATTGCGTGAGGTTGAGAGCAAAATAAATATAAAATGCTTAAATTACAATTTTATTTCGAATTAACATTAATCGTTACATTTATATAGAATTATACATGCGATAAATTTTATTATATAAAAATAATTTTCATTGCGCATCATAGTGTTTTACATAGTTCTTTATCTAAGTTATTAATTAATAAACAAAGAGCTTCAATACAAATTAAATCAATTCGTAAATTTAGCCAATAATTATGCACATCTAAATACGTGAATTGTATTTTAATATTTAAAATGAAATATTTAAATTGGTCTCTGCGCATTCCGCGCCAAACATAGCCAAAAACAGAATGCTACGACATATTATTATTGCGCAGCATTCTGCAGCGTATCTGGAATATATTTACATTTGGCGCAGACTATACCTATTGTTGAGTCTTGCAATTATTATTATTTTTCATTTAAAACGCAAAATTATTTCAAATAATACCGCACAATTCATCAACGTTTTAAAAAAGTATTGCATCATAGATACATAATATTGTAACGAAAATTACTATACAAATAAAAAGGTTACAGATTACAATGGAATGATTAATTACAAGTATAACTCACGCCTATTTTACAAACAAACAATATATTGGTGGCAGATGCGAGTATCGATTTCAACGCGAAAAATTACATTAGGAATGACAAGCGTCCAGTTAAAATGTAGTAACTGAAACAGTCCCAATTCACATTTACAGACGGCGCCACCAGTTGCTCATTCCTCCATATTGCTGTAGAAAAATACCATAAGAATGCGAACCAGCATTATTTAATTTCTTTCGTTATTAATCGATTCATATTACAGGTAATTAGTTATATTCACTTTGAGACTAAGGGCCGCTTGCATAACGTTCCTTAAATTTATTTAAGAAACACATTTAACACCCTTAAGTACAATTAGTGCTTGTATAACGCGACATTTGTCGTTGAATATGTTTAAAGAACTGTCAATACATTTTGTGTAAAACATATTTAGGCAGTTTAATAGCGACCCTAAGGCCCGCTTGCATAAAGATCGCCTTTAAATAAAATTAGTTAATCATATTAAATTGCCTAAATACGTTTTACACAAAATGTATTGACTGTTAATTAAACATATTTAGCGGCAAATTCAAAAAGACACACTAGGGACGGAGTTGTATCACGAATGTGACCAGCTGTGACATGGATTAGGGAGGAGACGAAAATTATGAAATTCGTGTGACGCAAATTGTGGATTTGCCCCACACCGGTCGATTATCCGACCTATCATCTATCGCCAGATACTTTTCCGTTCAACATTGTCCTCCATAATTTTTAGTGGGCTTATTGTCATTCTGTTTTTTCGGTATACTATTGGAATTTTGCGCAATCTGCTACCATAGATGATCATCCATAAAAATAGGCAAGGGCTATACCATCCACGGTTTTACCTAGCGATATAAATTAGAACAACACATATTTTATTAATGAACACTACACATTTGGTTGCATATAACAAACTCAAGAAATGTTAGGCCGATGGGATAACAATCGAGTTTTATAATATCTAAAGTACATATTAATATAATTAAAAAATATGAGATTACAAATGGGTTAAAGATTTAAAACTGGCATGTTAAAATACCCACTGGAGTATGTGTGACTTTATGTGGAATATGTGTGATTTTATGTGGAGTATGTGTGATTTTATGCGGAATGTGTGTGATTTATGTGGAGTATGTGTGATTTTATGTCGAATGTGTATGATTTATGTGGAGTATGTGTGATTTATGTGGAGTATGTGATTTTATGTGGAATATGTGTGATTTATGTGGAGTATGTGTGATTTTATGTGGAGTATTTGTGATTTTATGTGGCATATGTGTAATTTTACGCGGAACATGTGTGACTTTATGTGGAATATGTTATTTTATGTGGAATATCTGTGATTTTATGTGGAGTATGTGTGATTTTAAGTGGAGTATGTGTGATTTTAAGTGGAGTATGTGTGATTTTATGTCTATAATGTCGGGTACATATTGGGCCAACGACCATTCTCCAGAAATGCCGTAACATCAATGGATTCCATACATACGATCGTTCGACGAATTGTAGACATTATGTCAGAGAAGACCAGCGGGCAGCGAATCCCCTTCGTCGGGTCATTGTGTACGCGGCTTAGGACAAAAAGCTCTTCAATCTTGGACTTGTCAGTCTTCTCTCGCTTTTCACGAAGTATTATTTAAAGCATTCTTTAGATTAAATCGGTCAAAAAATTAGTTTTAATAAAAAAAATAAGTTTTAATTTATTTGGTATAAAAAAAACAATAATGATACATCAAAAAGCGAAAGGACAATGACGTTCGTCATTAACTCAAATAGGATTTGGGAGCTTTAAAGAGTTTACCCTGAGCTATTATTATTGCTACTTTCTTCATTCATGATAATACTTGCGCAAGCTGAATATATGAAATAAACAATAGCTTCAATATCTATTATTTATGTTATATTTAGATCAAAATATTAACACCAGTGTCCAGTTAGGAGGCTATTCAAGTATTTAAAAAATATACAATTTTCATATAGTGTGTATATAATTAAAATCAGATTTTTAAACGCGTACAGACTCTAGTTTGTAGTTAAACGAAGTAAACAATACCTCATTTTAAAATAACAAACATTTAAAAAAATTACTCTCCTTTAAGTAGACCAATAAAATGAATTAATGCTGACAAAGTTTATATTATTATTAAAATATAAATGTCAAAATTAAAATACAAAATCCATAGAGATTCAATGAATCCTAAACAATAATATATAATTATGTTTGGTTTTTATAATAGCAAAGTACAATAATTAAAAGTATAGTTCGCACCGAATTTCAAATTTAATGATTTCTGTAGCTTAATGGATGGCTGTCTTAGAACATGTTATGCCCTTATGGGCTGTGTATTAACCGGTTTTGTATGACAAACCGCTTCTTGCTCAGGCATCTGTGGCAAAGGGGTATGAAATCTGGTGCATACTATAAGTAAATATTTTATATCATCACGAGACTATATGGCGGAAAATCCAGAAATGATGTTGTGTGGACAACTTAAAATTATACACTGAGGGCCGACTTCTTTAACTATCAGATAAAAGTTATTTAATAAAGTATAACGTGGATAAATTAAACAGGTCATTTACACGAATAAAACAGTTGAACAGTTGAACTTTTAAATTAAATCAGGTTATAATTTATTTGACTGATAAATTTTACCTGATGATTGAGAAATCGACCCTAAGTCTTCTGTTTCTTATTAAGAATAATTATAACAAACCTTTATACAGTTTATTTAATTGGTTTTTTATTTACCAAGCGCTCCATGATTGCCACCAAACGAATTGCTTGTAGTATTCTAAACTAATGCCATAAGCAAGCAGAACTATATTTAATACCCTTATTTAAAGCTGATATTACACGGATCTTCTCTTTCAATTTCGATGAAGCAATCAAATTGAGTCATGTAAACTTAAAATTGAAATTCAATGTTGTTATTCCACGCCTCTCAACCAAATTAGGTCTATTTGATTGAACTGTGCAATTCGGCGATTACTTCTGTATTAAATTGATTTAAATAACAGATCCGTGGCTTTTAAATTAAACAAATTGAACTTATGCAGACATTATTTATAGACAAAACTATATATATATAAACACGCATTAAATTTCAAAATTAATTTTCGTACTGTTAAGTCTCGGTTGCGACTTTGGAGCCCGAGGTCCGCTTTCCTACTTATATCTCCACTTGCATGATATTCAACTTCAATCAAGCATTTCTTGCTCCACACCTACGAGAGCTTGCCGGAGGAAGCGTGGCTGGACATTTATTCCACCACATAGGTGTTATTAACAAAACTTGACCATACCAACGTAGGTAGGCGACCCTCTTGCAGTTCGTTTGCTATGGCACGGAAAAAGCTACAACGGGTGTAAGAATTCCTATCAAGGTCCTTCTGCATTACATTTTTACATATTGCTGGAGAAATCCATTTGTTAGCATGTTCAAATTTCACGACCTTGGAATGGACAATAGTAATGAAAGCTTGTTTATGTGCTCTCAATAACAGTTTCGTTTCGAACAACGGCATAGTTTTCGTGAGCTAGAGATTCGAAATAGACTACCGAAGCCACGTGGCGCGGGGTGGAAAAATATACCTAATCATGCATGTGCCGATTATACCGCTGTTGAAAAAACGTCTTAACTCGCGATGTATTTTCTTGTTAGAATTCGTATTTTTAATTTTTCAGGCTTACCGCATATTTTGAAACAAAAGCCGGTGCCCGGTTGGGTTATGAGTTGATGTTTCATCAATACATGTGAAAAGCCGCGGAGCGTAAGACATAGTAAAATAGTAATAATATACGCACAAATGAAGACGTAAGCGCCAATAAGTTAAAGGGGTTTCGACCTTTTGGTAGCTAGTGTCTTAAAGATAGGCTATGGAGAACTCGGTTGTATACAGTCTACGCCAGTGATAGACATACCATTTCAGTTTATGGCAAATTACACAATACACTCTATAAATAATTTTATAGCGATAAATTTAAAGAGACTTTGATGAGGGACTAAATATCGCGTAGACGCGACTACAACAGAAAAAATCATGTTAGTATTAATAGTTATTTCGCCACATTGAAATTTATTAGTTTCTTAGAATGGGCAAGCAAGTGCCTAATTTTGTTTTTAATAACGTACCTACTGAAAGCCGCCATTGGTTGTTTTAGATAGTATATTCTAATTAGTAGAAGAAAGATCTGAGGGGGATATATTTTCAAATATCCAAAAAAATCTACTTTAATTAACCATACCTAGATAACCAATTTATCCGTGCAAGAAAGGAGAAAGAATACAATTTTCTGCGGACGGGTGGCCTCTCGTAATAGGCGACAAAACAACCGTACAACCCACGGCCCGGTTTACAGTATACCGCCATAACCTTGAGTTGTGATCCGGCATGAGTGGCCAGGTTTTACCTTTAGACACCGCTTTCCATCAATCAGGTGGGTCGTCTCCCTGCATGCTGAACTCATGCCATAAAAAAACCAAAATCGTCATCATACTAACGTACAAATCAATTATTATGTTTTCGTAAAGCCTAATATGGTGTTCGTTTTTATGTTTCGTATACTATAAAAGTCACAACATCAACTTGCGGCCATTTATAAGATTACATGGAACTGGTTATTTTGCGTTTCTGTCGGCCTATAACTAATTAAATTATCGTAAGAAATACTTAACTAGAAAAACCACAATATACAAAGAATACGTGCATTATGTTAGTCAGGTAGGTTGTTTTCTATAAGATAAAGACGCCCAAGAACGTGAGCATCAGCTGCAAGTCGCATAAACAAGAAAAGAATAGACAAAATTACAACAGAATAGAATTTTTAGAAATACTATCAATAATCACATGGAAACGGGGTGTAATGTAAAATATGGTTATTATTATGAAATTAATACGTAATTTGATTTATATTATATAAAAAGTAAGCAATCCTATAAAATATCGCTTTAAAGCTTTATCTTCTGAAGTTAGAATACTATGTATTTTAACATCAATGAGATTTTTTAAATATTTATACATAATATGTCGTCAAAGCACGAAAAGCTATCGTAGAGTCACACCTTAAAAAAATTCGAAACATTTTACATAATTGCAAAATATAGAATTTCGTGCTTGGAACGTATTGTTATAGCTATTTCCCAAATATGTATCCTTAAATATTTGTGATAAACAAATCTTTAAGGAACAGATACCTTATTCAAGTTATTCAAATGATTCATGAATGCAAGTTAATTATTGCGTGTGCTAGGAACATTGTGTAGAATGTACAATACAGTAAAAATGGCACAATTTCTATTTTGAAAATAAGTTAGTCGTCGAGCTTTAACATTAAGCCTTATTAATATAATTTCGAAATTATAAACTAACGATTTATACTCGAAAAATTGACAAAAAATGTTGTGATACAGATCGTAAAGTAATTCGTGGACAGGAAACAGTCCTATAAGGTACCAAAACATCGATTACATCTGAAAAATGAGTCGTAAAAATGCAAGCGTCGCATACACTCGATTCACCATTATGTAAATAAACGCGATTCATAAGGGTTTTGGACCAATCAGTGCAGTTCACTATCACAAATGTATTTGCCGGAGACGAAGCGCCGTTTCACGAGGGAGAGGCGGTAACCGCTACCCATGAGCTCGAACTCAATCCCGGACAGCGTTGCGCCCTCACAGTTGAACTGGGTCGATATCGTCGCCTTGTTCGACGGGCCCTTGCCCAACTCGAAGCGCGCCCGCAGCGAGCCCACGCCTCTGTCTTCAGAGTGTTGAGACAACTCCGTAAAACGCCACAAAGCCTGCTCATTCTCGGCATTCCACGTATTTTTGGGCATCGATATCACATTCTTCACACCTCCACTCATAGGCACGCAAACCGATACGTTGAGCAACGGAGACGGTGGGCTCATTGCATGGAGATTGTACTTGTAATCCACCTTAAGGTCCGTATGGTCTCGCTCGCATTTCCAATAAGCAACTAATTGGAATGGACAAGACGCCGCTCCTCCTTTCGGCCGCACCTGATACTTTAATATGTCCACATTGAAATATTGTGCGGTCGGATTCTTTTCAGACTGCCTTTTAAGCAATGAAGTTAGTGCCGGCATATTAAATTCGACAACGGTACTATCGCGAGTTGACATCATGGTGTTTATGCTAATCAATTGCTTGTTTGGTAGGACATTATCCAATCTATGAATATTCTTTAGTCTAAAACAGAGTTTTGCAGGATTAGGATTGTTTGCGAGAACACCTACAATACCAGTGGGAAAAGATAACATCATGTCGCCAGACATTTTAATCTGGCATTTAGACTCTTCTGTTCCTCGGAAATATGAATGTATAATTTCATGGAAAGCAACCGCTAAAGGTATTGTGTCCGCCATTCCAATAGTGAGAGGCGACGGCCCACGCGATCCTGAGGATCCGGCCGTTCGGAAGTCACCCTCTGAGCGTCTTGATGGTGGACGAGGCAAAGAAATCGTGGCTATGGTTGGTGTAGATGTGCGAATATGCGATTGGGCCATTTCACCTACTTCCGAGAAAAGGTCGCCAACATCGGCATTCGACACTGGAGTAGGGCTTTCTAGTAAATGCGACTGATTGGTTTGCAGGGGGGCATAAGGATTGGAGACATTGCCGTGAGGCGAAGTGGGATTACTACCTGTGGGGCTTTGGAAAAAATTTAAATCCAATAAATCACTGCTCGCTTTGCTTGTATTCGCATTGGAACCACGCCTAGTTGTGCCTATTTTGTACAATGAAATATTTTCAACTGTTGCTCTCAGTTCATCTACACTAGCAGACATAGGAGCACTACCATTGCTTATGGGTTTAATTTCTACATGAATCTTTTGCTCCCTTTCTTCTTCGGAATCAGAGTCTGTGGATGAATAGACACTACCTTTCTCATCTTTGGGTCTAATGCAATATCCTTCATCATCAACCTCAGGGGAATTCATCAAATCCTCCTTAGTCTGTACCTCTTCCTCCTTTTCTTCTAAATCAGACTTTTCACCTGCATTTGAGTTCTCAGATATTTCATCTTTTTTCTTTTTAGATTTCTTTTGCTTATTAGGCTTGGTTCTTTTGCTGCGCAAAAACCACTTTGATTCCCTTAATGTTGTGCGGCCCATATTATCATCTTTGTCCGGTGCTACTGGTGTCGCTGGTGTGCCACTGGGACTTGAAGGAGCAGAACAAGGTGCACCCCCATCTATACTTCCGCTAGGCTCATCCTTACTTTGGAAATTTGGTGTAAATAGATTCAAAAGTGAGGTAGTTCGTCTAGAGGTCTTACTTGCAAATGATGGTTCTTTTTTAGGTGCTTTGGCAGGTGGTGCAGGTTTATGAGAGCCATTTGATACTGTTGATATCTGGTCTGCTTCAGATATTGAGTTGTTAGCAGACCCTGGCTTAGGCAAAGTTGGGGGTAAATCTACTATGACAGCTTTTTCTATAGCATTATATTTCTCTATTAGAAACTGTTCCAGCAGTTTTTCCACTGTCAACTCAAGACACTGATGCTTAAAATCCTTATGCACTTGACCCATCATATCATGGTTGTTTTGAATAATATCAGTATATACATTAATAAATTGTTTCATTTGTTTTAAATGAGCTTCCTCAACATCCTGAAAGTGTTTACATGTTTGTGTCATTTTCTTTTCAAAATCCTGCTTAACAAGATTGAATTTCTCAGCAAGCTGCCAGTAATCTTCATGAAGTTTCTTCAACTTGACTTCTGCTTTCTCAATATCTTTGGTAGAAGCATTATCTTTACGTAGCTTCTCCAACTCTGCCAATTTACTTGTATACACATCTTTAGCCTTCTGTAAAGCCTGCTTTGTATTTTGAATCAATAATACTACTTCTAATGTGCTAGACTCAGAGTCTTTCACAGCCTTATGCTTTTTGTGTAGTTCATCTGCATATCGGGCAACATCTTTGACCAGTTCACTAACTTTTTGAAACATGTGCTGATGTAAGTTAGATAACTTCTCAGCAGAACATTTCAAAACACCCCAGAAAGGAGCGAAAGTGCCCTGAGCACAGTTACTGTTTGCTTGTTTAGCTAACTTAGCTAATGACTTTGAATTTGTTTCTTCAATATTGGACCTCTCCCGAAGGTACTCTGAGAGCTCTTTGCTAGCAATCAGTCCGTATTTCATGTTTTGATATAGAATATCATATCCATTGTGCTCGTTGGCGAAATAATCTACAAAATTCACACTCATCTTTGCAGTTAGAAGGGCCTACTATTACAATTACTCAATACATTATATTGTCACTCACTGACCTGGATTCTAGGGTCGAGTTCAGTATCACCGTTGTCGTCGGCTGGGATGGTGAAGGAGGATTCCTCCATTGTAGTAGTAGCCAAGGGAGTAGGAAGCCACCCAATCACTCAAATTACATCACAGACACAATAACGCACAGCGTCACCTTAACTCTCTAATAACACGTAGAAATACTATTGATTACAAACATCACAAGATTACTTAATTTGGTCGGTGGTATACACTTGATTTAGCTTCACGTAACGAGTTTAATTTAGCAAAATAAATAATAAGTTTTTCATTCAAGATGACGTCCGCTGCTGTGACGTTAAATAATAACAATAGACAAATTCAGTTACTTTTTAAACACTCCCTATAATAACATTAAATTATCGACTAGCAAACATTAGTCGATTCATTCATTTAAACTATTATCATATTCGAGCCACATGATTAGTATGCGTCGCAACGTAGTACGTTGTTTCATGTTATTTCAAACAAACTGTTAAAGCACCATGTAGTACAACATAGCTAAAACAGATAATCAAATAATAGAACATATTTGAGTAAAATTGAACCTTATTCTTTAACATGTTACTCATTTACTTCAGTTATTTATAAAGCCGTGAAGTAACGTCGAGAGCACAACGTATTATTTCATTTCACATTTCTAATAATCATTTGCAGACTAGTCTAGTCGTCATGATGACAGGCCACCGTATTGTTAGTTTACGTATTTTATTCAATTTGTCAATGCAATTTGACTAGTGAAATAGCACTGTCAAATTGAAATAACAGCTCACATTTGTCACAAAAATTATCAATATATTACAAAGCAATGTTTGTTTTAGAGTATTTTTACTAGGGTTGTAACGGAACTTTGCTTCCGCCTCCGTTACTGCGGAAGTTCCGCTAGAAATCGTGCCTCCGCATCCGTGTAATTTTAGCGGAGTCATAACAGAGGTTTATTTACTAATCATACGCAAGCAACAACGCTCGCGACGACTCAGCCATACGGCTGCGCGCGACAATAGAGGTGGTCGTTTTCGTAAAAACGTTTTTGGGCAACGATGCCAGTAGACGATGCCGGCATCCAATGCCGAATATATTGAAAAACGGATGCCCGCAATATCCGATGCGAACTTCACCGAACGCGAGCGAGCGAGAGGCACCGTTGACCACGCCACGGCAAACGCGGCGATGATAAACCGAAGACTCGACGTATCGCTCGCTCACTGTCGGGTGCTCTCGGTACGATTCATGGTTGTGCGAGGCAAACAACCAACGTAAATTAACGTAATACAATACTAGAAGCGTTCGTAAGTGTTAGAATTTTGTATAATATACTTCCTTACTTATTTTTTAAAGTATCATATATGTTTTTTAACGATCCCACGGAATGGTGGCTTCGTCATTCCAAAATATACTCGACGTTGGCAGAAATATACCGTTCGAGATGCAATATTATCATAACTTCTGTGCCATGCGAACAGATATTCTCCAAAGCCGGGTATATTTGAATGAACGAAGAACTCGTCTTACAAGTTCCAAATTAGAAAAAGTTGGTTTTTCTTAATGTAAACTCTAATTTTGTTAAAAATAAAGACTAACATTAATTATGTTTATTTTAACCTCTACACTTTTAAAAATAATATACCAGTAGAAGTCGTAATGTTGAATATCGTATCTAAATAATTTACATAACTACTAGATAACAGGCATCCAATGTTATACGCAGAGTTGCAGATACTTTAGCCGGCAACTAATTTTGACAACTCGTATCGATACCAGAAATAACGATGCCGGCATCGGATGCGGTTTACAATTAACGATGCGCATCGGATGACAAAATTTAACGAAAACGCCCATCGCTAGCGACAAATGAACAAGAATCAACGCGTATGCGGCGGGAACGCGGATGGGGTGGGGCGGAGGGCGTGCAAACGTTATTTGTCAAATGAATGATACTAGAAGGAAATGTTTATTCATATGTTAACTTAAGTGTTCTATGAGTCTTTGAATGTACATACGTATTTGATATAAAATAAATATTTTTTTACTATTGATAGTTTTAATAAACCATAAACTACTATTTTTTCTACATCCACTTTCAATTCCGCCTCCGCCTCCTTTAACCTCCGCCTCCGCTAAGAAGGCCTCCGTCACAACCCTAATTTTTACACATATTTTGTAAATCAAAAGTGCACAACACAACGTTCTTAGTTCAGTTCACGCCAACAACTCAAAATAGATCGACTGACATTGGCAAATACGGATTACGTTGTGTTAATAATTTAAAATGTGCTTAGTTGGTATGCATTTATGTCCAATAGAAGTAATAGTGTATTTTAGTAATTGTGACTGGACTGGATTAATATTATAATGATAAGAATAAATAAATAAGAATAATCCAATTATACTTAGTCGATAGCGAAAATTATTCTAATTGAAATCGATTATTTAGGAATGAACTGAAATGAACCACTAAATTAAAACTAGTGAACGGCTTGACTATGGTTATAATCCTATCGAATAAAAAACGTATAAGATATTTTGTAAAAGTGGTCGGATCTCTCTTTTACACTCATGATATTTAGCTGTAATCAATGTATTCTTTATAAACAACATAATTTTGTTCTATTCTATGATGCTTTTTGACGATTTTGACGTAAATCAGCTACAACTTGCTCTAATTTCGTTTTTTTGTTGTAGCGCGATTTATCAGAATTTCGGGAGTTTTTATATGAATGACATAACTGGCACTTGAAATTTATTGCTAGTGTCTCTGTTCGCGTTTCTTGTGGTCAGATTTCGTTTCTGAGGCGGTGTTTGCATTCAATCTGTATGCAACTGTTACGCGTTGCCTCGACTATGTCTTACCAAGGATCACCATATTCGGGCCCGGGTGATGAATACGACTTCGAAGACGACGGATACGACGATCTAGAAGACTTCCGAGACAGGGATGAGCCGCTGGCACCGACCGCCGCCGCAGATGATAGCGACGAAGGTATCTATGTCTAACAAGTTTTGTTTACGACCTTTGTCTAGGACCTGTTTTGGTATCTTTTTTGGTATTTATCCCCTCAAAGTTGTATTCAAGTATACCTGTTCACGTTTGACATGTAAACATATGTTATATAATGACAACAACATTATCAAGAGTATGGCGAGGTATGATCCATCATTCCCGCCTATTATTTTTGGTTTCTCTGATGACGTAATTGTCTCAATTCAGTGGCGCTTTCACTAAAAATTAATTCGCATTTTTAACTCAAATATAGTTTTATACTTGTTAGGCAAAACTACTGCCATGAAACAAAGTTCTATTTTAAAACTGTTTTTATTCATCAACAGCTTTTGCCTACAACTCTACCATACATTTCTACCAATATAACTTTAATAAGTAATAGGGAATTGCACATATCACAACACAATTTTAGTCCAGTTCCAAAATACCTTTAAGTGGCAGACGCAAGACAACTGAGTAGATGTAATACACTGTTTTTCTTTAGAAGATCATTTTCGTACTACAAACAGGATTTTTGTAATGGATCATATTGTTTAATGAAGTTTAAATGTCTGGACAACTTAACCACATTACATATTACAGTAGAAAATATAGAAAGATATAGATATAATTTACTTTAAATTTTATCAAAATATTTATCTTGTAAGAAAAAACAAGGTGCTTAAGATTTTATTGTATGTCTAAATTGGAACAAAACTCCTAGATTTTTTTAATATTATTCTTCACTATTAACCTAGTCATGCCTAATGGGGTTGACATGTCCATATGGATAAAAATCATGAAAATTAGCAACCAATTATAATATTAGCAAAATTGATTTAGTTACACAAAACTATTCTAATCATGCTTTTTAGAACTGCTAAAATGGTATAAGCTAGTCTTTTCTTAAAGTTTCATAAGTAGTACACATAATAGAACTATGTTTTAAGTGTGGTAATTTATAGCTTTCATTGAGTGAATAATAACTATAAACAAAATTAAAATGTTGGCAGTATGCTATATAAAACTTAACAATACGCATTGACACTTGACATCTTTGTTTTCTGTGATCACAGCTTCTGAAAAGTGGCAGAAACAACAAAATAATAAAAATCAGATAAATTACCCCACTTAAAACTGTCACAACATATTATGATGTAAGCTATTTTATTAATATTTGTATAGCACCATTTATAGTAAACAAGTTTTCTTGGCCACCCTACACAGTTTTTTTGAATATCTTAATTATATCAAAACTGATCCTGTTGGCAAGTTCCGTTTCATAGAAATTCAAATACATATCTAACTTAAGTTAATGAATATGAAAAGAAATTAGAATTGAATAGAACAGGTGATATTAGCTCTTTCTAAACTGGTATTTTGATACAGGCCTTTCGTTAAAACCTTTATGTCTATGTAATTTTGTCTATATAGGTCATTTCTTTATATCTATGATTGTACACATTTGTCCTATATTTTGTGTACGTGTCAGGTATTTCAAAAGTAAGGTTCTAATGGCTTTTGAAAATTGAATGTGTTTATATGTTTATTCATAAATGGCTGTGTATTTATGTCTTCTATGTAATACTATGGAAATAAAACATAAAGAAGTTTAGGATAAAACTCAATTCCTTAACATTTTCATTAAAATCAGTTTTGGCATTATTGAATGAATAAATGGAAACACTATTGTTTAACAAAATTTAACACTAAATTCTTAATAATGATGTAGGATAAACATTGTACAAAGGGTGGCCTTATTCCTTAAAGCTAAAAAATCTACCAATCCCTTGGGGACAAACATGAGCCCTATAGCCTCTATTCTCCTGTAATGAAGAGACCTAAGTCCACCAAAGGATGCTTATAAGCTGATAATAATAACAACAGCCCAAAAACTCGCTCACTGCCGGTACCGGCCTCATATTTATAAGGGAATAAAACTGGACTTGTTGTGAGTTAAATATTTATTAAAGCGAGTTAATTCAACTCTCTTGAATGTGATCTTGTTCATCCAAAGGCTTGTAGAAGAAATTACTTCAAGCAATAAAGCCATATTCTGCATTATCTTATTATATTTTAAATTATAAAATTTGTATTAGTATTATTATGTTGGTGTACAATAAAAAGTATTTATTGTTTGGTGTTGAAAGAAAGAAAGAAAAGATTTATTGTCGTAAAATAATGCACATTAAGACAGTAAGTACACTTGTTGTTACATGTAAACAATATGACAATGCACATTTAATCTACGACAATGTGTTGTACAATAAACATTGGTTGGTGAACAAAAAAATATATTGTATGTTAATTTATTTAATATTTAAACATAAATATTTCGTATATATTCCAGATACAGAGGAAGCTAGTGAAACAGATATACCAAACAACGATGAGCCACTTGAAATCAAGGAACAGTGAGTTCGATTTTGATACATAATCTTGCACACAGCACAGTGATAGCTTCTCAAAAATAAAGACTTATTCAAAGCTGTTATTTTCTAATTGAAATTGGTTGGTATTGTTCTTAGATGTAGATAAGCCACACTAGTTCTCATCACCTTATATTTATTATCATCTTCGATGTTTTAGAAACTGAGCTTGATATCTATGATAATTATTATAAAATTGTAAACATGTTTGTACATTGTAGCTATTTAAAAAAAACCCAACTGGAATAGACTATATAAAGGATGGAGAACACAATGCAATTCTTTTTAGACTTTGTCTATTTGTTTGTTTGTTCAGGATTCCCGTAAAAGCTACTGGGTCGATTTCAATACGGTTTTCGTTGATCAGTAGCTAATTCTTAGACTTGAACTACATTGGCTTTTTATTCCGAGAATCCCGCGGGAATTTTTCTGGGTACGACTTTTTTAAAAGGCCACAATAAAAATGAAAATCGAAATTCTAATGTGGTTTATTTGACTGATCAGTAGCAAATTTAATGTAATAAAATGTGTGATATTTTTTAATCCAGGAATTGTTTCAGGAGCGTTTTGTAAAATTAGCTTATTTTGATTCAGTTTCCACTAAAACGATAGCTTGCAATTTTTTATTAAATGCTGCGATATATTCTGTGATTTCATGTGAAATTCAAGTCAAGTATGGACGAAGTCGCAGTCACATCCTAGTAATAATATATAATTTAATTAATTATATTTACAGAATGTACCAAGACAAATTGGCCAGTTTGAAGAAACAGTTGCAGCAATTGGAAGAAGGCATCCATCCAGAGTTCCTCAGGAGGGTCAAGAGGCTGGAGCATCAACTGCACGAGAGGCTGCGACTGAACAGGATATACAAGTAAGATTTTATAAAGTCAGTGTATCTCTATACAAAGCCTACTGTACATCTATGTATTTGGCGAGTTTGTTGTTTGTGTTTCCTCAACGGTCTTACAAAACCCTACATGTGCAATACAATAATGTGTTCAGGGCGTTGTGGTGGGTCCTGCGGATTCTGCAGGCATCTGGGATGTTTGTGACTTGCTGCTTAACAAAGTGGGTAGGAGCAGCAACAGCATCCTGAACGTAATAGCCAATAAACCTGATAGTCCTCAGATGTTTGTTTACTGTAAATTACTAACACATATTTAAACTCTATTAACTATAATATTTGGATCTAGTTGTCTGTACATTTAAATAAATTATGTTTAGCGGACCCTGGGCGTCGAAGTGATCGCTCCGAACGCAACCGGGATTTAACGCTCGGATGATGATGATTCATATGTATGTTATATACTAGCTGTCATCTGCGACTTCATCTATACTTGTCCCGAAAATTCGCAATATAGTTTATAGATGCAAGAACAGATAAATAATACAATTTCCTGCGGCCTGTTTTAAGAGGCGACATAATAACCCACAGAACCTGGTCTAGAGTATGCCGCCATATCAAATCGAGTTGTGTTCTGGCATTAGTGGCCAGGTTCCAGTCTCCCTTCGACAGTGGCAGCGCATTTGTAACACTTTTTTTGTTACATGCCTAAAGGCGATGGTAACTGCTTTCCATCAGCTTGGCCGTCTGTCTGTCTGCTGAACCCACGCGAGAAATAAGAAATAGAGACAGAATTGCCAATGACATCTACCTGCCTTTGGGTGATGTATTCGGTGATGACCTGTGTTATTTCGCTGGCTCCGCATGCCCGGGCTTATAAATCATATGTGAACCATTCTGTATTGATGTGTACTATGTTGTATGTACCTACTTTATTGTTTTATCACAAATTAACCTGACCAAATCGAAATGTAACAGAATAATCTCGGCCTACCCTCTTTACACATACTTAAATATGATAACTTGATTGACCTTTTTATAAAAAATAATAATATATGCATGTGGCGTATCTCATTGACAGCAATAAAAATATCATAAATTTCCTATCTTCTATCCACAATAAGTAAATAACAAATTTTATGACAATTTGTACTTCCCAAGATTGTAAGGTAGGAGTAAATATATATTTAAATAAATGATTTATACAACGTGTATATACTTATTTGTATATGCATATATTTCCATTAATTTATCCTGCTAACAATAACCTTATTTAAAAAAACCAGTGAAAAGTTCTTTAGGTGTGTAAAATTGAACTATATGAAATTTATCTATTATGTCTATTTATCAGGGACCACATGTATGATGTGGTGGAAAGAGAATACATAGCGGAGAAAAAGGCAGCCGCAAAAGAGTTTGAAGAGAAAAAGGTAGAGTTAAGGGAAAACCTGCTGAATGACTTTGAGGACAAACGGAAGATGATTGAGAGTGAAAGACATAGTATGGAACTAAATGGAGATTCAATGGAGGTATGTAATTTTTTTATTAAGGTACAAATGCTAAGTAGTAAGAAACTTTATATTGCCATTAATATTTTATTTGCAATTTAAGACTGCTTATGCGTCTCAATAACTAATTGCAAGGTAAAAACTTTGTATTATCTGTCAAAATTAAATAAAACCAAAACCATCCCCATGCCATTGGCCGATACAGCCCCAGTTGCGTTGGAGCCAAATTGCCATAAATAGAATTCCCCATGCACGATAACTTGACGCTCAGGGTTACCAATAATCAAAAATGTTGACACCTAAAGCTAGAATCAAAAACACCTAAAATCACGATAATTACTAGAAAATTCCAACAAAAAATAAGAGTAATTTACTTTTTTAAATAATAAATAAATAATCGGCAGACAAACATAATACCCGCTCAACCACAGAGGCCGTCGTCATAATCTCTCTTTATAACCTACCAGATTTTATCTCTAATTCAAACTTTAGCATGTACCTGTTGTTTAAAGAGCAGGCGTTAATTTGTGTGGCTTGACAGCCTCTGAGGTTGAGTGGGCTGTCTGATGGCCAACCTCACTGCAACACAGAGAGACACAGTAAATTTTCCTCCATTATTTACTGTAGTCTATGTGTCTGGAATTGGTCCCAGAGTAGTCCGTTGTAAATTAACAATAACACAAACAGCTTAATTTGTGGAAATACAAACCATGTTTGTCTGCTCATCATTTATATGATTACTAGTGTCTTTATAAATTAACCAGGTCTAAAGCTGCAATTGGGCCTTAATTTCCACAACAGCGTTTTAGCTGGCGCTTCCATCATATGGTGTTAACGCACATAACTAACCATCTCATCGATTAATCGACACATCACTAGCAATCATACAACTTATGTGGCACATCACTATTCTCGTCCATTTTTGTCAGCGACGCGCGCGCATATAACACATAGTACAAACAGTAAGGAAAGATTAAGGTAAAGACAATCCCCAACAAGCTGGTCCTTCGAGCCAGATAGCTATATATTTATTGTTTAAATAATTGCATTTTATCACGATATCTTGTATTTGTATATAACTGATGTGTATATTTGTATACAGAGTATAGTTATATATTTATTATTAAAATGTAAGCAATTGTACAATAATTATGTATAACACAATCGCCATTCCCAATCAGCAATATCCTTGCCACGGGTTGTCTAAGACCGCCCTTTGTGCACAGTGTTCCTCAAAGTATGTACCGTGGTCAATAATTGGTGTGCCTCGGAGTAATGAGGTTATGCTACAGTTTAAACTTTCGGTTTGTTGATTAATAATAAATATAGTTTTGTTGATTAATAAATAAACGTTGATTAATATTACTTAAGAAGCAATTTTTATTTGTGGTGTACCTCCAAAAATTTTCGTTTTCCTAGATGTACCTATGTTTATTATCTTGATAGATGATATTTATCTATGTTTTGCGACCGGCTTACCCCAGTCGAGTTCCCACCCCGCGCCACTGCTGCGTGCCATGTTTTTAACGGAGCTTTTGGTAGCCTTTTGAGTTGTCACAAGAACTCTGTTGAACGAGCTGATAACCTACAGCTCAGCTTAGCTACGCATAGGTTTAATAAAATGAAGAAAGTATATTGTAATCTAAAATCCGGCTTAAAGGCCTAGCTGCCAAGCCATAAACCTGAATAAATAAGACATAAATACTCGCGTGCAGGTGAAGCCGGTGATGAAGAGGATACTGCGGCGGCGCGCGAACGAGCCGGCGCCGGCGCCCGAGAAGCGCCGCAAGCCGCTCGCCACCACGCTCACCTTCCAGCTGGAGGAGCGCGACGTGGAGGCGGACCTGCGCGCCATCGCGCACTCGCCACCGCGCCACCACGCCCCGCCCGCCGCGCCCCCGCCGCCCCCACCGGCGCCGCCCGCGCCGCCCGCGCACCCGCCCCGGAAGCACCTCAACTCGGGCACGCACTGTGAGTATGAAACATAGTGTTACGGGCGCGCGGAGGTACGCTCTTATGGATTAGAAGATAACACCAGCTTTTAATTATTTAAAAGCTTTTATTGAATTACACAGCCGCACGTAGTACCAATACGCACGACCAACGATGCACAGTCCCGATGATAAGTTGTCACATCCTCAATACCGTCGCCGATATTATCGCGGGTAGCTGGCTTCTGGTTCCTCTTTCGAACTACGCTACACATCTACTTCACGTATTTGTCCACCAAACTTGTCACTAAATTCACCACTTATTCGTCTCTGTCTTGGACTGAACTCAACTCTAAACTGCCTGGTAGGCGCGCCTTACGCTGCTTATACCAGAAGCCAATGATGGCCAACCGAAGCCCGGGAAGGCCATCGAAAGTCATGACAGGCCACCAAACGCCGCAGATGTAGCCAACGCAAAGCTGTGAAGGCCATCGCAGTCGCGGTTGGCCCGCGCGAGCCGCCGACACCACGGCGGCTCCCCAACACAGATACCGGAGGGTAGTAGCCCTCCGAGCTGCTGCCGGGGTAAAGAGCCCCTCGCTCGAAGCCCCCTCACCGGCACGTCGAACCAACATCGATGTGCTGAAGGAAAAGTGTGTGTGCTGCTTATATACTCGGAACAATTTTCTAGAACCCATCTATCTATCTCTGTCTGTTCCTTCCCGAACACCTGTTCGGGAACTTTCGTTTATACATCTATCCCTTTCTAACATCTATCTATCTCTTTCTTTCGTTCATTGTCTATCTCTTTCTAACATCTATCTATCTCTGTCTTCTGTCGACGACCGTGATGGGGGGGGGGGGCTTTATTTATCTAACCAATTTCTCTAAAGTTGCATATAGTAGATCATTTTTGGAAAAATAAGGTCATAAAGAAGTTTCACTTGTTACGTGTATACACTAGTACACGCACACATTTTTTTATGTGGTATCAGGTACATTTTAATGCATGCATTTTTTTATTTAAACATATTTATTTTATCAATCAAAAACTGAATTGAATTCAAAACAAAAAAAGTCTACTCTAAAATTATGCCGTTTCTCACCATCCCTACTCTAAAATTACGCCGCTTCTCACCACCCCTACTCTAAAATTACGCGGCTTCTCACCACCCCTACTCTAAAATTACGCCGCTTCTCACCACCCCTACTCTAAAATTACGCGCTCTCACCACCCTACTCTAAAATTACGCCGCTTCTCACCACCCCTACTCTAAAATTACGCCGCTTCTCACCACCCCTACTCTAAAATTACGCCGCTTCTCACCACCCCTACTCTAAAATTACGCCGCTTCTCACCACCCCTACTCTAAAATTACGCCGCTTCTCACCACCCCTACTCTAAAATTATGCCGCTTCTCACCACCCCTACTCTAAAATTACGCCGCTTCTCACCACCCCTACTCTAAAATTACGTCGCTCTCACCACCCTACTCTAAAATTATGCCGCTTCTCACCACCCCTACTCTAAAATTACGCCGCTTCTCACCACCCCTACTCTAAAATTATGCCGCTTCTCACCACCCCTACTCTAAAATTACGCCGCTTCTCACCACCCCTACTCTAAAATTACGTCGACTCTCACCACCTCTACTCTAAAATTATGTCGCTACTCACCACCCCTACTCTAAACTTATGCTGCCCCTCCACGCGGCCGTAACGCTTTTTCGTGACAGAAAAAATCATAATTATACGGTCTATATACAAGTTTCATTTCAAAAATAATGGTTTCTCAGGTGACTCGCCAGTCCGAGAGAGTGCCGGCGAGACGACGACGACGACGGACCCCAGGGTCGAGGACGGCAAGCTCTTGTATGAGAGGAAGTGGTACCACCGGGGCCAGAGTGTGTACGTCGAGGGCAAAGGCAGGGAGCTGCCCAAGTTCCCCGGCCACATACACGCCATCACCGACGAAGCGGTAAGAAAACATTTATTAATTAATATTATTATTATTATTAAAAAGAAAAACAACTGGCCCATAATAGAGAAGATTGGAGGAGGCTCCATCAACAAGAGCAAACATCTTAAATGATAGGTAGATAGTTTCAGATTATGGTAATTTTCATGTATAATGAAGGTAGTTCGTGATTTAGCAGTCTGGATCAAGTAACCAACAAGCTTAGATCATATAAACGTCTAGATCATGCATCAATTGCACAAAAACGGCCCCAAATACAGTGCACCAAATTTGGTGCACGCGCTCCTCACGCCGGTCACGCCTGTTAGTGTCGTTTTGGCTACTTTACTGGCTGGAGCTCTCACGAAAAAATTCTTTATACCGTCCTGCGCTATTAAAATGTGTCGAAACTATTTTAAAAGAGGAAAGGATAAGGACATTATGTTATTTCAACGAAAAACTTATCACCTTTTTCATGATTTCTTAGTAAAAACATGAAATTTAATTTCGATATTTCCAAGGTTATCGAATTGACTAATGTTGCCAGGTGAGAAGTGGAACTTATTTTCCAAAATTTGGGGAGTTTGTTACGATTTTTTTTTGTAAAATACGAATAATTTGAAAAATCTATAGAAAACAGACATGTAATGTTTGTGGGTCCGTCCGGATTTCTTAAACCAGTTTATATTACGTTTTGAATTTTCTATGAATCCAATTGTAGCAATTCGTTGGATAAAAGAAATCTGGGAATCGCAAGATGTCCACCACTGGAATCCAAACAAAAGGTCGTTTGTGTTTTCCAATTATTTTGAGGAATATATATATACATTATTTTAGAATATATAATAATATTTTCTATTTATTAGTTTGGGAAATGAACCAATTTACCATGAATCTCGACAATACAAACTTATTTTAATAGTGTCATATGTATATACTTGTGGTAATGGAATAAACATAATATACTTTTTAAAACAGAAAATACGGGATATTTTAAGTATCATGCAAGCAAATTTTAAATAACCAATTATATATTGTTGCAATAGTGCTTGTTTTTGCTGGATAGAAAATTTACAACAAATTAACAAAGAGTAAATTTTTGGTGCTCTAAAATTTTAATTAACTTTTACTGTTTAGTTTCTTCTAATGCAATTTTAGTTATCGCTAAAGAAGAGAAGTAGTGAGAGAGAGGGAAGGATTTCGAAACTTATTTTTTGTATAGCTTTATTTTATGTTACCTAAAAACATGTAATGAATTTATGGAGATATGGTGTATTGACATTTTTTAGTAGATTATTGTCATAATTAAGAAATTAATTTTGTCTATATTCTGTTACCTGCATTTCCATTAATTCCTAATCAACAATAATTTAATATATTGATATGTTAGAAAACAAATTTTAGTTTATGAAATAATCAAATCGTAAAGTTTGAATAAAAACTTTTGGATATGAATATTTTTATTTTAATAATAGCCCTTTTTAAGTGGTTTAGTTGCTCTTAAGTCGCTGCATTAAACTATTCCGTGTACTTACCCCTTAGTTCTTACTACTGATATAAATTTACATTACATATAACACACCCAGTATGAACCCATCGAATCATCCCAAGTCCACTATTAGAAATTATTTCATTGATTTTTAGGGTAGAATAATCTTTGGGCCATAACTAGTCGTCTAATAACCATCGTGGACATATTGTGTAACACAAAAATAATTTGCCATTATGGAAATTTTTTTAAAATTAGTATTGGTAATTAACAGACTTATAAAAATGTACTAATATCTGTACAGACATTTAATTGCGAATTAAAATTACTACATATACTAAAATGTGTTATGAATTTGTGTATTGAAATTCGGTCCAAGACACACAACTTGTTGCTAATTTTATAGATTTTTATTCTTTAATTATAGAAGAAAAACTGAAACCTCTGAGTAATATTAACTTATAACACAAAGAGGGATTAAATCATTACGATCATTTAAACTTTTCACTTATATAAAAATATTTAATTATAAAATATAAAAAATGGGGTGATTTTTTTTAGCTGATATCCCGAAATCACGCACACATTGATAGTTTTTCTAGAGTGAATATAGCAACGCTTCGCGTTTTTGATGCCGTTTTTGGCGATGTTGCTTGTTCGCAATGCTCTCTCTAGACATGTTATACCAACAAGAGAACAGTGAGTGCTTTCAAATTCGTAATATGGACCGTTTATTTTGAAAGTGGTGTATAGATACTACATCATTTTTAATGTATTTTATATATAATGCCCATGTTTTGTACAACTTAAAATCTGTCGGTAAATGAAATTGCATAATCATCGATTATGAAAGTGGTGTAAGTCCAATTGACAGAGGTAGGTGGCATAGCAGACGGATGCCGATCAGTGTTTTGTTATTTTTCATTTATTTTATACTAGCTGTGTCCCGCGGTTTCACCCGCGGACGATTTGCATTGTTTCCCCTCCGTGTTTCCACTACTCGTAAGTTAAAAGATAGATATTAAAAAATTAGAGAAATGTATTAGAAAATGTACAGCGCATAACCTGTGAGAAGAAAATAAATAAGACAAGGCTGAATGACTTTGAATCTTTGCCCGTATTTTGGCGAATTAAAAAGAACAACAAAAACAACAGTAGCGCCATCTTTTTACAGAAAAATCCGCAATCTTATTACGATTTTTCTAATTTTATATTATTTAAGAGTTGAATTTTTAAATAAAATGTAGCCTATGTACATACTATTCCGATTCATACTCTGTGTTCCTCAAAATTGCACCATGTACCATTTTTTATAAAACAACGATGACGGACGCAGAATTTAAAATTATCAATTTATTACCTCTACGTCTTGGAAGATCGTTAAAATTTGAAAACATCGCCCTGGAGCCTTTGTACCAAAATGCCAGACCTATTACGTACGAAAAATATAAAGACATGAAGCAGCTACTACCCTATATACCTCCGGTGCATCATGCATATTTTGAAACACTACCATATGCAGAGAATAAGTAAATTTTTGTAATCAGTATCTTGTAATGACAATGTAATTGCCGTCTAAAATAAAATTTTATGTGTTGTTATGCGTATTTGTTAACAAAATTATATTAAAATGAAGTATATTTTAAGCGATATTTGATTTTTCAAAATTGAAATTAAACGATTTTTACAATTGTCTAATTTTGAAAGTGGTGTAAGTCCATTTACAGCACATAAATATGTGTTATCGTAGTCTAATTAGCCAAAAACAAATTTATATAAACAAATTAAATGTTGATAAAACAATAGAAACAATGCCAGACCTCATATGATTTGCCTGTAATTTTTAAATCAAAAAATATAGTAACCTTTAATTTTCTCGAAACAAAAGAAAATGGACTTACACCACTTTCAAAATAAACGGTCCATATATAACAGTGGCGACGAGGAAGATAAGTGATATTATATACAAATAAAATAATTAAATACATCATGGGAATATAATTAAATGGGTACTTATGGGGGTTGGAAAAATTATATCCAAAGATTGAGTAATTGCCTAGAAGCAGGTGAAATAAAGGTAGATGTAATGAAAAAAAGCGAATTTGCTTGCAGTATGTGGCCCTGAATTGTTTGATTTAATAACTTCTTTAATTTCACCTAAATAAGTAAGTGAGGTTAAGTTCGACTTTATTGTTGAAATTTTGAATAGTCATTTCCATCCAAAATCAAACGAGATTGTCGAATCGTATACATTCCACACTAGTAATCAAGAAGATGGAGAGAGAAGAAGTACATGGCACAATTAAGGAAATTAAGTATAGGTTGTAATATTTCTGATTTAACTGCACCCTTAGAGATAAATTAGTGATTTCTAGGAAATCTGTCTAAGCTCCGTTTTCTAACTATACCTTGGTTTTGTGGTATAGAGACCTAAGCAATATGATTTCATGGAAACAAACATGGAACAAAGCCCAAGGTTGACAGTTTGACGCCGATACCTGTGAGAGTGTGGTATCACACCGATTGAACTAGTCTAAAGAACTTTAATGAAGGTATTGATTCTCAGCATGGCTCTCCCACGCCCAATGCAACATTGTGGTACAAGTATCACACAATATTTTTTTTCTTTTTGTTATTGCCTGGAGCAGGTAAACAGGCTCACCTGATGGAAAGTGTTTTTTTTTAATTCCCCTCCGCCAAACGAACATGATTTGTCCGGCCTTTTTATCTTGTTTTGGTTTTTTTTGCATTTTTACAAAAAAGTCCTTAATCTATTATATTTTTGTTTTTTACTTTTTCGCTATTACAATTGGCTTATTTTCTAATTATCTTTACTACTTCTACTTATCTTTATGATGGAAAGTGGTTACTTACTGCTTAAAGAACCCCATGACATAGCCCAAAGGGAAATCCACGTCCGGGAAGTTCCCTCCAGATCATTGTTGTAGGCGGAATAAATGTTCTAAGAACCGTTGCATGAAACTAACTATTGTTAACTTTTAACTAAATTTTCGGTTTTAAGTGAAAGAGTTTATTTTTTGCTAGCTGTCCCGGCAGACGTTCGTCCTGCCCGGAAAATGCAGCGTCACCTACCTGGTCCAACCCGTGAACAAAACTACATCGTGACATAATCATATTTCAATACTATCGCGACTTCGTCCGCGGTTTTTTAACGAACCCACGGGAACTCTTTAATTTTTTGGGATCAAAAGTAACCTATATGTTGACCAGGGATATAAGCTACTACCATACAAAATTTCATTTTAATCGGTCCAGTCATTTCGAAGATTAGCCGGTACAAACAGACAGACAAACAGAGAAAAAAAAATGAAAAAAATCTAAATTAGTTCTATTTCACTTCTTATTCTTTCTTTCTCCTGACCCGGTTTTTAGCATTTTTTTTCATTGTACAGAAATTCGACCTCTACAATTTTACTATATTATTATTTATATTAGATTATTTCGTTAGTGTTTTAATTTTTTTTTCTTTTCTGCAGATATGGGTGAGGAAAACAAACTTCGAGCGAATAAGGATATACATATCGCAGTTAGCGCGCGGCAAAGTGACGTTAAAAAGACGGGCGTCGTAATTTATTAAAAAAACAATACATTTGTAAATATAATGTGACTCGGGTTGTTTTTGTGTGTGTACAGACGTTAGTACAAACGCTAGAGTGTGTTTATTGTTGTGTTACTCGGTCGTTTCTCGGTACAGACGTCGTATTACGGAAGGTATTGTGATCGTTTTATTAATGTGTTTATATCAGATAATTATGTTTTATAGTTTTTTGCAATGTACTGAAATATATGTAATATAGCTGTTATGTTTACTACAAAAACTCGAAACAATTGCTAAAGTTATAGAAACCGTATTAAAAAAAGCTGCGAATTTTGTGCACGCCATTTACTCTTATGGAGTTTAAAGTGTGTTAGAAAGAGATGAGTATATAATCGTACCTTCGTTATTTATATTGTTACTAGTCTACACAGCAATATGTGACTTATTATGGATTACTAAAAACAGTGTTCCACATTAGAAAGAAACTTGATTGACAGTATGTTTTTTCGTTCATTATTATAATAGGGATGTGGACACATGTTAGAATAAATTTTAATATTTTTACATATGAAACAACAGACATTAGAATAATGTATTATCATCCAGCTTTTTAATTCGTTTTTAAACAATAATCAATGCGCTATTTGACTCTTTTTACTTGTACTTATTTTTTAAAATGTTTATGGCTTGGCAACTAGGCCTTTAAGCCAGAAACTTGTACCTACTTATGCCTGCTCTCTTGTGTAGGCATACAAAAGCTACGACTTCTGTAACTTTAAAAAAAAGGTAGTAGTTGATAACACATGAGGGAGGTAATTACTGATTGATCTATCTATTTGATTGAGCTGTCAAAAACGAAATGTTTGGAAAAGGTATGTTTTCCCTTTCACTCACACTTTAAAGTGCATACCTTTGTGTGAATAAAATAGCTGTAATTCGGCTTTTATTTTAGCACGGTTTCTATAGTTTTACGTGTTCTGTGATATAGACTTTCTTCACATGTTTTACATGAGAGGAAACTTTCAATTAATTTGTAAATGATTTTTAAAATATATAATGAAATAAGCATATTCCTTTATCTAGAATGCAACCTTTGATAATTAACATAAAAAATTACTATGATGTTTTATTTCACACTTGAATTTTCACAATCACATCTTCTATTCTATACTTGTAACATTAAAAACTATATTTTTCAGAAAAGCAAATGAAATTATTTTTTTGTTTTTTTAAAGTCATAATTACTTGCTTTTGTAACCAAATTCTAAATGATATTATTGATACAATTTTGTTATAAGTGCAAAAGTTATACAATTATAATAGTTAAAAAAGTCTATCTGCTATTCTTCAGCTACAAAACATACTCTCACGTTAATATATTATATTGGATTTTATTATTTTTATTTATTTGAAACTTACATAAACGAATGCTCTTATTTATAGAGAATTACAAGTAAGTTTGAACGCTTCTTTTACCCTCGAAAGGGGCCAAATTTAGTATTATTTGTCCATAATCGGCCAGCGGCAATTTTGACAATTGCCGGCGCCAAAACCAAGAGAATTATATCGTCTCTTTTACTCTAATACAAATTCTCTGTAGTTAGAGGGAGAAAGCATGAGTTCAACGTTCGTTTCTATTATCTGTATCTGACCACAAATTTGTGGTGGTTCCATCTTTAAAGGTTAAGAACCATAAAGCAGCGTTCAAATTTACACTAACTCAATATAAATAAGACCATAAATAGACAGTAATTTATTGATTCTAGTAGTCTCTAAACAACTTCGCACTATATTTTATAATATCCATATTGTATTTTTGTATGATATTTTGTATTCTTATTGAAAAAATGGTCGGAAATACAATGTCCTAAATAACACATTGCAGACGTCAAACTGTACAATATATTTCTGATATAAATACAAAGGGTGTATGCAATGTTATAATTTTATGTGGGGAAATTAATATAGCAAAATAAAATTCCATATGCAATAGAAATTGAATCATGTAAATTACTTTTTAAATTCATTTCATGAAAATGATTAAAGTCTTACAAGTTGGCTTAACTGCACCAACATTATTGTAGTGTCTATCTGTGATTTCGAAATAAATGCCCTACATTTAAGCGAAAATTTATGATTAGTTCGCGACAAGTCGAAATGGCAATCAGGGTATGAAGCGAATGTTTATTGACGTCGTCGTCTTATTTTAGTGCTGCACGAGTCCGCATCGACCACGTTTATCGATATCGATCTCGCTTATATTATGGCTTGTGTAATACACCAGAACTATATACTAATAATAATATAACTAGTCCATAAAAGTCCCACTACTAAGCTCGGGTCTCCTATAGCGGAACGGACAGTAAACCCGCCACGCTTGTCCAAAGTTTGACACATCGGTAATCTCGATGTGCAGGTTGCAGCACGGTGTTTTTCTTCACCGTTGATAGCACGTGGTAATTGTATGAATATATGCATTAGGTCAGAACACTGCCTAAGTGGTGCATGCGTTCCGGCCAGTCATTACTATACCACGAATTGCATAATAATAACCATAATAACCCATGTTGCCCCTGCCTTTAATGGCATTTTTTGGGGCCCATGCAGGGAGTGGTGAGTCACCGTCTGCCCATTTTTCCATGTTCCCCGAACATTGTGACGGGCAGACGCCATAGTCCCCATATTCCCAGAACCCCAGTACCACTAGCAGTTCACCCCAATAGCCCGGTACTTTTTGTCCTCATTTTCCACAATAGCCCTACACTGGCCGGGGCTTGTTCCTGGGTGCATTACTATATGGTGTAGACAGGGGTAATCGCCGGTCAGTGTCACGCCACATTTACATTAAATTTGTCAAAAGGCCTCTACGTGTTGGTCTTTCTATGGCCCCGCGCAAGCCCTCCAAAAGTCCGGGCCATTTTTATGGCCCGTGGTCTTGAAAGACATACACCATAATAAACACTTAATGTTGTTAACAATTCCTTGTCTCTGCTCCTGTTTTTGATATAACATTAATATGATTTAAATTCATTTTCAAAATGTCACTATGTACCATAACGTCATGTATTCACAACTCTTTGCGGCACGAATAAACCCATACAGTTTCTGTGTCATAGTCGAATATATTTTATGTATAGGAAATAAAATTCTGTCTTATTGGGGAAAAAAAAAATAAAAAAAATAGTTTGGTATTGAAAATGACTTGAGTTGCCTGTTCTTTTCCAGTTTAACCACCATTCGTTACCATTTAAAATAAATAAAAGCAATGAATCCTTCCACATTATACTTAGCTAGAGAATATTAATATATTTTGACATAAATGGGAAAAATAATTGTTACAAATATCCTGTGAATTGGATTTGAAATTATTACTTGAGTAATAATTTTACTCTCACTTTGTTGCATACCCAATAAACTATCGATATCGACTACCTGGTGTGGTGTCGTACATCACTAGAGAATTGAAATCTCGACCTGTCGCGGAATATATGATGACTAAGGGTAGTCCAGAAATTATGTCACACGTTAAGGGAAGACGGGGGGGGGGTTGTTAACGAAGTGTGACAAGGGGTGGGAGGGGGTACTAAATTCCGTGACGTCACTTTTTAAAATCTAATATATTTAAGCTAATTACGGAACACTAGTCACACTAGGGAGGAGTGTGAGGCGATCGAAAATCATGAAATTCGTGTGACATAGTTTGTGGATGGCTGCTAATCGCAAATGAACATGTTTTTTTTAAATCTGTCAATGTGACAGTTTGTCTCGAATAAACTCCGAAACAGCTTAACGGATTTTAATGAAATTTTGACGAGTTAAAATTTTGTGTGTTCCATTTGAATATTTGTAATGCGGTGGGAACGGCGGGCATAGCTAGTCTAATATAAAAGTATCGGGCATGCTCCAACACAAGTCAAAACTGAATGAACTAAATTTTTCGAATGAAAAAGCTATACTAAGTATTCATCTGTTTTGAATGACTATATTGTGTTTGTACATAGCCATAGATAGCCGAATTTTGTTCCGACAGATATTTGGGTTGTATTTGACAGTTTTATTTGTTGCGAAGCTTGCCTTGAATATTTATTGATGTTATTTATTTTAAAAATTGACTATAACAATGTACTTATATTAATTTACCTGATTTCAATGATTAAATCTGTCTGAGAAGTAATTTTGCGAAATATGGCATAAGGTTTCACGTTATTTTGACGCTTGTAATAAATAGCCTATGCTTGAGTGGGTTAAGCCTTTGCTGAAATACCTCACTGCAGCACAGAGACTCCGGGTTTGATTCTGAACATGGTAAATTTTGTGAACGAAATTTCGGTTATTTACTATTTTCCAGGTGACCGTTGTTGCTCCCAGAGTGATCCGTTGTATATTACTTATACACAACCCGCAAGAGTTAACTTGAGACTTCGCTCGGATGACGTAAACGCGAGGTAGTGACGCGTCGATGGCGAGAGCGGTAAGAAGGCGGGGGTCGGGAGGGGAGCGCGCATTCCGCTCAGGTCTCAAGTTAACTCTTGCGGATAATACAAGCCTCACGTAAAGCTTGGGTTACAGAAGGGGGGGGGGATGAGGTAAGTGGAGAGCTGATATGTGATGGGGTATGACTATCGAAGTTGGCAATTAAACTGGCATAATTACTTTCATTAGCACACGAATGGCTTATGTTGCCCTCGCATTTGCACAATAGCGTCTAGCGAGTGAGAAGACAATATATTCGTGAGTGACTGAAAGAGAAGAACCTTTAGAAAATTTGTTATATTCTGCAATCGGATAGAGTACACTGAAGTTGAGTTTTGAGGCCAACTTGAAAAATGACATTTAAAAAATATATTGGCTAAAAATTAAAGATGAAGGGATTTTAAGTAAGAATTGTGTGTTTGTGTCGAAAATTTTGACTGTTTCGTTAAACATGCTTTTCAAGTTATCACAATTATTGGTAATGCGCTGGACCCTTGTCAAATTAACATTCACGTGACGTCACCCGCAACTCGATATGTACGCGTACTCGCCGGCCAATGATGCTAACAGTACTGAGTGTTCGGCTACGGTTACATCACCAAAATGGCGGCCAGGCGCAATAGCAATTTGCGGGGATAATATCTCAAGGTTCTTTCTTTTGACATCAGTCAAAGACCTCATATTTGGTTGGCCCATATGTTACATGTGGTCTGGCTGCTCCTAGCGCCTCTGCTTGAAGTTTATATTGAAGCTTAAATATTCATGAATAATTATTGTCAACTATTCATGAATATGTTTACATAATAGCCAGTGGCTTGTACACACAAATCGTGAAGATCATGTCTATACAGACATGTTACTTGAGATCACGTTGTCCCGATAGTTTTGGAAATCTCCCAATTGTATGAAATTATTATGCGAGAGGTAACATCCAGACTGGTCATTATTAGATACAAATCGAAGGTTTAATAAACAAATGGACGTGCAGACAAAAGTGCAGTTTTACACAAGGGACAAAATTGTAAATAAAACAAAATTAGTTGATTGTATAAGGCTGATTTTTGGAATACCCTTTAGGTATAACTTGCATACTGGTAAGACTTTTTAATTTGTAACATGCATAATTTTAGTTTTTTAAAAAACAGAAAAATGGCATTTTTGTGTATACACCCATATGTTATGAAGCCCTTGATATTAAAGCCTTAGCTCGATTTTTATATCCCATAGAAAAACACACCTATCCCAATTTTTTTGACCAAACAATATTAGGGAATTACTGCTCAATATGGAGCCCTGCTTGCAATTCGCACTACCAATCTCACAATGCAACAGTATTGTTATTTGTAAATAAAATATTTCTAATGTAATATACCGATCAAATCAAATGTATAATGTGTACATGAGATTTTAGTTTTGGAGCATTTTAGATTTGTTTTATTATGTGATTATCTTGTAAGAGTGACTCGTGGTATTTTGTAAATAATAGTATGCGAGATATTTACATAAAATGTGTAAAGATGATATTGAGAGATCTTCTAATTATATGTATATTAAGAATAAGAATTTTGTAGTTTTATTCACACATATATTGTCATGCCCTTTCCCATTGGGGTAGGCAGAGACGATGGATATCCACCTGCTACGATCCTGACACTTTTCGCTTCATCGACTTTCATTAATCCTTTCATACTCTTGAATGAATGAATTAACGAATATTGTGTTTTAAAGATACAGTTAACAGAAACAAAATTTTACAATACAATAGGCGGTCTTATAGCTATTAGCGAATTCTTTCAGACAACCTTTGGATGGACAAAAGATATGATAAGAACAAGGGTATGTTGCATTATTCTCACTATCGAATCAGTATCTTATAAATACATACATGATATAATATACCTACATAATAAAAATATAAATAATATATACTAATACAGACAAGAAAAATATGACTGTTCTCTTTTCTTTCAACATATACCAATTAATTGGGGTCGGCACAATATGTCTTTTCCTTCCACACTCCTCTATTCTGACACATCTTCAGTCACAACACAAATCATCATATCATCCTTCACAGAATCCTTTTTTTCTACTTTTACATTCGGTCCCATCCATCTTGTAGTTTAACATTATTGTTGTCACGTGACTTTTATCCCTCATTATATGCCCATAGCAACTTAGTCTTCTTTGTCTCAATTTTTCATTCACAGGTGCAACTTTCATCCTTTCATATATACACTCTTATTTAAACTAATTTTGTATCTGATCTACCTTCAAATATCTTCAATTTGACCATGGTGAGTAAGTCTTGATCTACCAGGCACCGACTCTATCAGTCACATTGCTTATTTAAGTTATTTATTATTTATAGTTTTATTTAAATGGTTAAAATCTTATGATCAAGGTCAGCCATTCATCTGTTGATTTAAGCTTAGGCCCGTGAAAGCTAAGCCTTTTGACTGAGAAGTACTGTGACTTGTTTGATTAATAATAATATAATACTTTCTATCAGGCAGACGGCCCATTTGATGGAAAGCGGTTACCATCGCCTATGGACATTTGCACCACCAAAGGTGCTACAAAAGGCGCTGCTGCTCTCTTAAGGGAGACTGGAACCTGGTCACTAATGACGGAACACAACACAAGGTTGTTATGGCGGTATATTCTAGACCAAGGGTGGTCGCAATCCAGTCGAGCAAATGCCTTATCACCTGGCTGTGGGTTGTTTTGTCGCCTCTTACGACAGGCCGCCCGGCCGCAGGAAATTGTATTCTTTCTCTGTTCCTGCACGGATAGTAATTGTTTATTTGGTGAATAATAAGGTCTTTTTAATTCTATTCTAATATTAAAGACGGAGCGGCCGTCAGCAAAACGCTGTACGTAAAACCGGTACATTCAGTAGCACAAATATTATCACCGGTGCAACAGGAGCATTATACTGAGTTAATTAAAAGAATATTGAGACGGATGTGTGGTGTTACTGGAATGTATAAGGTAAGAAATGAATTCACAAGAGTCATTGATAGTTGCACCCGTGGCTAATACATTTAGGGGATGAAGCTGTATGAGAATGTAATAACGAGGAATAAAAGACAAGAAATGGTTAAACTACAAAATTAATAGATATAAGTGAAAAGATAGAACAAAGGGATGAATCGATTCTGTGAAAGTTGATTTGTGCTGTGACAGAAGACATACTAGAGTAGAGGAGTATCGAACGAAAACACTGCGGATCCCAAGTGGTGAGGACTAAGCAAAAGAAAAGTAGAATAATAAATTAATGTTTGGTATGCAAAACCAAGATTACGGATAGATAGTCGTATAATATAAGGTATCAAAATATTAAGGGACTAAATGTGATTATCTATTTTCTATCTAGCGCTCCAAGGGTTCGGACACAAAAATACCAGAGGTTGCTCGCCACCAAGAGTAGTGAGGACTTTAGAGACCAGTTACATCACTAAACGGGGAATGAAATGCTAAAGGTGTGCTACGGCGATTGATAATCCAGGAAAGATCTTATTTCTATCAAATACGCCTTTTATTAGTCTAGTCTACTTTAGCAATAAATAAAATCCTGATTTATACAAACAAATTAAACTAGATGACGCTTTACAGACATAAAACATATCGGCGCTTATCATGCTTGCAAAGAGTGAGAATGTGGAACCGTTTCTCACAATCTCGCCAAAAATATGACGCGCCTAATAAAATAACTATTTTGCGCACTTTGGCGTCTCTAGGACTATAACTAACTATAGAGAGAAGCGTCGCTACAATCCGCTGCTTTTCCAAGTAATCAGGCCACGCCATCGATATCTACAATAAAAAAAAAATTGTATGAAATAACTACATCGCATATGTAAACAAACATCGAATTAGACAAATTCAACCCGTTAATAACACCGTGTTGGAAATCTTCTTTTTATGCTAGAGAAGCAATAGAATCTCGGTTCTAGGCCCCTTCATTATTCGACTTTCATATTTCGCTGCTCAACTTAACACCTTATTCATTGACTCGAAAGACTGAAAAGAGCATATCTTACCACCCCTTATTCCTTTACATGCCCACTTATATAGCAGCAAGTAGGGATGTGGGAAACGCGAACATCAAATGTTCCTGTTGTTCTTGTAACTTAAATATCTTTTATTGAATATTTTAGTTAAGATACAATGTAAATATTGAAAAGAATTTTATTTGAAATGCAAATCTTGAAACGCTCGAATGTTGAGCTGGATGAAACTAGTTTTCTTTAGTAATTAACTCAGACCAATACCTAATAGGTAATCAAATTAATGATAAAAGAATGCTAAACTTTTAAAATCATCGAAAGTTCTCAAGGCATGTCTTTTTATATAAAGTAATGTCAAACCGGCCAATCTAGATTCTGTACATTATTAACCAAACATTTCGATCCCGTGGTATTATTAGATAAATACTATTATTATTGGATATGCAGATAGAAACAGGTATAAGTATATTTATAGCATATTCTTTTACGTTTTTACTACCTACCTTTGACACAGTATTGAGACATTTTGTAGAAAATGGATTAATCTTAGTGACAATGCGATCGTTCTGAAACCTGCTTACGTAGAAAATAACTACAACGATATTAACCAGTATCTTAAATAATCCTAAATTGTATGCTCCTCTTAGAAAAAATAACGAAGAGATTAATTATGATCATTATAATTATGTTGATTCGATGATATTCAGTTTTACATAGTTACCTACCCCTTTTTTTTTTTTTTTTTTTTTTTTTTTTTTTTTTACAAGGGGAAATCCATTTGCGGACCCCCCGCCGGGGGAGACTTCGGCGGGGGAGTGTGGGACTCGCCGGTTGATGGTAGCCGGAATACCCACTAAAACCCCTTGGTGCCACCTGACGCCATGTGCCAGGGTCGCGGGATATGCGTGAGCTTTACTTCCGCGACCCCGGCTGGCGTGGGCCCACCCCTGTTGTTGGGCAGGCCTCTCCGTACTCAATTGAGAGGGGCGCGCGCGGGCACCCACGCGCCCCCTCCTCGGCGGCTTTTAGTGCGAGTGGCGGTCTCATGGCCTCCCCTGGCCGCCACCCGCGCCGCGTGTTCACGGCGGCCGGAGGTTGGTGGTTCTCCGGCGCCGGGACCGGTTACTGCGGCGGGAGAGGAGCACGGCTGCTCGCTCTCTCTCCCGCTCCGCCGCCTCCTTTGCGGACATGACGGCCTCGCAAAAGGAGGCGACGGCGTCCCACTCGGTTTGGCCCCCGACCATGGCTTGAACCACGGCCGGGAGCGACAAGTCTGGTCCAATATTTGCGCCGAGGACACGGCGCTCCTCGTCCCAGGCCGGACACTCCTGCAGAGTATGCAGCACCGTGTCCTCGACGCTGGCACTACAGTGGTGGCACCCTGACGATGACTCACGCCCGATCTGACACAGGTACCGGCCGAAGCAGCCGTGCCCGGTCAGTACCTGTGTCTGGCGGAACGTCAGGGTGCCGTGTCTCCGGTCTATCCAATTTGGCAGGACGGGCCTAACCGCCTCTATGGTCCTGTGACCGGCGCTGGGGTGCGCAAGTCGGTCTCTCCATTCCACCATGAGATCCTGCCGGAACTCCGCCCGTTTAGCCTCGATTTCCCTAGGCGCGGGACGGAAGTCCCGGCTGAGGGCGTCCTTGCGCCAGTCGTACACGGCTGCAAGGACGCGCGCCTCTAGGTCCCACGGTGGGGATCCGGCTAGAAGGGAGGCCGCCTCAAAGGAGATCGTACGATACCCCCTGATGGCCCTGACGGCTAGCGCGCGCTGCGGGCGTCGCAGCAACGCGGCGTTTTTGGCCGTCAGGGTCTCCGCCCATATTGGGGCCCCGTATAGGGCCATGGATCGTACGACCCCCTCGTAGAGTTTTCGACACGGAGCGCCCGGCCCCCCCATATTGGGCACGAGCCGTGAAAGGGCGCCAGCTGCCCCCATGAGTCTGGGGGCCAGCCGCTCGAAATGTGCCGAAAACTCCCATCGGCTGTCGAGGACGAGTCCGAGATACTTCATCGTCGCCCCGACGCCGATGGTGGTGCCTCCCACTGTGATGCTCAGGCCCGGAGGCGGCTTGTTCCGAGGCCCGTGGAACACCACGGCCTCGGATTTGTGCAGAGCCACCTCCAGACCGAGACGCCGGATCCTGTCAACGACATGCGCGACCCCAGCAGTGGCCAGTAGGCCCGCCTGCCGGTGGGTCCGTCCACGGGCCGCGACTAACGTGTCATCAGCATAACACGTGACGCTGACACCGTGGAGGACCGCACCGCGTATAGCCCAGTCATAGGCGATGTTCCACAGGAGCGGGCCCAGCACCGACCCCTGTGGAACACCGCACGACATCTCTCGCCGACCCCAGCTGGCTAGCTGACCCGGGAACACGACGGCCCTCACCGAGAGGTAGTCCCCGATGACTCTGCGGAGGTAGGTCGGCACCCCGTGGTATCGGAGTGCCTCCTTTATGCAGCTCCAGGGCAGGGAGTTGAAGGCGTTGGCGATGTCGAGGGACACCGCCAACAGTACCCCACCCTGGGAGATCGCCTCCTCCGCCTGGCTCTTCACACGTTTTATGGCGTCCACAGTGGAGCGCCCCTGGCGGAAACCGAACTGGTTCTCCGCCAGGTCCGGCCCCTGTTCTCCGAGGTGCCGGACGAGGCGGTTTGCGAGCACTCGCTCCAGCAGCTTGGCCACCTCGTCCAGCAACACTATGGGCCGGTAGGCGGACGGAGAGTCCGCCGGGCGCCCCTCCTTCCTGAGCAGGACCAGCTTGCCGGTCTTCCACCGGGTGGGAAACCGGCCCTGCTGCAGGCACGCCGTGAAGAGCCACGTCAATCGGGACTCCAGGGCGCCGTGGGACAGAACCCACGCACGCCCCGGTATGCCGTCGAGACCGGGGGCGGTGTTCTTGGCCTTCAGCCTCAACACCGCCGCCTCCAGTTCATCCCGGGTCACTGCGGGCACATGGTCTTGCTCCACGCTAGGCTCCGGCGATGGCGGTGCCATCGCGGGAGGCGGATGCTCGGCCCTCGAGGGGAACAGAGCGCCAACGATGTCGTCCACCAGGGGTGGGGGGAGACTCTGGGTCAGGGGGGGCGCCCATGGCCGGAGCTTGTTCCGGACCAGATGGTAAGGGCGCCCCCAGGGGTCGTTATCCAACGTCCCCAGGAGTTCCTCCCACGCCGCCGATTTGGCTTCCCTGATGGCGATCTGCAGCTCCTTCTTGGCGCTCCTGTATCCCTCGTACAGGCCGGCTTCTACGGTCGCTGTCTCGTCGGTGCGGCGACGCCTTCTCCTGTATCTGGTGTACCGGCGGCTCGCCGCGACGCAAGCTTTTCTCTTGCGGGCGATCTCGTCGTTCCACCAGTACACCAGATTTTTGGGCCTGTGAGGACCCTGCCTCGGCATCGCCGCATCGCAGACTGACGTCATCAGCGACCGTAGATTCTCCGCCTCCTCGTCTACGTCGGGTGACTCTCCGTCGGGCCCCTCCGCCCAGGTGTTGACAGTGAGGGCCTCTCGAAGAGCCTCCCGATCGAGACGCTTTAATGCCCAGCGTGGATATTCATCCGCCGGGGGACGTTCCGGCATTCGGTTGCCCGTGTTGCGGGGGGAGACGCTGAACCGGATGTACCGGTGGTCCGACAGCGTCTCCTCCCCCTCCAGGACTCTCCAGTCCTGCACACGGCGTGCTATTGCGGGGCTAGCGAACGTGATGTCCACTATGGAACCGCCCCGCATCCGCACGCACGTGTGCACTGTCCCCCGGTTTAGGATGGCAAGACCATTTTGGATCGCCCACTCTTCGAGCTCTTCGCCCCGCGCGTCGGTGGCAGGGGAACCCCAAGCCGTGGATTTGGCGTTGAAGTCGCCCGCCACCAACACAGGGCGGGGGTGGCTCTGTGCGACGATCCTGCCCGCATCTGCTAGCCAGCTTTCGAATTCGGCGAGAGTTCTGTTCGGGGAGAAGTAGCCTCCCACGACTACTATCTCCCCGATCGTGGCCGCAACGAGGCCCCTGCCCCTCACGATGTTGGCGAGGGGGGGGCAGCCCGCAGCCGTCCGCACCATGAGGACCACCAAGCCGTCCAGGTCACCCGCCCAGTCGTCTCTGGTATGGACCCGGTACGGCTCGGCGGCCACCGCTATTTGGATTTGCCACTGCGCCATGCTCTGGAGCAGGAGATCCTGAGCACCGGCGCAGTGGTTTAAGTTCGCTTGGAGGAGGCGTAGAGGTGTGCTATCCATTATGCGGTTTTGTCACCCCCCGCCGCCTCCTCACGCGGCTCCTGCGGTTGCGGCTGCGGCTGGACTGGCGTGCTCGTCGCGGCTGTTTTCTTTTTTTGCGCCCTCTTGGTGGGGCGGGCCCCGCAAGGCCCACTTCCAAGCCGGTGCTTGGCCGCCCTGCCTGCCGACTCGCAGACACTGCAGTGTGGCGAGGCTTTGCAGGTGGCGGCTCTGTGACCGGCCTGGCCGCAGCGGTAGCACAACCCGCTGCGGTCAACTTCGGAGGTGCACCGGGCCCCCACGTGTCCCTCGACGTGGCACCGGTAGCACCTCTGGGCCTTTGCCGGCAGGGGCTTGACAACTGCCGAGGCCCATCCCACCAAGAGTTTGCGACCTTCCAATTTTTTGGCTGTCGCCACCGGACAGGTGACGACAGTCGTGCCTAGACCGTCCGGTCCGAGTCGGATCCCGTTCGACCGGATGTGGTCGACCGGGCAATCGGCGACCTGCGCGATAGCGGCCGCCACCTCGTCTGCGGTGGTGCAGTCGTCCAGGCCCGAGACAATTACACCTATTGTTTTCATGGGCCTGGATACTTTCACGTCCTCGGTATCGAGGACGCCTCGTAGTCGCTCGGCCAAAGCGTCAGCTTTGGGGGCGCTGGATGTGCCCGGAAGCACGAGCATTCTCGCCCCCGTGCGCGCCGTTTTTAGCCGAACGCCGCCCTCGATACCGAGGTCGGCCAGCTTGATATTCTGTTTGGCCTTCTCGAGGAGGTCCCCATAAGAGACGCCCCTCTCCGCCGCCCCTGTCTTTAGGGTGAGAATTACGGCGGAGGACTTGGGCTCTCGTAGTTTTGGGGGCCTCTTGTTGTTGGCCTTTGCAGACGAGGCGGCCTGAGTTTTTTGTGCAGGGGGCCGCTTCTCCTTGTTTTGGGTTTTGCCTGGGGGCCCATTTTTCCCCTGCGGACCCGGCGGCTGCGACTTTTTCGGCTTTTGTTTCCGGGTCACCGTGACCCATCCTTCTTCTGTAGGAGGGGGGCCTTCCTTTTGGGATAGCGGGACAGGCACTTCCTTTCGTGCGGCTGCCCCGCGCTTTGTGTTCCTACTTTCGAGGGACGGTAGGGGGGGGTACTCCTCTATCGGGAGCCCCGGAGAGGGTATCATTCTGGGGGTGGGAGGGTGCGTTTGTCTCGGCGGGGTGCTAAAGGCCGGGCGCATTCGCTCCTCCCAGGCCGCGAACCTGGCCTCCATCAACTGTACCAGGGTCGCGACCGTCGCTTCGTCTGGAGTCCGTGTCACTGCCGGTGGTGGTGGTGGTGGTGGTGGTGGTGGTGACTGGATTTGCACCGCGGGACTTCCGCGTGGCATGAGGAGCTCCTTCCGGATGTTCACCAGCTCATTGCGGAGGTCCTCAATCTCCGCCTGCATTCTTTTGTTGGCTGCCCGAAGCAACGCCACCTCCTGGGTGGCCGTGCGTTCGAGCAGTTCCTTGGAGGCCTCGTCGACCGCCGCCACTGCCTCTTTCAGGGCCTTTTGTAGGGTACCCTTGAGGCCCTTGGAGACCTTGGCGACGCTCGCTACTACAGCCATCGAGTCAGAGATCTGTTGGTGCAATCCCTGCGCGTGCTCCGCCTGAGCTTCTCGGCTTAGTTACCTACCCCGACATTGGCGAAATTAACGCAAAAAGCGTTGGAGCCATCACCAAACATGAATAGAATGTAATATTTGTGTTAAAGTATTATTGTAAATAATGTTTACGTGTAACTTTTACTTTATTCGTAACTAAAATGAGAAAATTCATAATAGTTATCCATAATGGTCCACTTTTATATCTTACCAACTGTTTATTTGGTTTAGCCTTTTTTTAGTTAAAGAAGGGGTTCGTTTGCTACAGGGTTTTTTGCTGGGGAATTAGACCAAAGCTAACTGAAGATGGCGTGTGGAGATTTGGCAAGATACAGACGCTCCCCATATGCCACTACTCCACTAAACCTACCTGCTTCCCATGTGCCCCGCGTTTATAGTAGGAAAATCATGAGAATTAGAATGTAGTTACGCCCACGCTAATCCTGCGCGTTAGTGCCCGAGAGTGCCCCGGGAAACAGAGCAAACTCACTTCGTCAACAGAGGTTAGTTTTTCCGCATCCCCAGATGCTGGAGGAACCCTGCTGTAGCGGAATTACGGACACCCGCGCAGTACCCGCGAGTCACATGCGCACCTCTCTCCTCTCGTTCATTTGGCTGAGCCTTATGCTAATCGTGTTTCGTGCGATGAATGAAAGTTCCGATGGACTATTCCTTCCGTCTGATTCCTGTATTCTATTTTAAAGGCTGGCAATGCGTTGGTTTCGCCCCCGGTGTTGCAAATTGTTAATAGACTGTAATATCTTTCCATGAGTTCCTGCCTGTTTGCCAGCTTTCCAGTATAAAAAATAAAGGTATTGAGTAAACTCGTATAGGAGTAGTGTATTTGTATAACCGAAATTGTATGTCATGCGAAAAGGCATTTAACAAGATGTGTTCGAAATATCAAGGATAATAATTATTTCTTATCTTTCAAGAGGAATAGATTTTTGAGGCTCGTGTACACGATAGGGGCGGTCTGCCAAGAACAAACTAGTAATTCTTAATTAGCATACTTGAACCTACAAGGTAATAAAAAGATCTTTGAATTAATTATTTGTCATCTTGTTTATTAAGTTTTAGTCTCGCGTGGATGCATCACGCACTAGGGTCAAGCCACCTATCGAGGTTGATTGGTAATTCTTTTTATTGCCGAATCATTTTTGGACGTAGACAAAGAAACTTAGGTTTTTCTGTCAACGTTCTAAAATACATAATATATGTTGGAAAATACCTTTGTTATTTCAAATATTACATTTGTTTAAAAAGTATTTTTTTCTATAAAATGTTGTTCGGACCGCGATGGTCATTTCATTTCTTAAAATGGACCCCTTACGAGACTAATTATTGACTCTTGAGATATACGAACGGTCCATCCATCAGACTACTTTATTCCAGATCTCTCTGAAGTAATAGAGCAGTGTACCTTGACGAAACAGCGTCATACACCCCACCTTTTTTGTTAACGCAGAGGAATGTCGATCGTGGATACAGGAGGAGGCCAAAAGCAGCGCCTCATGCCACCAGCTCGTGTGAATGTGAGACTTTTGTACTTAACGGTAACCAGTATCTCCTCCTCTGAGGGTAGAGGCCGACAAAGTACCCACTAAACCTACCTGCGTCCCTTCAAGAGAATGCTCATAGTCAGTACTTTACAGGGATACGCCGCAGTAAGTGCACTGTGACGCCTTGTACGCCAGATTTAGTACTAAGCCCAGGGAAGCAAGGCCGTACCACTACGCACAGTAGAGGTGATTCTACTGATACCGCCATTAACAGTGGACACTACCTACCCTATTTGCAATTAATGCAAATATGTAAAACCAAAGGTGCCTATATGCATTTTCTTTCAAACATTGTAACAAATTAAATATTAATTCAGTTATGTCAAGACAAAGTATTGTGTACGATTACGCAATCACTGTCCACTTGTGCCAACAATGCGCTTATTAGGCCACTGGGCGTCTGTTCCCAATACATAATTAATCTGGAGGTCTGCGATTGTTTCGTTTGATACTTTCTTTCGCAGATATTTTCCAAGGAGTGTAAAGCAAGGCCGAATCATTTTTATATAGATACATACATAAATATATAACTTCAAGCCAGGTCCCTTGCGGGGTAGGCACGAACAACAGAGCGCCATTTAGGTTTATTCTTACACATCTCACTTGCTAATTTGACATTCATAGCTCTTGTCATGCACGCTCGTCCGTTCTTAAGGCTCCTGACATCACCTTCTGCTAGTACACGATCAATTTGATCATGGAAGGTGTGTCGTGGCCTTCCGCAACTTCTGCATCCATCCCGTTTTTAAATTACAAACTTAATATGGTTTACAAAAGGTTTAACGCGTTTTATAAAATAATGTAATAAGTTTGTGGACGAAACTCGTCCTTAATAACAGCTCACCGTTGGCCGCAACACTCACATGATTTTTATTTTATTTTAAGCGGGGAAATGCTATTTACGCACAATATTGGGTCCTTTGCAAGGGATTAGACCGTTATCTCATGCGATGGGTATACTGCATGCTTTGTAACCCGCACGCAATCGATCAGCTTATGTGGAGACTTCAAGAAGCTGTACGGGCAGCAAAGAATACCCACTAAAACCACCCTCCTCCCATGTGCCCCGAGCTTTTGTGTAGGAAAGGCTGAGATTTAGAACGTAGTTACGCCCAGCCGCAACACTCACAGGATACACTAACTCGTGGGCTCGATCAAGTGTCAAAAAGAAAAGAGTTTTCAGGTAATGGCTGCCGAGCTTTCTTTAACAGTCTATTATACGGTTGATATCCCTATTTTTGCGTGCAAACTTTACCCATAATTTGTACTCGTTTGTTTATTCAACATGACAAAAAAATATGCAAATAAGAAAGGGAGTGTTTGATTTAATGATAACGTTCTCACCACCTCCACAAGGTATTTGATTTGATGGCAATTACTTGCGTCATCATTTTAAGTAATTACGTCAATAATATGTCAGCCTGTTTGGTAGTTTGATCGGTCAATACCCTACTAATAAGATTTTATGAAGTGAAACTTCATTGGAATCATTGTGATTTGAAACTATAAGACTAAGCCTGCGAGAGAATGAGATACGTGTTTTACATTGTGCAGCACAGATTAGAGAGTTTATGCAACCGATGATTAACCATAGGTTATTATTTTTTTTGACCAATACAGTGAAAAAGTGAAATTAATACATAAGAAGTTATAATAATACTACGTTTTAACGGTTTTAACCGCGGTAATTTATAAGTTTTGGTTTGTCCGACGTTTTGGCCGCTTTTCAGTGGCCGTGGTCACGGACGACAAAGGTGACGTTTGTCCAACGAGTATTGTTAGTTTTATTTAGCCTACCGCCAACTTGTTCCTTTTAATTATTTAATTTTGTTTATGGTTATTATTTACTCTATGGGAGCCAAATCTAATTTACCACCGCTTCGCAACAAGTTGTGGCTTGAAGAGAAGAAGCGGCGCAAGAAACTCTTCAGCAAACATGCCTAGTTCTAAAAATTGTACATAATGTTAAAATGGATGGAATGAAAAATAAAAGAAATTATCAGTTAAGTTGGTTTGTGTTTCGTTGCACGCAGAAAGAGCTCACGGTGTCTTGAGGTCTAGCAGTTGGTTTTTGCTGGGTTTGGGTCTTAATAGTTTTGATGACCGGATCCCAAACAGGTGTTACTTACCAACCATCTTCTCTATTGAAATTTGGGTGCTTTCTGATCGAACGATTGACGTCGGACAAGCCAAAACCTAACAAATTACCGCGCTTAACACCGTTAAAACGTAGTTTTTATTATGTATACAAGTCGCGAAAACCTAAGAAAATATTACGTAAGAAGTTTATTTTGAATTATAGTATGTTGACGGCTAGTATGTCATAGGCTAAAGGAATTATATTTATATTAATACAAGTTAGAGAAGAATTATCTATGAGTATATTCTCTAAAGTGTCACTTGTACTGCATGTGTATTGCACACACACACACAAACATTTTTTTTATTGCGATGTTGGCTAACAAGCAGACAGCCTCCTTTATAAGATACGGTTTTCTTCGCCTAAACGATATTAAGCGTGCTTTTTTATTTGAATATATATATTTCTAGAATATTGACTCTTTTATTTTTGTAAACAATGTTAGTCACAAGTTGGAATGCTGTTGACGCATTTGTTTATTTTTGTTGTTGTGCCTTCACGTGTGATCTGATGTCTTGTAAACAATAATATTGCTTTATTAAAAAAACCACGATAGTATGGTTTAAAATATCGTATATTCGAGTCCTGGCCGGGAAGCAAGCACTACTTAAATAGTTTCCTGGCCTAATGTGCAATGATTACAATTAATGGTATACCGCTTAGATCTTACTAAACTAAAGATTTATTTTTAAACTCTAAAACTAAAAAATGACATGTTTGAAGGTGTGCAGTTATTTAATAAATTGCCAAACGAGTTACAAAACTGTAAAATTATAAACTTTTTCAAAATTAAACTCATATTTTTTATTAAAATATATATTATGTGTAAAATAATAGACCTGCGTTAAACATGTCAAGCAACATTTAAAAGAGACTGTATAGCACCACTTTAATGTTAAAATTTATATTGTTTTAGTTATATTAATATATTTTTAATCGATGTATCAATCTAGCGCGCCTTAAATAAGTGTGGCGGGTAATCCCCTACGGATTGGGAAGCTGGAATTCAGATTTGTGATATTGCTGATATTTTTATTATTAGCCCATAAACGGCCCAATGCTGCGTTCAGTTTTCTTCATTTTCGTGGACAGGTAATATATCTACTATATCTGTTCAAGGTGAATTAGCGGGTAGCACAGACTGGTAATCGATGTTTAGAGGCGCATACTGTTTAAGATTCGATTGTCATTGGTATGAATCGCTGCTGCCTTAATCGCTTAGGTTTTGTATTTTTTAATTATTTTTTTAATTAAGAAATTTTAATCTGCGACAAAATCAACTATGTGACAAAATCACAGAATACTCGTTGTATCCCTTCTTCAAAATAGTAAGAACATATTTTACAGTTTGGTATTAAAATTCTCAAAATATTAAATAATTTAGAACACAATGTTAATAAATAATACTGTGGACCTAAAACTGTCAATTTATGAGCTGCAAGCGATGTATTGGCGACTGCTGTGGTCTGATAGTGTGTATATTGATTGATTCTTATGATGACTGCCAAATACTACTTGGGTTTTCTTGATATACCTGGAAGTATGCCTTTATTATATTTTTTTATACGTTTTCCTCTATCGCGTGACAGGCTTTAATTATTTCTGTATTTATTTATTGTGTACGGGCTACGACGCTACACCCGTACAAATGGTGGTGAAAAAATGATGTTGATGGAATGTGGTGATAAATAAATGATAGGATGGCTATAGTAATGCACATATATTAAATCAATATTAATGATAAACTGAAAAACAAATTATGATGACCGCCACCGTCGGGGTGCCCTGTGTTCTTGAACCGAACAGGCTGTGCCGCGACAAATGCAAGCGACCAGACGGAATGTCGCTGGTACCTTGGATGATGAGACGCCCCTTAGTATGGGATGACACTTGTGTCCATTCTATAGCGGCTTCCCATCTTCCAAGTACAGCCATCACTGACGGAGGAGCTGCCACACTTCAAGAAACCCTGAAATGCCTAATAGATACATATTTGTGGCTTTTAGGGTTGAATCTTTGGCGCCATTGGGACGTGAGGCTTATCAACTTTCTCCAGACCTTTCAAGGCGATTGAAAGAAGTCTCGCGTGACCAAAGGGCTGGTCTATATTTAGGGCCACGTATTAACGTTGCTATAGAAGGTGGGAATGCGACCAGCATTTTGGGAACTCTCTCCACCGACAGTGATCTGGACTAAATTTTTTACTTTTAAATAATGTTTATAAACTTTATTTTATTTTTAAGATAGTAAAAAGGAAATAGGTTAAAACTTAATTTAAAAAATATAATGATATGTGATTAGTATAAAATGATAATGATTAATAAAATGATTATAAATTTATAAAGTTTCATGGAATGATAGTATGACAGTGTGCTTGCTGTACAGTGTACACGACACATGAGAGAGACCGAGCGTGTTGTCTTATTGATCGCAGACTCTAGTGTGTCCGGTTGATACGTTTGGGTTACATGTTTGGGTTTTTTTATGTAAAAAAACAAACAAATAATGTACGTGGCCTGTACATATTGTTACAGTGAAAAAACTGGAAAGGTACTTTATGCTACTCAGAAAACCTCGAAAAGTCGAAAAGGCTGATACATTAACACTTATTGGTGGTAATAATGTAGTGACTTTTTCCTATTTTTATCTTTAGTGTACAGCAAAGCGGCTGATGCCCTGATGATAACTGCAATACCAGAGATGCTGCCGGTCTCGAAGGGAGTTTGGAACCTGGCCACTAATGCCAGAACACAAGTCAAGTTTCTAAGGCGGCATAGTCTGAGCCAGGGGCGGTATTTATAAAGACGTGAAATGCCTAACAGGCTGGCTGGTGTTGCTTGGGGACTCAAGATGGTTGGGATATGTAACTGGGTAGTATAGGACGCCTCGACTCGATTGGTACCCATTAAAACATGTCGGCATCCCTCTTTTGCACGTAGGTCAAGGTTACAGGAATGAAGGGGTTGTCAACTCGAGCTGACGTATACGCAGCCATGATAGATGGCGAGTCTCTCTTTGAATCGTAGAGAATCTAAACCCCAGTTTTGACAGCCAGATGTCTCAAGACCATATCATGTGACTTGGGCCAAGCGTAAATTTAAATACGCAATAATTAAAGATAATATTCATGGGATGTATTAATTTTCCACTTTTATTTATTTACTCCACGTGTACACAATGAATAAATTAGCAACAACTTTCATGAGTTGTACGCATACGTTTTCTTAATCGATTTGTTTAGATATCAAGAATTGTTTACTTTGGAAATTTTATATTAATTCCTTATTTTGACATTATTGATGACTTCTACCGATAAATAATGGTGGTTGCATAAATTATGTGTCTATTTATGCCGCACACTACCTTTACTATTTCTCGATAGGAGAGAAAACATGTACTCCCCACAAAACTTGTCAGTTTCCGAGAAACATAGCTGTGCCGAAATGAAGGCTGCCGCGGATACGGGAGCTTCTGACATGGTCCTCCCGTGTGACTGAACATATCCATTGCAACATATTCGCCTCAATATAATATGATAAACATTGGGGTCAGAATTGAATATATTGTATAAATTTTATTCACATACTAGTTATAATTATTTTTCCATAACAGAGTAGGGTAACAGCCTAACGATGTTTGAATATCTTATCAGAATAAAATTATGTATTTTCTCGATACTATCTGTGACTTCGTTTGCGCCAGTCCTAAGAATTCGCAATATGAACACAACAGTCACCAATTTCTGCCCTCACGCATCTGTCCACCTTTCCTAAATTACAGTGGCAACTTAGTGTTTAGTGCGTTTGCGTTCCAAACTCAAAGGACGCGGATGCAAATGCTGCCTGAATAGCATGTACCACTTAGGCAGTTTTCCGACTACCACGTGCTAACGGTGAATGAAAATATCAGCCGATCCACCTTGGAGAAGCGTAGCGTTTTTTCTGTCTGTTTCCCTATATATTGTAGACTCGGTCCAAGTAGTAGAACGATTATGGGATATTGTATGTCTTTCAAGACCACGGGCCATAAAAATGGCCCGGACTCTTGGAGGGCTTGCGTGGGGGCCATGGGGAGACCAACACGTAAAGGCCCCTTAACAAATTTTATGTAAATGTGGCGTGACACTGACGGGCGATTGTCCTTGTCTACACTATATACTAATGCATCCAAGGACAAGCTCCGGCCAGTGTAGCACTATTGTGGGAAATGAGAACAAAAAGTACCGGGCTATAGGGGTGAACTGCTAGTGGCTCTAGGGGTCTGGGAATATGGGGACTATGGCTCCTGCTCGTCGCAATGTTCGGGGAACATGGAAAAATGAGCAGACGGTGATTCGGCACTCCCTGCATGGGCCTCAAAAAATGCCATAGAAGACAGGGGCAACATGGCTGTGAGTGGCTAAGGGGTGTAGAGAGGTGGGCTGCAGGTTCACCGAAGCTACTTCTCACATGATGCCATTTATCAATTCCACCCCCAGGGGTGGAAGAGCTAGAGCTAAGACTCAAGCTCCAGAGCTCAAGCTCCTGAGCTTGTGTCTTAGCTCTAGCGATCTCCACTCCGTGCCGGCTGGTTAAGGCAAGCACGGGGGTGGGGGCCTTGCCTTGGCCCCCGGAGTCGGGCACGAGGTGTCGCTACTCACCTAAGGCTTCTCCACAAAGCTATAATTACAACATATGCAGTTACAAATTAAAAGATCTGTAAAATTTGGTTTAGTAAATGGAAGATGGTACAATCATGTTTAAAATAACTTCTATAGATAATTATTATACTCTTAGAAATTGTGGAGACAGTGTGGTGTCAAACGTTTAAGATCTGTTAAAGCGTTGACATCCCAATTCAAGTTTTAAAGCACAAGACGTTATAACAGTATATATATTTATGAGTCTTTTAAATTATTTATAGCCCATAAAACTCATAAATATTCATAGAAATTTCTGTTTTATACATTATAACCTGTGCCAGAGGTTTGTTTGTAGGAGAGTCGCTAAATTTATTAACTGTAGAACAGTTTAATTCTATTCTTGTTCTGCTTATAAAAGATACAACATATTCGAAACTCAGCTACGTACGGAATGGTTTTATGTTTTTTTAATACTAACCGTATTTTTTCATATATTTTATATTATGTACAATTTTCTAATCTATACAATACAATACTTTTTATTGTACACTAACATTACATAGAAAAATACACAAAAAACTTACTAAAAGCCACTACAATGGGCGGCCTTATTGCTAAAAGCAATCTCTTCCAGGCAACCTTTGGATGGACCAGATCTCATTACATAGATAGCGTTGGCGTGCAGTTGAAATAGATATTGCACACATAAACTATAAACAAGTTATAAAGTTAAATAGTGCTCCTGCATAAATCTGTTAAAGGAATGGATAGATTTAGCAAATCGGACATCTGCCGGCAGAACATTGTCGAGATGCACAGCCTGAACAGAGAATGATCTTGCGTAAATCTCCTGTATGAATCGGTGTCCTAAGTCGCAACCTCTTTGACTCAAAGACCACGATCTATCTTCTATCTATATGTAGGATTTGTAAGAACCTTAAGAAGCCTACAAACTAGACTGTAAGATTCTGTGATTAGATCATATCTTGCTAATTATTTTATGTAACCTATAATTTTATGTCAAGAGGCCAAAACAATATGTTTGTTTAGACATAAATACATTAGCAGATCAGTCGAAGACCTACCGAACATTGTCTACCCGGTACAGTTACGCAGGGCAATATCAATTTATAAAGTCGATGTCCTGCCTAATGAGGCAGTGTAGGAGCAATCGCGGCGCGCGCCATTCAAATCCTCGCCACCGGACAGACGACCGCTCCCAAAAAAGTATTTCGAAAATTTTTGGATCCATTGGATATTTATTATTCCACTCGTGCAGTTAGTGCCTAGGCCGTCCGCGGTGCGCGCCACTGACACATTTCTGTTTCGCGCGCCATTTGAATTCATAAGTTTGACATTTGTTATTTTTTTTTAATTCGAATCGGAATTCGACTCGGTGTATATTTGACTGTTTTGTGCCGGTGCGTGTATTGACCGGGAATATTGTGCTTTGAAAGTTTTGTCCTTGGAGTTTTAAATGGTGAGTTCTTAAGATTTTTACTGTCCAAAAATTTTTTTTATTCTACCTAGCAAAGTCTAGTAAGCAATTTTCGATTCACAATTTCATTTTAATTTCTTGAACTGATTTTTTTATAATCATTTATTTAATAGAACGGTTTTATTCCATATTTTAAAAAAAGTTTTATCTTTAAAACTTTTTTTTCATCCATCATTATATCATTATTAAACAAAAAATATGTCATAAAAAATATATTTTTTCTTAAATTTTCGCGACAAGTACACAATTCAAACTACGCTTTAACAGTTTTAAGCGTTTTATTTATTTGCATTTTATTTCTTACGTTTCAGACACTTTTCAGTTACCTTGATCACGGAAGACAAAGATGTCAATATTAATTTATTATTTAATCCACCATTAATACCGCTGCTGAAAAGTTGTCCAAACGTAGAAATAAAAATCATACAAAATGCTGCGCTTAAAACTGTCACGTCGCAGTTTCAATTAAGTAACTTCTTTTTCACAAGTTTGAAATGCTTCATACCTATCGGCTTGCGTGTGGATCGTATTGCTAAAATATTCTTTAATTACTTATAGTCACTTTTTAATCATACCGAAAATGTTAATAGGTATGCATAAAGTTCACATAAATTATTTCTTAAGATAATAGCAAATTGTTGACAGCAGTTAATTCTCTTAATAACATTTTTCATTGTTAACTGGTCCCATCTCATAACTGCCGTGTCAATTTCAATGAGGAAAAATAATGTCGTTGTCACAGGTATGTAAATATTTACAAAAAACAATATGATCCGTCCAAGTAATTAAGTAGGTGAGAACAACACATAATATTTTCAATTTAAATGTCTGAAATTATATCTTGATACTAGGATATGTCCGCGACTACGTCCACGCTTGACTTGAAATTCCCGCAGGATTCCAGGGACACAAAGTACCATAGTTCTTAAGAAGGAATGTAAGCTATAGTTTTAGTGAAAAGGGTGTCGGATGAGCTAATTTTTACCCGCCCTAATAACTACGCATCGCTCCCGGGATAAAAAATATCGCACCTTTTATTACATAAAATTTGCTATCGATTTGTGAAAACATCACATTGGAACTCGATATTTTTTAATCTGGCCATTAGAAATTATTACCAAAAAATTCCCGTGGGATTCTCGGGAGAAAAAGTAGCGCAGATTTTAGTTCATGAATTTGTCGTCGATCACCGAAAACCGTATCGAAATTGGCATTGTTAATGACATCAAACTTTGACAGATAAATCATGTCTAAACACTAATTACTAACGCGTTATATATAACAAAGACATGCCATCTGCCATCTGCGGCTATTCAGCTGGGTCAAGCTTCAAAAAAAGTTCAGTCCTTCGGAACACTCCCCATTGTACAGTCGATAGATTACGCAGAGCGACGCGAAATCTCTCTAAACCGTCTGTGAGTATGGGGTCGTCGACAATGGGAACTATGCGATTAGATGCTTTTTTATCTAATGAGAGGAATAGACTTAAATTCTGCAGTTTCCTTAATAGTTTATGACCTACCAGTTCTTCGCTCGATTTATTTCAATATCCCGCCATTAAATGTGAATAAAAAATGGAACCTACACTTTTTATGCGACGCTCACAGACACAGACCTCATATTTACGGCCACGATAAAGTATATAAGAAACATATTTATTTCAAGTTTTTCAATATCCATTAATACTGTTTTTTTCTTAAAGTCAAGAACCGAATAAGTGCCGATTCTGGGGCTAACAAAAGAACGCATGGAGTGTGACAAACACACACGAACTGGTAATATCGGGACAAGATATAGTTGCTGACATTTTAGCTCGGAAAAAAGATGATATGCAGCTCATGTTTTTATTTTAATCGGATATTTAGGGCTTTAGCAGACTGGATTTATTTTAATAACAGTAAATCTATCTTCAAAATGGTTGTAATCAAAGCATGCTGAAGTGTGAAGTATTAGGTGATGATTTGATGGAGGTGTTGGTTCTCGCGATTGATACAATTGAATTAAACAACTAAGAATGAATTTGTAGGACAACCTTTTTATACATTTATTTTTCTATATATTTTTACTTTTTATTTGACATTGTCATCCTTTTGATAGCTCTTGAAAATTATTCCTTGTATTTAATTGCTATAACAAGAAAATAAATAATTCGTCATAATACAAAGCCTATCTTCTTCCTCGCACCAATCCGCCACATATTGGTGACCCTATCAATAATGGAGCACGAAAATAAAGGTGATATCACACCTCCCGATTTATGCCGAGTCGGAGTGCGACTACCACCCTTTTGGGCTGAAGAACCAGCGGTATGGTTTGCGCAAATAGAAGGCAGCTTTGCTCTTTCTGGTATTAAAGACGATAATACAAAATACTTTCACGTCACGTCGCAACTTGAACATCGTTTTGCTGCAGAAGTTAAAGATATTATAGTTAACCCTCCAGCGACCGGCAAATACGAGTTTTTAAAGAATGAGCTCATTAAACGCCTGTCAGCTTCGCGAGAAAAAGAATTAACACAACTTCTCATGCACGAAGAACTTGGTGACAGAAGGCCTTCACAGTTTTTGAGACACTTACGCCATCTAGCGGGCAAGGATGTTTCGGATGACTTTGTTCGAACTGTATGGACCAGCCGATTGCCGACCAGCTTGCAAGCAGTCATCGCATCGCAACCTCAGTCTACATTGGAAGCGCTCGCGGACCTCGCCGATAAAGTCCAGGACTTAGTGCCGTCATCACCACAAGTTGCATCAACTGACGCACCTCGAGTATATTTCGACCAGCTTTCTAGAGAAATAGCAGAACTCAAACTTGAAGTTAAAGAACTTTCTAGGAGGAACACCATGGATAGTCAACGTTCTCGCAGCTCAAGCAATCGTCGCAATAAAAGTCGTACCAGGTCTCTCTCAAGTTACCGTAAGTTTCCCAATTGCTTTTATCACCACAGATACGGCGATAAAGCCAGGATATGTTTGAAACCTTGCGACTATCAGCAGGGAAACGAGAGGGGCGCTCATTGATGGCGACAAATGACTGCCCAATTTCCTCAGGTCGCCTTTTCGTAACGGATCGTAAGACAAAGACGCAGTTCCTGGTCGATACAGGTAGCGACCTCTGTGTCTTTCCACTTTCCGCTGCCAAACCCAGACGACCAAGGACAAGCTATAATCTTTTTGCTGCGAATGGAACACCTATTCATACATACGGTTTTGCTCAATTACAACTTGACTTAGGCCTCCGCCGTGCATTTTCATGGCGTTTCATCGTTGCGGACGTTAGCAAGGCAATAATTGGCGCCGACTTTCTTTCGCATTATGGCTTGATAGTCGACTGTCGTAACCGCCGCCTTATCGACAATATGACGACGCTCACATCCTCAGCATCTCCAGCTCTTACATCAGATTCAATTTCATCTGTTAAAACTGTCTTTGGCAAATCTGAGTATATTAACCTCCTTCGAGAATTTCCAGAGATAACTCGACCAGCGGGCACCGAACGGGTCATTAGCCATAGCACAGTCCATTTCATCAGGACTACACCTGGACCACCTGTTCATTGCACGCCAAGAAGACTATCACCGGAAATGCTGAAGATTGCCAAACAGGAGTTTAGTGAGATGATTAAAAACGGAACTGCCAGGCCATCGGAGAGCCCGTGGTCGTCACCATTGCATCTCGTTCCTAAAAAACATCATGGTTGGCGTCCATGCGGAGACTATCGTATGTTAAACGCTCGCACAATACCCGACCGCTATCCGGTCAGGCATATTCAAGATTTTACGCATTGTATATCTGGTTGTACCATCTTTTCCAAAATTGATCTCGTTAAAGCATACAACCAGATTCCAGTAAACCCTGAAGATATTCCAAAAACGGCGATTACCACACCTTTTGGAATGTATGAATTTCCATATATGTCATTCGGCTTACGTAACGCAGGTCAGACATTTCAAAGATTTGTGGATGAAATGACCAGAGATTTCGATTTTTGCTACTGTTATCTTGATGACTTTTTAATATTTTCACCAGATACCACTACTCACTTTCAACATCTACGTCAAATTTTCGCTAGATTGAAAGAATATGGCATGGTCATTAACACTAGCAAATGCGTGTTTGGAGTATCAGAAGTCACTTTTCTTGGCTGTAATGTTTCAGTAGCTGGCATCAAACCAACTGGCGAAAGCATCGAAGCCATTAAGAATTTCCCTCCTCTAAAGACTGTCAAGGAGTTGAGACGTTTCTTGGGAATGCTCAACTTTTATCGTCGGTTTCTTAAAGATGCCGCTAAATTACAAGCTCCACTTCACGATCTGCTTACTGGATCTGTGAAAGGCTCACATCCCGTGACTTTGTCCGGAGAGACACTAGAAGCATTTGAAGCATGCACACAAAGTCTATGCAATGCAACACTTCTAGCACACCCGGATATCGACGCTAAACTAGCCTTAGTGACAGACGCATCGGACGTTGCCATTGGTGGCGTATTAGAGCAGCATCATAATGGCGAAACGCAGCCACTAGCTTTCTTCAGTCGTAAGCTCAGCTCGACGCAGAAGAGTTACTCACCTTACGATCGAGAACTGCTCGCAATTTATGAAGCCATTCGTCACTTTCGACATTTCGTCGAAGCTCGTCATTTCACTGTGTTTACTGATCATAAACCTCTCTGCTTTGCATTTCAACAACGCAAAGACAAATGTTCACCACGCCAATTCCGACATCTGGATTTTATATCGCAATTTACGACAGATATCGAGCATATATCAGGAAAAGATAATATCGTCGCTGATCTGCTCTCCAGGATTGAGGAGATAGCTCAGCCTGTCGATCTTAACATCTTGGCGGAATCTCAGCAAACCGACACTGAGCTTCAAACAATTTTACAAGGCAATACAGCCCTAGATCTCCTCAAGGTTAATATACCAGGCACACGGACGGAGTTATACTGCGATCAGAAGATGCAGCCACCTCGCCCGTATGTTCCAGCCAGCTTAAGGAGACAAGTTTTTAATAGCTTACATTCCCTTAGCCACCCAGGCGCCAACACCACCTTGAAATTAGTGGCACAGCGTTATGTTTGGCCAGGAATGAACAAAGACTGTCGCGAGTGGGCCAAAGCCTGTCATTCATGTCAACGGACCAAAGTCTCGAGACACGTTTCACCACCGCTAGGCAATTTTAAACTACCTCGCGGAAGATTTCAGGTCGTTCATATTGACCTAATCGGGCCTTTGCCGATATCAGACGGTTTCCGCTACTGCCTCACCGCCGTCGATAGATTCACGCGCTGGCCTGAGGCGATAGCTATACAAGATATTAGCGCTGAAACTGTAGCAAAAGCGTTCGTCACTCATTGGATTGCTCGTTATGGATGCCCACAGCAGATAGCGACGGATCGTGGCAATCAGTTCGAGTCTGCGCTTATGAAGCAGTTATCAGAACTTGCAGGCTTTCAGCGTTGCAGGACTACAGCATATCATCCAGCCAGTAATGGTTTGGTTGAAAGAATGCACCGCCAGTTGAAAACGGCAATCGTGTGCAATGATAACCAGAGATGGACTGAGAGCTTACCACTCGTCTTATTGGGCATGAGAACCGCTTTTAAAGATGACATTCAAGCGTCACCTGCCGAGCTTGTTTATGGCGAGACACTTCGCTTGCCTGGTGAGTTCCTACAACCAGACAACACTCTTCGTTCCACCTCTGATGTGACTGATTTCACACTCGCCTCCGCGCCATTATAAATAACATTCGTCCTACACCAACTTCAAGGCATTGCAACAGGAACATCTTCATCTTCAGAGACTTGCCTACTGCATCGCATGTCTACGTCAGAGATGACACGGTGCGCGGAGCTCTTCAGCCAGCCTACTCCGGTCCTTACAAAGTCCTAGATAGGACCGACAAGATTTACAAGCTGGATATGAAAGGTAAAGAGCAAACTGTGACCATAGAAAGGCTAAAGCCAGCTTATATGGTTGCTGACAGATACCGCACCTCTGACGTCATGCCATCACAGCAACAGGATGAACCTGGGACAAGAACGCGATCTGGAAGGAAAATATTATTCCCTAACTATTATCGCCCATCCTAGGATGGTCTCTGGGGGGGAGCCCTGTAGGACAACCTTTTTATACATTTATTTTTCTATATATTTTACTTTTTATTTGACATTGTCATCCTTTTGATAGCTCTTGAAAATTATTCCTTGTATTTAATTGCTATAACAAGAAAATAAATAATTCGTCATAATACAAAGCCTATCTTCTTCCTCGCGCCAATCCGCCACACGGTTACCATCGCCTATGGACATTTGCAACAACAAAGGTGCTACAAATGCGCTGCTGCTCTCTTAAGGGAGACTGGAACCTGGTCACTAACGCCGAAAGACAAATCAAGATTGTTATACCGGCATACGAGTACTCTAGACCAAGGGTGGTAGCCCTCAAGTCGGGCAAATACCCTCTGGCTTTGGGTTGTTTGTCGCCGTTTACGACAGGCCGCCCGGCAGCAATAAATTGTATTCTTTCTTCGTTCCTGCACGGATAATTACGCGCGTGTAACGACACGGCTACCTAGAGCTGCCTTTACGCGTGGCTCAAGTGTGCATGGTACTCGGCGGCAAGGCCCTTACGGGGCGCAAGCCAATTGACTTTAATAAAAAGTAAATAATGAAAATCATCATGGTAAGATTCAAACAATACGACAATGCATCAATGTGTAGCGCCATGTAGACTAACTACATATCCTGTCAATTTCAACATATAAATAAAATCAGGCGGACAGACGGACATAACGAATGAGTTCCGTTTTTGGCTAAAATGACAACCTTCAAAGTGAACATAAAAAAAAATATTTTTATTCCGACGTTTTCAGTCATTTATCAGTGACGTGATCACCGAATACAAAAATGTTAATTGCCAATGGAGTATATTAAACTTATGCTTTGGTCTACCCCCATTCATCCATTTGATTAATTTAATTTGTTATTAATATTTACTCTGTGGGAGCCTGATCTAATTCGCCACCACATCGCAACACGTTGTAGCTTGAACTGGAGAAGCGGCGCATGAAAGCCTTCAGTAACATGCCTTTAACTTAATTTACTAGGTTATTACAACAACAACAACATTAGGCTCCAAAACATTAATTTCGTGACTTGCCAATTGTTGTTTTCTCGTCCATACTTGTGATCTTGAAGCTTTCAATGGTTGCCTTGAAACATAAATGCTCGCTTGTCGGAAATTAATGCTCTCTTCCGAGGACAAAGGATATTGGCATAATAAAAGTTGTGAGTTATGACGTAAGTTTATTTCTTTCGGCCCTCAACAGAAGGATATTTTATAACTATATACTATGTTCCACTTTGACTTATATTCATATTTCTGAATTCTGAACACATTCCATTTGTATCGATAGGATGCACTAGACTCGGGTCCTTGTTTTTGGAAGTGAAACTTTATATAGACGGGGGGTCTTACGATTTTTCGGTGAGCGAAAAGCGTCACGGCTGCGTGGACTAATACTTACATTTTTAAACTACTGATATTTTTCGAATGGAATGTCCGAATTTAATAATTCACAAAGTTATATAAAGGTATTGAATCACTCTTGAATATGAAGTAATTTATTTTGATAAGGATTAATACCAAGATACAAATAAGAGCCTTTTCATTTTAATATTTTTTTTTAAATAAATGAACACTTATTGTGGCATAACTATAATAGTTAGACATACGCTGTCGCGACACTTTTTGTAAATAATGATGTGTTCTGTAAAGTCGTAGCACATTATTTTATTCTATCATCAATAGTTTTTTTTTAAGGCAGGACAGCGTCTGCCGAAACCGCTAGTGTCCTATAAATACATATTTTTAAGATGTCAACAAATCGATGACTTAGCATTTCTAATGGGTCACTTCTCCATCTCAACTCCTTTACCGTATTCCTCCCGAATAATCCTTCTATGTACTCCTATCACCTTCATCTTATTGTAAAGGCTAGCAAAGAGTGGGGCTCGCTCCTGGTGTTGCAAATGTCTATAACACGACGGTACCCCACTTTTCATTGGGTACCCGTCCGCCTATTTGCCAACTTCGCAATTTATCAAAAGAAGTATTCATGTCACATATAAATTAAATACAGGAACAAAATCGATATAGACTCACGTCATTAGTCCTGGCGTCAGACAGGGTATCGCAAAAAGTCTGAACAATCGACAATTATTCATGGTTATCACAAGGACACTATGGGTATCAAAACCGCTCGTGCCAGCTGATATAATCAGTTTTGCATTGAAAACATGCTACCGTCACAGTGAGCGCGTGCAATATGCGTGGAGTGATGTACTCATTGTTTGAGCACTCCTACGTTCTATGTGATCCTGGTACAATCGGGAACAAAATTAACAATAATCTGCAGACAAACACACACACCGTTTCTCAAGTTTAGCTTGTGTTATGGACATTCCACAATTTTGATCCCTATCTCAGACACCACTAACTCACAGCCCAAACTACTGGGACCTAGTCACCAAAAAATTGCAAGTGGATTCTTTCTAGACGGCCTCTGTGGTTAAGCGGGCTAAGCCTTTGCCGGCCTACCTACTATAACGCAGAGGGGCTCCAGATTCACTTCCTGGTGTAGAAAATTTCGGAAACGTATTTTCTCCCTTATTTACTAAGGTCTTGGTGACTGGAATCGGCCCCAGAGTAGTCCGTTGTATATTGCCCATAACACAACTTGCTTACTTTGGGGATATACAAAATAGCTTTAGTGTACACGACCCTGCCTTTCTACGTGTGCGCACTAAGAAAGAACTTGGGAAATTCAACCTCTGAGGGGCGTGAAAAGAGATGAAAGTTAAGAAAGGAAAGAAAAGCACGAAATTGTTTATACCTACTTCTGGTTAGGATTAGGTGAACATGTGTAACGGCGTTTTTGAAAACTTAACCCTTAAAGGAGTGAAAACACGTTCTTTGACTACTCGAACTATCCTTAATCTATGCGAGCGAAGCCGCCGGTAATAGCTAATTACCGTATAAACGTCATTAAATATGTTTTTTTTTTTTTTTTTTTTTTAATAATAAAATTATTTATTATAGTGGAGTCATTTTAATAGGTAACATTGACAATTCATCAAAATTCAACAACGTAACCTTGTAACGGCGGCCGTAAATAATATATTTTTCGGTTTGTTAGAACTGCATAATTGCTTAACTTTTTTCAATTACGATTACATATTTATTGTAATAATGACCGATACGAGTAAGTTTACGATTTGCTTTCACTTATAAACCATTCTAAACATAACAAACAATTTCTGATCTAAACAACTGAAACGTCGTTACAATGTTGCGTCAGTTAATCCTTTTTATTTTTAAGCACGAGTGATGTTACTCTAAAAATCGAAAGCTGATAAGTAAATTCGAATGCAATGATTACTTGTGAAGAAATATCACCATAAATTAATAACCAAGCTGTGATTATAATAAAACATAATTATATTTGAGTTCGTTAAAAGACGCAGGCTTATTTTTTGGCGGTAAATCGTCTCTTATATTATTATTGGCCTTAGATTTTAAAAATCTGACAAGTGGAAAATCCTGATATAACGCTACTATAGGTATTATTTTGAAGAGAATAACATTCTTACGTCAAGTAAATAAAATTACAGATTGGGACAATGTCGCGTTTATTGTCGAAAACATGGTTGAATGCGTACCATACGATTTCGCGGACATAGACCGATGATACAGCGGCCTCCACCTCAAAAGTTCCATCGGGAAAAGGAGCCCGACCTATTATATGTCACGCGGGATCAGCTTCTCAAGGTTTTATTCCAGACTGCCTCCTCGCATTCGCCTCTAAAACTACAAGTGATTACCATGAGGAAATGAACTTTGAGGTTTTTAAAGAGTGGTTTGAGCTTTGACAATGCATCGTACCTTTCTCTGTACAAGTTGATAAACCACCAACTCAAGCAAATAAAAATCAAGAAATTGTCTCGTGGCTGGTAAGAAATGGTGTGGATGCAAGTCCAAATTTATTATAAGTTGAGTTGTTAACTCTGATAAAAGCAACTAAGCCGTCTAAGTTCCGCTATGTAATCGATGAACTAGCCCTAGGTCGTGGACACGAAGTTATTCGATTGCCTCCCTCGAAGAAAAAACAAAGAAAATAATTTTACAAGATTTTGAACGAGATGTGAGAATAGACAATATTATTGGAAATGAATTAATAGTATCTCTTAGTGCTGACAACAGTGATAAAGATGACAATACTAATAACAGTACTGATTGTTCAACTAAATAAATGCATTTTTTTGTTAAATTATGTACTTGTCTTATTTTGCTCCTTAAATTTACGAAAGAAAAAATCGTAATGGGACAGGGATTCACCTGATGATTTTTAAAATTCACATATGTTTCAAGCCCGTATCGATTCATTCACTTTAATCGATGTTTTTAAGCAGATCACCTCACTATGAAGATAAAACTGACAGACGTCAAATGTTACCTATTAAAATGACTCCACTATAGGTACCACAGCATTGTAACAACAATAACAGAAGGTGCTATAAAGTTCTAATACAATAAAACAGGTAAATGTAATTAATAACTAGGTATAACTAAAAATAATTCATAAAATTAGTGGATACTAACACCTAAACTAGGCAAAGCCTGTACTATAGGTGCTAGTGCCTTCCTACAATGCTTAAATAAAATGATTTATTTTATGTTCACAAGTGGGTAGATCTGTTACAAAATTTGTGAGATATTGTACTGCCGTATAAACTTGTATAGACAGATGTAAGCGCGAGTATATAAAGTAGGAACTAAGGTAAATGTTTATTGCGAATGTATAAATACTAAAACTTTGTAAGTTTTAACATGTGTAAAGGTATGCGAATGGTATGTGTGTTTGTGTGAATTTTAGTGTACCTAAGTGTGTAAGTATAGATTTGAATTGAAACAATCATTTTAAAATCTTAAAAAGTTCTTCCACTTGTTCATAGTCTTTAGTCTTTAGCCACGTTGTCAATTTTTCTTGCATTGGAACCTGTTTAAAGGGTAAATATTAAGAATTTTATTTATTTTATTATAACACAAAGGCCCAAGGAAACATAGGAACTTAGTCATATAAAATGAGTTATAAGAATCGATGGGGAAAATTTTGTCCTTCTTCGTGTGGAACTATTATTTTTTTTATTATATATTGATTTTGGTGGTAGCACATGGTAGCATTTAGTATGAACAGTTTCCTGACTGTCAGGACGTCACACTCAGAATAAATTTTAACCGTCGGATATCTGTAAGGTTTCGATTTTATGTTTTTAAAAGTATTCGTTGCGCTCGCTCTAATTTGATTAGGTGGCTTTTCCTTGCTCCTCCCCAAGATGTAATACAGTAGGACAATACAGATTGAGCTAATGAGAGGTAAACTGTTCTAAGAAGTGAATGGTCAGCCACATTCCTTAATTTCTTAAAGATATAAGTTAGTTTTTCTAGTCTGTGTAGTTAATTTATTAATATGCGAGCACCAAGTAAGCTTGTCATCTAGTAATACACCTAAATACTTAATACAGTTTGATTTTGCCAATGTATCACAACTGCATGTAAGACTAGAGGGCTTGCAAGTGTGTATTTGAATACTATAATCAGGATTTAATGGGAGTGAACGTTCAGTGTTGTTTTAAAAGAATATAGTTCGTTTTTGTATTTAGAGTAAGTTTGGTTTAATTAAGCCATTTAGATATCATGTGTAACTACTCAGACAATCAGGACTTTGTTTCTTCCCAAGTTCTTGCCAATAGAAATAATTGCAGTATCGTCAGCGTAACAAAATTTTGCTTTTATCTAGTTCTAAATTACATAAATTATTTATATAAATTAGAAAAAGTGTAGGCCCGAGAACGCTTCCTTGAGGGACGCCATAGGTAATGGGAATTTCTTTACTGAAATACCCTCCAATGGTCACCTTTTGAGTTCGATCACTTAGGTAATTCTTAAGTAGCTTTAGAGCCATGCCTCTGATGCCAATTGCTTCCAGTTTGTTTACTAATATCGGAACAGAAACGGTGTCAAAGGCTTTCGCGAGATCTAGGAAGACTCCTAAGCACTTGTCTTTATTATCAACACGTTTGGCTACAAAGTTAACAAGTTCTGACACTGCCTGCTCGGTAGATTTACCCTGTCTGAAGCCGAATTGATTATATAGATAAGATATGTTTGTCTTCAAGATAGGTCACCAGTCGCTTATTAACAATCTTCTCTAATATTTTAGAGAGCGATGTAAGGACTGAAATAGGACGATAATTACCGATACAGTTTCTGTCGCCAGCTTTAAATGATGATGATTGATTTTTTAAAAACTTTTGGAAAAACTCCCTTTTCAATCACAAGTTTGCAATGTGCGTAAGTGGTACTGTAAGAATATTTTTTGCCATTTTTATAACTTTAGTAGGTATGGCATCCCACCCTACGGCACTATCAGATTTTAGGCTATTTATTATGGTATCGATTTCTTGCTCCGATGTACCAAGCATGACCATGGACTTGAGGGGGGAAGATAGAGTTAATTCTTCTTTATCAGTGTTGGATGGAGTAATTTTATCCGCTAAATCTTTGGCAATATTGGAAAAATACGTATTGACTGTCTGTAAAGATTCAGGCGATTTTTCTATATAGAGTAAATCAGTAGCTGTAGTTTTTTTGTTGTATTATTTCTATTTGTGACCATATCTATAATTTTCCATTTTTTCTTAGGGTTATTAGCATATTTAGTGAGTTCTTCTCTTTCATATTTGTTTCTTAGATCTTTAAGTAAATTGTTACAAAAGTTTTTGTATCTTTTATATGATTTATTTAATATGATGTTTGTGGGATCTTTCCTACATTTAAGGTGTAGGCGATCGCGATGACGCATACAACGTATTAAACCGGGAGTAATCCAGGGTTTAAGACAGTTCATACGTTTAGGTTTAGAGATAGTAACAGTATTTTTCATGATAGTTGATTTAAGGGTATTTACAAGTTGTGCTGCTGACCAGTTAGGATCCTCTGATTCCATTATTTTGTCGAATGAGCAATCTTGTAGATCGTCTAGGATTGCGTCATAATTAGTTTTTGAAAATGTGATATTTTTAGTAATATGTGTATTAGTTTTAAGGGCTAGAGAAGTAAAGACAGCATAATGGTCAGTTATAGGAGCATCAAAAACGATAGTGGTAGCTGGGAATTTAGATTTTACCATAATGTGATCTAAACAATTATTATTTCTTGTTGGAAATTCATGTCCTGACAAAATTCCGTGACTTGCGAGTAGATTTAGATAATCGGTTGAATTAGAGTCTTCGTTATTATATTTGATATCTATATTTATGTCGCCGATTATTAAAATACTATCGTGATTACGATACTGGTTTAGTAATGTTTCAAGTGAATCTATAAATGAGTCGATTCTTTTATGTGACGGCGATCTATAGATGCAAATAACAGCAATTTTCTTTTTAATATCTATTACTAAACACGTAGCATCTCTAAGAGACACTTCCAGCACAGAACATTCAAGGTCTTCCTTAGTAAATATAACAATACCATCGTTCTGATTGTAATTTTTTGTAGTATAGTGAGTGTTGTAGTGTTCTATTGAAGGAAAATGTACAATTTTATCATTCCATGTCTCAGTAAGAATGTAGATCTCACAAGGTATATCTATTCTAGACAATAGGATTTCAAATTCAGCAAAATTTTTATTAATGCTTCTGATATTTTGCGTTAATATTTTTAATTCATGTTGGGCTGAGCCTTGTTTCGCCAAGAGAGATTTGCATTCTTCTGGTTTACACATAAAAGATATACTCGGCTGTATATTATCTAAATGATTCGATATATTAATTTCGTCTATACAGTTGAATTTTGGTTAAACTCTATTAATGACATCAATCCTCTGCTAAATATTTGACAATAGTTACAGCAGTAATCTTTAGATTCTTAAATATATATAAAGCACACTAGACCCACTGTTACAGTGTATTATTTTTAAAGCGATATAATTTGTTACACAAATAAAATAAATACTAAGAATAACACAAAAATAAGAAATAAAGAAGAAAATTACACGTTTTCTTGACCAATTTCGGACTTTCAGTCCCGCAACGGTTGATGAGTAGTAAATCGTAACACTTACAATTTCATTTTCATACAGTCATTGTGGATTTTTTAGGGAATGTAGCTGTGTCTCACTTTTAATTTCCAGATGAGTTGATTCTGTAGTCTCACGGAGATAAATTCTTCCATTGCTAGTCCAACAAAATTTGAACCCTTGTGTCTTCGCATAATCTCTTGCAAGATAAAATAGTCTACGCCCTCTACTTGACAGAGATTCAGAAATGTATATTGGTATGTCTTCACCCGGTAGCCCGATAGCAGATGAAGTAAGGCGTTTATTTGAGTGGATTTTATTATATGCCTTAAGTCCTTGGAGCACTTCATTCTTAACCATTACTGAATTGAAGTCAGCGATTATTGTACCTTTCCCAGTTTTACCATAGAGTCGGTAAACATCTCTAATAGCTGATTGTGGGACCACTAGGTTTAAAGCTTTACATGTATTCTGAACGATGTTACTTAAATCACCTTTAGTCTCCGGTTTATTAATGATTGGCAGATTCCTAATCTCTATCATAGATGCTTTTGAAACTCTTTGCATGTCTTCTAACTTAGATTCTAACACAGCAATTTGGATCTTTTGGTCGCTACGCTCTTTTTCTAAGCTTTCTACTTTTTGTTTCATGTCTCATATTGAAGATTAATAAATTCAAGTGCTTTCTCAATTTCTTGGTTAGTATTTTTTATTTCATTATTTTGTCGCTTGATTTCAGCGACATCTGACACCAACTTATTTAATATAGAGTTTTGACTTTCTTTCCACTCATCGAGGATTTCCCTGATTTCATCTTTGAAAATAGTTAGTTGATCATCAGAATTTTTCCGCTGTCTTTTCTGCCGTGGGGGAGCAGAGTAAGACGTACTAGCTGTAGGAACTAGTTTCGATACATCCGAGTCTGAGAGGGTGTGGGTTAATTCTTGATTAAGTGCAATTCGTGGGAACCGAGACATTATTTAACAAGTCAAGTTAAATTACCGAGGTTCAAAGTTTATATGTTTGTGACTCGGTTTGAATGAAAAAATAACCAGTGTTACCTGAGCTCTCAACTGGGTGTAGTATAATGATAATCACGTCTCAATTTAAAATTGTTTTCACACAGCGTAATGGTTTTAAGAATAAAATATTATTTAAAAATATATTAAAGAATTACTTTGTAACAGACGTCCGCACACTTTCGTTGTCCAGTCGATGTATTAGAACAATACCATAATCGATGTTCAGTTTATATTATTAAAGCCTTCGATTTTGTACTTAAGCATAAATAATGATTTAGAGTGGACAGACAAGCAAATGACTACCAATTCCACTAAACGGCCAATTAGAAAGCGTTTTCCGCAAGCGTGTTTTCCTATGTCGCAGTAAATGTATGAATAGAGGAAGCGATTAAAGATTGTGATCTCTATACAGCCAACGTAATGTTAATATTCTTATGTATATATTATTTTCCTTGTGCCCTGTTTTTTATACCTGGGTTTTACTAGCATTAGTGACTATGTCACGTAAATGTAGGCAAGGGTTTAATGCGTAATTTATATTAAAAAGAGGGAAAGTTTGCGGGTTTAGATGTTCGGGGTTATCTCCGGTACTGATCCAGTTTTGAAATTTCTTTCACCAGTAGAAAGCTAAATTATTCCCGAGTGACATAGGCTATATTTGATTGTTATTAAGAAATAAAAAAAGTAAAAATGCTCAACGAAGTAGAAATGTTTTTAATTCACGTATTAATATATAGGTCAGAAGATCATTTTGTTAGAACACACACGCAATTTTTGAAAATAATGACATGATGGATATACAAACTTTTTGTATATATTAAATTTAAATTTAATATTGGAATGAGTGACTTTTTAGTTGTTTCTGCTACTGATGAAGTCACACTTGAAAATATATCTTGTGACAACAAACAAAAATGATTTAACGCCAATTTTTCAATCAGCAGATATCAAGTTTTTTTTATAGAATAAAAAATAACATGGAAAACTAGAAACGTCAGCTGTATGTTTAAAACAGTTGAATGGTTTCACTTTTCAATTCACTCAGGTTATAATTTATTCGACTGTAATTTTTTATAAAGTAAACCATAATTGGTTTTGAATTTTTGCCTGATTTGGTAAAAATATATAATAAAACATCAAAAAGTAAGGTATGATTCACTTTAGATTTGGCTGTAGAGGTTTGTAGTTTGACAGAGGACCTATGTCAGAATAGAAGAGAATGGAAAGAAAAGACATATTGTGCCGACCCTAAATAATTGGGAGAAGGTGAAAGAAAAGAGAGATTCATAACACTTTTAGCTGCGACTGTACACAATTATATTACCAAACTGCCCCAATCTTTAGGATCAACTTTGTACAATTGATACATAACCAAGATTGCAGGCTATGAATACTAATTTTCGTTTTGTGTGGGCATGTTCACTTTAGACTGCGTAGGTGCAATAGATGCATAACAGGCGATATTACGACCAATCAAAATTTTATGTACGGTACGGCTATTTTAAATTTAGAGCGCATTGTGTCTAGTCGTGGTGCAATTCAGCCGGATCAACCAAATTGAATTATATTGGTTGAAAGGAGACGACCGCGACGTCTTCAATGACATTAAATGATTCTGTAGCAGAGAGAGGTAGAGGTCATACTTCAGATGGCATATGTATAGTATTCACTGCCGAGTGCTGATTGAACTAATTTATTTATTTTGGAAACGGTAACCTTAAGTACAAAAATATTAACAAGTCGTACTAGTACTATATCCTCCTGACGACCGGGTTGTTCAACGCTTTCATAAAGGAAACGCCCAAAGTCCTTAAAAAAGGTTTCAATGGCGAAAACCCAAGACTTTGAACTTTAAAATTTTTATCTTACAGTAATCGCACAAGTATGATATTTTTTTCCTTACATCAGGTGAATGAGGAAAAGCAAAAAAAGGGTAAAAATAGATTACCTTTTGGTAGGCCTTTGGGTCAAAAGCACTAGATTACAAACAAGAAACTTTATCACATAATTTTTTTTTCAACTATCTTCAAAACGATTAAAATAAAATTTAACTTTAAAAGCCAATTTAATAACAAATAATCCTTTAAAATTAAGAGAAAAAATTATTTTATTATTATTTATTTAAAACATTCGAAACAATCATGATAGTCGTTATATAACCAAAGGCCTATTAAAAGATCTAAAAGAATTTTGATCATTTTCACTATATCTCAGATGCATATAAAGTTTTGATGTAAACAGCAAATATAGTACATGAGCAACTATTTTTGATAAGCATATGAACACAAATCGTAGAGATTTCATGAATAAATTAAGATTAATTTTCACACTCGATGATCTTGTTCCATTTTAAGTCAAGAAAGACAAATTTCTTGTGTTTTTGGCACTGGTGCTTGGTCATACACAAGCAAAAACTTCGAACATACGTTCGGAGATATCACATTTTAAAAAGGTGGTAACTTAAAATTAGTAACAATGGTTAAAGTTGGGGTACTATGAATAGTACCCTGGGCATTAATTTGACGAAATTGGATTTAGTGTTGGGCTTTAATCACTATTTCATTGAAGTACTTTTTTAAGGACCGTGGGCGCTTGGAGGATAAATAGCACAATGTCTGAGTAGGACGGATGATGTGCGAGCGAGATAGACTAACTATTAATATGTGCACTCCCGCGTTGCGCTAGCCAGTAGTCGTTGTCCGCTGCGATGACTAGACGTATGCTTCTCCCATAATTGAAATAAATGATTCTATGGGTCATTGGTGGATTCATCCAAATTAAAAGACAAAAATGATCCGTATAATAGGAAACTGGTTTTAATGAATCGGTGGTATATAACAGGTCACTTTGGGGCCGATCCTAGATACTCAGATAACAAAAATTTCGTTTCCGAAATTTACTATGCCAGGAATCGAACCCTGAGTCTGCGTGTGAAAATATTGTTCCAATGTATGGCATCTGCATTAGTGCAGATGTCCAAAATCTGCACTAATGCAGATGCCATACATTGGATCAATCTAATTAGAGTTTATTCTAAAATTGATACGATATCTCCTTAAGAATGTCACTGTCAATGTCAAATCAACTAAAGACATAAACTTGATCCTTGTCTTACGCCCACCACGTCGGCACATAAAGATATTATTAGTAAGTGACAATTGCCCAGTAAAAAACATATCACCCTTCCTTTGATGATGCGGCTTTATTTACGATAGTTACAGATATAGGCCGTTTAACGCAAATATGGCGATGGGTTTAATGCGTACTTAAGATGCGACACTATCAGACGACCCACCTGATGGAAAGCTAGCTCCATCGCTCTCTAAAGGGAGACTGCAACCTAACCAATAATGCTGGAACACAAGTAAGATTATTATGGCAATATACTTTCAGGTGGTAGCCATCCAGATCGGCAAATACCCTACCTACCGTCTGGCTCTCTCTCTTTTCTTTCACCATATCCCAATTACTTGGGGTCGGCACAATATGTCTTTTCCTTCCACACTCTTCTATTTTGACATACATCTTCTGTCACACCAGAAATCATCATATCATCCTTCACGCAGTCCGTCCATCTTTTTTTGGTCTACCTACCTACCGTCTGGCTAAGAATAAACAACCTGTTTATTCTTTTACCGTTCCTATACGGATGAAATATTTATACCGTATA